>CM075818.1:42547442-42861695 GCA_037975025.1 Excoecaria agallocha
TTTTCTTCTCAAGATTATGTTTTTAATTATATCATCTTATCTTGAATGAAATCAACTGTAGGTTAAATTGATTGATTTTTCACCCGGTGAGAAGTATTTGGTTACCTATAGCAGCCATGAACCTAGCAATCCTCATGATGCAAATGTGAGGTTTCTCTATTTGATCATTATGTTGTCATGAGTTTACTTTTGTTGTTGTGCTATCTCTAACATAATTTTCCTGTTCAGAGGATTGTTATAAATATTTTTG
The DNA here is from genome assembly GCA_037975025.1 of Excoecaria agallocha. Classification (NCBI taxonomy): domain Eukaryota; kingdom Viridiplantae; phylum Streptophyta; class Magnoliopsida; order Malpighiales; family Euphorbiaceae; genus Excoecaria; species Excoecaria agallocha. Next base: position 42,547,693 of record CM075818.1, read on the forward strand.
ATGTTAGAACTGGGAAAGTGATGAGAGATTTCAAGGGAAGTGCTGATGAATTTGCCATTGGAGGGACTGGTGGTGTGACAGGGGTATCCTGGCCCATTTTTAGGTGATTCTTCTTTGACATGACCTACATGGTCCACCTTTCTCAGTGCTGAATTTTAGAGTTGTTTGTCATCAGTTATTTCCTCATGAGACATCTTTTTTCATTTTTTTTGCAGGTGGGGTGGAGGAAAAGATGACAAGTACTTCGCCAAAATTGGTAAAAATATGATCTCAGTCTATGAAACTGAGACTTTAACGCTTATTGACAAGAAATCATTGAAGGTTGAAAATGTCATGGACTTCAGTTGGTCACCAACTGATCCCATTCTGGCCCTCTTTGTTCCCGAACTTGCTGGTGGAAACCAACCTGCCAGGGTGAGCACTTGATATTCTTTTGTGGATAAAGCTTTAACTTCCATCTTATTTTGTAGCTTATTTTCTGCAATTATTGGAATTCATAGGTGTCTCTTGTTCAAATCCCTAGCAAAGAGGAATTGAGACAGAAGAATCTTTTCAGTGTCAGTGATTGCAAAATGTACTGGCAAAGCAATGGTGACTATCTTGCTGTAAAGGTTGATCGCTATACCAAATCGAAGAGGACCACTTACACAGGATTTGAGCTTTTCCGAATAAAGGAACGAGATATTCCGATTGAGGTGTTGGAGCTTGACAATAAGAACGACAAGATTATTGCTTTTGCTTGGGAGCCAAAGGGACATAGGTTTGCTGTTATTCATGGTGATAGCCCAAGACCTGACGTAAGCTTTTACACGATGAGGACAGCCCATAATATGAGCCGAGTATCAAAGCTGACGACTCTCAAAGGCAAACAGGCAAATGCTCTTTTCTGGTCACCTTCTGGCCACTACATACTGCTTGCTGGGTTGAAGGGTTTCAATGGGCAGTTGGAATTCTTTAATGTTGATGAGCTTGAGACCATGGCGACAACAGAGCATTTCATGGCAACAGATATTGAGTGGGATCCCACTGGAAGGTAATCTTTAGTGAATATTTAACAGATGCAATGTAGGTATTTTGGGCATTAATTTGGCTTTGTCTTGAAAAATAATAAAGACATATACCTGCTAAGCTTCTACCCCTTGAAGGTGAATTTTTAAGTTGTGCTTCTTCTTATACTTGAAAAGGAAATGGAAGTCTTTGTTTCTCTGTTGATATTAGTCCATCCTGTCTGTATAGGTATGTGGCAACTTCAGTGACTTCAGTTCACCAGGAAATGGAAAATGGATTCAATATTTGGTCATTTAACGGGAAGCTCCTATATCGCATACTCAAGGATCATTTCTTCCAGGTAAGATTAATTATTCTTGTGAGATTTCCATTTTTATTGCATTCTAGTTGGTGATGGCTGTACCTTGATTAGCTTGCACTTCCAGACTATAGCGATTCTATTTTGTTGCTTGATTATTTGCTTGTTCTATTTATTTATTGTTGCTTTGGTTGGGTTACAAAATCAATAATCTTGAAACTGAAGTTTAATTTTCCAAATAATAATCCAAGACCATTTGAATGCTCTTGGCAGCATCAGAATGTTAATTTTTTCAAACTGGTAGTTTATTGTGAAAGCATCTGGTTTAATGTGTCTTGACATTTTTTTGTACCTCAAGTCAGATGGATAATTGGTTTGCTTATTGCTGTTGCATATTTTCCTCCTATGCTCAATACTAATTGTGATATGACCATCCTTGTAAATGTACCGACTATTTTTCTGGATTCATTATTTTGTATCGTGGGTTGCAGTTCTTGTGGCGCCCAAGGCCGCCGTCCTTCTTGAGTCCTGAAAAAGAGGAAGAGATAGCAAACAATCTGAAGAAGTATAGCAAGAAATATGAGGCAGAGGACCAGGATGTATCACTGCAATTGAGTGAGCAGGATCGCGAGAAGAGGAGAATGTTGAAGGATGAATGGGATAAGTGGGTCAATGAGTGGAAACGGTTGCATGAGGAAGAAAAACTGGAGAGGCAGAAGTTACGTGATGGAGAAGCCAGTGACGAGGAAGAGGAATATGAGGCCAAAGAAGTCGAAGTTGAGGAGTTGTTGGATGTCTCTGAGGAAGTTCTTTCTTTTGAGTTTGGACAGGAGTAAGCATTACAAGTACACTATAAACAGAGCTTATACATCTTGTATCCCGTTAGATTCCAAATTGAAGCACTGAAGCTGTGCAAACAGACAAAAAGCTTAAGTTTTGGTGTGTGATTTTCTGTTAGGTACTCAAGTTTTTAGCTGGAAAGGATATTCCCTTGTATTGTGATGTTTATTCTTACGGTGGAAGTAACTTGTGGAATGTATGCAATTTTGTTAGATAGTCTAAATTTTTTGCTGGCACTTTCAAATTATACTAGCCAAAGAAAACCCTCGGCGTGGAACGATCTTATGTGCTCGCTTAAGCACTAGCTATTTAAAACGCACACACACGAATACTTTCTTAGAGCATGTCTAGTTCAAAATCTAGCAGATCTAAAAATAGGCAGAACATTTTGTAGGGTATTGTTGCACTCTACAGTTGTAATTACCATGGTTATCCTGAGCAGCAGATATATAATGATTTAACGAACCACTTGAACCATAATTGGTCCAATGATTTAGTTATATTTACACAGGCATATCGCTCCTACTTGTAGGCTGTGCTTACTTAATGCTTGCTTCATTTCAATCGAAGCAAAAAGCTTCAATCGTGACGGCTGAATGAAGCCACCCATGAATTGACATTCCATTTAACTAAACGCTGAGTATGCCAATTTATCATTGGTCAAAGGAAGAGGGAATCTATACAGACATCTCTTTTGGCTTCTTTGAGAGCTAAATAGAAAATTGAATAATTTCTCTCATCAAAGCCTTATGCCACGCTTTAATGATTGCTAAGCTAATTATATATCAAGCTTGTACAACTTTCTTTCTTAAGAAAGAAAAAGAAAAAAAAAATATGATGGATAAGTCGCAGATCAAGCTACTTAATGTAACCAACTAGAAGAAAATACACTTCTTTTTTTTGACTATAAATTCTAGGTCTCCTGTATTGTTCATTAAGTGTTGATTAGTGCTATTAAATCCTAGTAAATATTTTGATAAATCTTGTTGTAATCCCAATACCAAATAGATGGACAAGATATGTTACCAAACCTTTTAGCAATAACTTTAGGCATAGAGTAATGGGGAAGTAGTGAATGATTGGATTTTAGTTGGTATATGATGTATATCTTAAAAGAAGATTGGAATTCTTGCCTAACCCACCATTCATATTTCATAGTTATCTTTTTCTTGTTCTTGGCCAAACGAGTTAGTGTAAAATATTAAAAAGGGTTTGGTCTGTCTGATATAAATAAATAATAATAACAAAAAACTAATAATGATAATTAATTTGTTAATGTGAAAGGTTGAAAACAAGATTAAATGATGATAGGCAGTTAGCTTATCAATCTCTTTCTTATACATCTACGGGGACAGATTCCAGCTTTCTTCCACTACTAAACTGAAATTGTTTGCTGTCCCACACCCAAAGATTCTAATAATGCTCCTTTCTCTCAGATTCCAACGTACTTTTTTTTTTCTTTTTATCTTACTAGCCACATATTATACTAAAAGTGTATCTAATAGTCAGCATTCAATTAAAAATACAAAAAAAAAAAGATAAGGTGTCCGCAAACTTATCAAGGTTTCCAATGAGAACTAAGCAGAGCCATCATTCGTGTTCCCACCATGTGCAGGCGAAAGCTTGCTTGGCCTCTCATGCATTCTTTACTTGGCAATTTGTTTGATATTTTTCATAATTTTGATTGGATACATATGTTTATATATTTATTTATGTATAAAATTAATAATGTTTTATCGCACAAGATAAGAGAATGTCGCGGTACATTGATATCATAATACATATTGTTAAATAAAAAATAAAAATATATTTTAATTTATCAGTACTATGAATGCATAGTAACAAAGTTATTTACTTGTCAAGCATCCCAATTAGTTTTAAAACTATTCATATCACAACAGAATGTATCTTTAAATTGATGATAAAGAAAAGTAAATAAATATTTTTGGTTTAGTAGACATTCATTATCCAACTATATAAATAATCCACAGGCTTAATGCAAAATTAAGCTATTATGAGAAATTCGCAATTGCATTCATGTGTTTAACCTCGCACTCCTGCATTGTAATACTTTGTCAAATCTTGAAAACAAATTTCGTGGGTAGGGTGTGGGGCTTAAATTAATGTTTTTTTAATATATATATATATATATATAAAAGTTAGGTAATTAACAATTTTCTTTAATAATATATATCTTAATTGTTTTGTTAAAGCCACACTATCTTTGGTTTTAATTATTTATGTTTGGTTGTCTTGCGTTATTATTCGTTAGTCAATAGAGTATAGTATACTTTCTATATATTATATTGGGAGAAAGATTTTTTTTGTGAAGATTTCAATGGCTTTAAATTTTAATTTACACACGAGTAGTGCTAAATTTTTTCTTTTTTATGCCTTTCCGTTTACATTTTCTGTTCACAAATTTCTAATTTTTTGTAGAATTTTTATAAATAAATTTAATTAATTCACTTGAAACACATGGTATGTGTAAAGATAATGGAGAATAAATATATACACAGATTCATTTATTTAAAAAATAAATAAATAAATGTTGGTTTGAATTTTATGAAATCAATTTGGCGTTGATGATTTTTAATTTGTTTCAAAAGAGTGGCTAATTGGCTATCTTATTTGAACTTGAATTATGTTTTTAAATCAATAAGGATGAGATAGGAGGGAATAATTTATTATATTTATGATGATCATTTCTTAATTATTGAGGTTGGTATAAATTAAAAAAAAAAATTTCTTCTTCTTCTTCTTTTTTTTTTTTTTTTTAATTTCAAGGTGTGCTAACCATGCTAATAATTTTTTTGATTCCTTAATAATTATGATTTTTTTAAGGATACTGTATTTAAAAAATATATATATACAAACTCCTTACCCCCAACTACCAAAAATAAAATCTTGCCAGTATTCCAAGTGGGATCTGAGTGCGCAATTTATGCAATTAATAATCTACAATGGCGAGAATGGCCATTAGGATGTTAAGAGTTTCAACTTTTAATGCCAATAATGGCCACTATAATTTAAAATCAAAACTTAATTGAGGAAAAGATTAATTTTTAATTTTGTCCACCCTATAAATAGTTGTATTGAATTATTTTGTAATAAAATTATGGCTTCAATAAATTCCCTTCAAGGGAAAAAAAGAGAGGTAATTATGGCTTTATACTAGTCATAATTTGTGATAAAGGAAATTAATGAACATAGCCATTAAAGTTGGTCTAGCAAATCAACACTCGATTAAAAATACAAAAATTTTGCGTTGGATTTCTCCGAGTGACTGAAAAAAAAAGTTGGATATTTAACAAATGAAAAATATTTACTGGACAATTTAAGGGATTAGAAATAGTTAGAAAAATAATGGCTTGTTCCATATATAAATAAAATTAAAACTGAAAGAAAATGATCCATTTGGTGTTAATGAATGGATTTTGTGTGTTGGTAATCATTTTATGATACTACGTAATTAATAGTGCGATTATATATAGAATGATTCATTATATTGTTAAGGTATTAATGGTGACAAAACTTTTAAGATATTGTTTCTTTATGCTGAGATTGAAAGGTAGGGTCCATAGTAAGCAATTGATATCAATTGCTTCATAAGGTAGGGAAATAATTAATAAGATACACATGTAACAAATCATTAATTAATTAACTATACTAATTACTTTAAACTAAAGCTAGGATTGAGAGAAAAAAAATAAAAAATAAAGGCAATCAAGAAGGATAGAATTTTGAATCGTATAATAATTAAGTTGCAATTGATTACGAATTTACGTTTTCTAATTTCTAATCATTCTACCAATTTAATTTGCTTTCAATCCCTTTCAAGTATTACCAATAATAAGTTGCTCATGCTTTCACTCATATGCCTATGTTACTAACTAAAGATAGCAACTCAACCTTAATATAGATAGCAACTAAATATTAATTAGTCCCCCTTTCAAAAAAATATTTCAATAGTGAAATCAATATATTTTAATAGAGAAAATAAAAAAAAATATATATATATTTTTTGATTTTAAACATATAAAGTTTATTTCTTATATGAATTGACGATTTATAACCGACTCTTTAATAGTGATATGAATCATATAAAAATTGATAACTTATAACTGTTTTATTAAAAGGATTAGCAAAATGGGATTATACGGATTACTTGGAAGAGAAAGCGAAAACGTATGCATTCATTGAGTGAAAAGATTGGGTGTATAACCAAGTGTCAAGTTCCAATTTGGTACCATAGAATAATTATTTTTAAATCTTTATTTGAATTTTCGGGATGGAGATGTTAATATATTAAAATCTCCAATAAAAAAAAAAAGGCTTTTTTATTGTGGGTGACATGTAAGCATAGATAATTAATTTATTGAATATCTCCAATTGCTTATAAATAATGTGATAATGTGTGTGTGGGGGGGGGGGGGGGGGGGGGGGGGGGGGGGGGGGAAAGGAAGAAGGTAAATTGTATTATAACATAATTGAGGGAGTTGGTCCTAATAGCTCCATAGCCATGGCCATGCCCACTAACCTCTCTCTAAGCTTTTTCCTTTGCATAATTTGTCTCTGGTTCAACAATGGTGTCCATGCCTTTGATGGAAGAAAAATTGCAGAAAATCATCAATCTCGCCACACTATTCAACTCAGCTCCCTTCTTCCTTCTGCTTCTTGCAGACCTTCCGCTTCTGAAGGTTATTAATTATTAATTACTTTCTTTAGTTTGATTTATTTCTTCTTGCTCATAGCTTTTTATATTTTCTTTTGATTGGTTTTTTCTTGCTAATTACTTAGCTAATCAATAGGTTAATTAATTTTAATTTCAATTGATTTAGTTTTTCTTTATATTTTGATGATAATCAGCAATTAGCTCATGGATTAACTACACACTCAAAGCTCATGGATTAACTACAAAACGTAATTATGAATTTTGATAAAGTAGATCCAATTTTTTTTTTTTTTTTTAAATTAATCAATAATACATATGTTTCTATTTTCTTCTCAGATATGAATTAAAAATTAACTACACCAATCTTTCTGAACTCTGCTATGGACTGGCTAGCGTTTAGTTTCTAATTTATTAGTTTTAAATCTCTATAATTTTCGAAGGTATATAACTATATTATATGATGGTTCAATAAACTATTTTTGTTTCTTAAGCGAGAGGGACAGCTTAAAAGAATCTGGGGCCCCACTTAAAAAAAGGGAGTTTATTCTTTTCGAAGTGTAATAATATTATGTCTACATCAAAAATAAAAATTAGAAAAAGAAAAAAAAAAAGGTCTCATCCTATTCCGCTATGTCATTGTTGGCCACAATTCATGAGATAATATAATATAATATAATATAATATAATATAATATAATATAATATAATATAATATAATATAATATACGTACACATGCAAGAAAGAAAAGACATAATTCGTTTATAAATTTATATATGAAATTAAGGAAAAGAAACCATTAAAAAAAGAAAAGAAGTGTTTGGCGGGGGGATAATTATTAGTAATTAGACTTAATTTCTGTTTGGTGCATCACCACTAAACTGAAATTAATTCTTTCTTAAGATAAATTATTGTAACATTCATGCATATTTTTCAACAATAACAGCATTTTGTTGTCGTTTGTACTGGAATTTTTGTGTATCAGTCCAACCCATAGGCCAATTTGATAGCTACTCAAATATATTTTTTCAGATAAGTGTTAGGTTTATGTCAAATTAAGAAGAAATTATAAAGTAGAGCTGGCATTAAAAAATATATACTTCTGTTCTTTATTTATGTACACACACTCTCCATGCCATTTATTAGTATATAATTATTAAATACATAATAAATAAGATAAATTATCTTATATTAATTAAATTTGTTGTTAATCCACAACAGTAATAGAAGAGAAGGCAATCTTGAAAGTAATCCACGAGCATGGGCCATGCAATGACCTAAATCAAGATTCCAAAACAAAAGCTCTAACTCACGAAGAAATCCTCGTTCAAGATCAATCCAGAGTCAAATCTATTCACTCAAAGCTATCCAAGAACTCCGGCGGCCGTGATGTGGAAGTCACAGATGCAACTACACTGCCGGCCAAGGACGGCGCCACCGTCGGCTCCGGTAATTATATAGTGAGTGTAGGACTTGGGACACCAAAAAAGGATTTTTCCCTATTATTAATTTGATACCGGGAGTGACATTACCTGGACTCAGTGTGAGCCTTGTGTTAAATATTGCTATAAACAGATCGAAGGAACCAACTTTTGATTCTTCTTCTTCTTCTTCTTCTTCTTCTTCTTCTTACTCCAACATCACTTGCGGCACCTCCGTCTGCGATTCTCTTGCTTCTGCTACAGGTTTTTATTTATCCCCATTTCTCTTTTTCATTTCAATTTTATTCCCCAAACTCAAACACTTATAAAAAATAGTTTGTTACAGATTGGGAGTTAGGGCAGATTTGGAAATGAACAGTTTTAATTATGTAATTTTTATACACATTTTCAATCCTGAATTCGTATAAATTATACCAATAAATTTTAAATACAAAATGACCATAAAAAAATAAAATTATATTAATTTTCGCAAATTATCAACCCTCTTATTACCTTTTTACCCTTGCAGGAAACTCACTTGCCTGTGCTGGTTCCTCGTGCGTCTATGGCATCCGGGAGTTTCACAAAAATACCCAGAAAAATGAAGTCCCTTTTAAAAATACAGCCTTCTTTTTTTCCCTTTTAAAAATACATTTTTTTAACTTTCATTTTTAAAAATATCCCTTTTTCAATTTAACACAAACTCTCCATCTCTCTTTCCTTTTTCTTCGTCATTTTTTCCATCTCCTTATTTTGTTCTTCTTTTTCATTTGATGATTTCGTCTCCCTGCACTTTTGTTGTTAGAGATATTAAAGCTACTATTTCGTCTCCTTGCATTTTCCTCTCTTCTTCTCCTTTTATGAATTTTAGAAGCTGATATGGCTTTTTGGAGTGATGATCCACATCTCCAAGTCTTTTCAATTCGTAACAAGAACAAGATCATCGCTATCTCTAATGGGTTGTATATCCTCAATTTCAGCCCTTTCTTTGGTTAGGATTTTGGTGGGGGTAGATTCCAAAATTTTCGGCACCAATATCCAGTAGTTCTTGAAGTGAATTTGGTAACAGAATAAGCTTCCCATCAACTGCACCTTTTTCTGGGCAGCATATAGCTTAAACTAGGAAAAACAGCAGCTTTTGCTGGAGCCGCAATTCTTTCAGTCTCACCTGCCCAGTTTGAAACTTTAGTATGTTTAAAGTCAAATCTTTTACTTTACCAATTTAAATTATTTGATAAACCACTAGAAACTATTTATTCAATTTCAAAAATCAGTCCACCTCTCCCATTAATTTGTTTAATTATGTTATTTGAATACCTACTATTAGTTTATTTAATTTTTTTTACTTTATTTTATTGAATATATATTCTGCTATTGATTTTTTCCTTTTGATAATTTTGTTTTTTTAATGCATGTTATTGACTAGATATGGTTATGTAAATTTTTTATCTAGTTTACCAACATTCAACACTTGGTTATGATAAATTGCTTATGTAATATCTGAGAGTTTATAAAATGGCTTATAATCTGTTAAAACTTGGTATCTTAATTGTTGCATACAAAATATTTGATAAAATGTCAATATAAACTTTTTGATATGATAAAATGTTCTACAGAACAGTTAATTTCTAAACATTATTTTATTAATATTATATTTTGATAATTTTTTAATACAGAGATGGATAACAGTTCAGTTTTGATTACATATAAAGGAGAATGAACCAGTGATAAGAAATTTGAAAGATTTGAAGTTAAAGGAGTATTAATACCAAATTCTTGTAGCTATGAAAATTTTGTTGGTAAAATATCTGATCAATTGAAAATTAATATAGAAATAACTAATTTCAATATAAAGTATTTTGTCAAAGATTTTCTATTAGAAGTAGATGATGACAATAGCATGAAATTTTACTTGGAATTAAAAAAGAGGGACTCCGATCTCACAGCGTATCTTTTATGTCTTACACTGATTGAAAAAGGTTAGAAACAACAAATTTAATTAAACTTATGGCTTATGCAATTCATTTCAAAAATCTATTTTTTGGTATACTGGCTGGTATACCCGATGGTATAACAAAAAATATAACATATTTATATTATGAAATTTGATATACTGGATGGTATACAAGGTATACCATCTGGTATACCAAAAAATAGAATATGTTTGCACTATGTTTTTTGGTATACTGGTTGGTATACCTAGTATACCATCTGGGATACCAAAAAACAAAACATGTTTACACTATACAATTTGATATACCAGCTGTTATACGAGGTATACCGTTCGGTATACCAAAAAATAGAACACGTTTGCACTCTCAATAGAAATTCAATTCTTTTAAACATAGTGGATTTGTTCGTGCAAATCATATATTGTTATTTTACATAGAAGGTGAAAATACCCAACTAAAATATATGCCATTCTTAAGAAATAAAAGTCCTCTCTTTTTTTATTTATTTAAGTTAAATTTCTATCTTCTCTTTTTTTTAATAATAGTTAAAAAAAACTCTATTAATATTCAATTTAATATGCATAAAATTCATAATATATTTTATATGTTTTGAAATTAGTATACCAGATGGTATATCTGGTATGCCACCTGGTATACCAAAATCCAATTCTAGATTTTGGTATACCAAGTGGTATACTGGGTATACCGTCTGGTATATCAAAATCTATGTATACCAGACGGTATATCTGGTATACCAAAATCTAGAATTGCAATGGTCTTTTGAATTTTGATATACCAATTTCAAAACATATAAAATATATTATGCATTTGACAATATTTAAAATAAAAATACTTTAAACCACTAATTTATATTATGTATGTAAAGGGTATATTTGGCTATCATAGGTCCTTCTGGGTTCTGCTTTCACAAGGACGACTTTGCTCGCAGTATAGCATGCACTCCTGACTGCTAATCTGAGTACTTGGCTCTACTAGTTGGGTTAATTTTCTTGGTGGCTTTCGCCCTCGTCTCCGCATCCAGCCCTGTTGCTTTTGAGCTCATTTCGTTTTGTCCTGTGATACTGTTATTGCTGTTACTCAGGTCTGTATAGGTATTTGGGATTCGTATCTTAAGAATTTTGACAGAATAAAAGCAAGCATAATGTTATTGATGGCTTCTTGTGAAAACCGGAACTTTCTGGAGTTGCAGGAGTTTGCAGAAACACAAAACGATGACTGCTTCAAAGCTGTTGTGCGCATCTGGGAATTTGTGGACTATGCGTTCTCTTCTACTCTGTTATATTACTCTGCTTTCTGTGTTTTTTGCATCCCTAGTTTTCTATTTCTTTTCTGGTTCATGTTGGGGGCTTTAAGCACTTGTGCTGTTTCCTTGTTTGGCTTGTTTTGTGTTTTGGCTGGGGTAGGAGATCTTTCAGGACTTGTTATTGTTTTCTGGCTCCTGAGATATCCTACCTCGTATGATATTTCCTCTGATTAATGAAGATCTTGGCTTATAAAAGAAATGATTAAGATGAATTAATTTGTATCAGTTAAGTTATCTACTTTGGCATTGCAATTAATTAACTAGTATTGTAGGTCATTTTATACAAATCATATTGCAAGCCGTTCTTAATTATTTATTTATTTATTGTAAAGCAGATCATTCACATCACAATTAAAAATATTCACAAAGATTAAAAAAAAATCTATCATTGCATTTACCTAAAAAATTAAGATTAAGATCAATAATTAAGCAGATTATCCATTAAGCATATTTAAAAAGAAAATAAAGTACTCAAGCAAAAGATAGGCAGTTGCTTGAGGAAGTCAATTCATTAAGCCAATAAAAGAAATTAATATAGAAAAATAAAAGAAGTAGTATATTAAATTAAGATGTACATAATATGTATTATAACATGTCTGTTGGTTGTCAAGGAGGATTTAAATTTTAAAATGATAGAGTTAGGGTTTAAAAGAAAATAGGGTTATTTTTAAAACACAAAATTAAAAAAGAGTTATTTTTAAAACTTAAAAATTGATGAATGTATTTTTAAAAAGTGAGGGTAAAAAAGAGGTATTTTGTATAAATTTCTCCATCCAATACGGTGACTCTTCTTTCTCCATGGGCTTCTTCGGCAAAGAAAGGCTCACATTAACATCGACAGATGTTTTCGAAAATTTTTATTTTGGCTGTAGCCAGAATAACTGCAGCCTTTTCGGTGCAGCCGCCGATCTTCTTGGCCTTGGCCGCAACCCACTTTCCTTAGTATCACAAACCGCTCAAAGATACAAGAAAATCTTCTCCTATTGCCTCCCTTCCTCCCCCAGCTCCACCGGATTTCTAACTTTCGGTGGCTCACCCTCGAAATCCACTCAATTCACTCGCCTTTCCATAGCCTCCGCTGTATCCTCCTACGGCCTCGATTTCACCGGAATTAGCATCGGCGGGATGAAGTTGTCGATTTCTCCGTTAGTCTTTTCAACAGCAGGTGCAATAATAGACTCCAGCACCGTCATCACGTGGTTGCCGCCAGCAGCTTACTCTGCTTTGAGCTCGGCATTCAGGAAATTGATGTCTAAGTATCCAATGGCGCCGGCGCTGTCGATTCTTGATACTTGCTACGATTTTAGCAAATATAGTACAGTATCTGTGCCTAAGATTGGATTTTTCTTTAATGGCGAGAAAATTGATTTTTAACAACCAAAAATTAACGAATGGATGAAAATACGGTCGTTAATATATGCTAGCAACGAAGGGAATTTTTTCGGTCATTAAATATCAAATTTTTAACCAAACGATTAAATTCGGTGGTTAAAAAATAAAAAATTCCGGCGGGTAATATTAAAAAAACAGCGGGATTTATTTTGCCTCCAAATTAATAATTTACCTATGTAAAAAAATAAAGCTTTTACACCGGGATTCTTATTTTCATCTCCATCTCCGTTAACCCTTAATTTAATTTTTCATCATCATCGTCTTCTCTATTTTTTTGTTCTCTCAAATCCTCTCCCTCTTTCTAAATCTTGTTCTTCCTCTTTCAATTTCAAATCTACCAAAAATTTATCATCTATTACTTCGTTTCAATCCTTCCAAACCCTAACTCTTTCCCTTCTCTTTCCTGCAATCCGCCAAACTGTCGCTCCTTGATCGCTGATGAAGGAAAATTTTGATCGTTATAACTTAATTTTTATGACCAGATTTCCTTCACTGAAAGTGAAAAACAATTAACAAAGGAAAAATTCGGCCGCTAAAATAACTTTTTAAAGACCGAAATTTCCTTCGTTAAAAGCATAACACAATTAGCGAATGTAAATTCCATCGCGAATAACTTATATTTAACGTCTGGATTTGTTCCAATGGTTAATACATTTAACGATCGGATATCAATCCGATCGTCTATACTATTAACGACGGGACTTTTAATGACTAGTGACGATCGAATTTTACCGATCGTTATAGTATTTTAACGACTGAATTTTAACTTTTAACGATCGAATTTTTCTTCGTTAAAGAATATTTTTTTTTGTAGTGGTAACATGAATTTTATACACGAATGATCTGACACAAGTGTGCTTAGCCTTCGCCGGAAATAATGACGCAACCAACGTGGTCATTTTTGGAAATACGCAACAAAAGACTATTCAGGTAGTCTATGACGGCGCCGCCGCAGGGTTGGATTTGCTCCACAAGGTTGCAGCTGATCGGAGCTAATAAAAAATTGAAGTTAGAAATCCGAGGGTGATGATGATGGGCATGGACAACGGTGCTGCGCTAATATACAAACCACTTCAAATGAATAAAACTAGAATTAATAAATAATGTAAGATTGATTTGTGAACTATCATTAAGTCATGATAGTGGTGTTTAGCAATTAGCTTCTATAGGTGAAGGAAGTTTGCAATTTGTGTATACTATACTATCTTTTCCTGGATCATTAATGGATTTTTCTTGCCAAAAATTGTACATCCACCGCCAAATAATGCATTTATTGCAATACAATTTTAATAGTAAAATTATTACTACATCTCTCCCATTTTAAAAAAAAAAATAATTTTTTATTTTTTATAGTAATTAAAAAAATTAAAATATTTTAATTTTATAAAAAATTATAATAATCGATAAAAATATTATTTTATATTTTTAAAAATTTTATTTAATTATAAATAAAAATAAAGAATAATAAAAAATATATTTAATCATGTGAATAATAAATTGGAATATATATCAGTCAAATACTGTATAAGCAATCCAGAAACAATTAATGTAGCAGTTAAATTTTTTTTTTTTGTCCGGAGTTGAATTTTTTTTATAATTATTTATTATCTGAAATTTAATACGGCTAATTTTATATTAGGTGGACCCATAAAAAGAAGAAAAAGTAAAGCTCACCCTTTCTAAATATTCAAATATATTTTATATTTAGAATTCAAATTTGAGACATCTGATTAAAAAAAGAAGAGATTATTACCATCACATATCTTTTTTAAGAAATTTCAGATATTAAAATTTATTGCCAATCAATTATTATGATGGATATTTTGAACAGAGAACATTATTTTTCAGAAAAAAAAAAGTGTCACTTAAGAAGTCAATTTTTTGTTAAGAAAAAATAAAAGAGTATATGTCCTTTCCCTGTCTAATTATCTAGAAAATCAAATCGAAGTAAATAAGAGCAAGCTGTACGAGGAGACTTGGTCTAGCCAACTATGAGTGGACGAGCTATCATTTTCTCTTGATAAACCAAAATTGTTCCCATTACCTTTGCAAAGTGATCATGACAATTTCCTAGGTATCTCCAGCACCTTATGAATATGACGGGAATTAGGATAAGGATAAAAGAAACTGAGAAAATGGCTGCTTATCTCATATTCTCTTCTCTTCTTTGTTTATGAATTCTCTTTTCTTTGATAAATGAAGCTAACGCTTTTCAAGGCAGAAAAATTGCTGAAAACCACCACCTTCAACTTCTCGTCAGCGATCTGCTTCCATCATCTGCCTGCAAATCCCCTACCAAAGGTTCCATATATATATCATTTAATTGTACGTAAAAGATCTGTTTAATAATGTTTTCAAATCATACTTGAAAGTGTGTTAATGAGGTGAAGACTGTTATAATTGGAATGAAGTTTTTGAACCATCAAGTTTTCAAACCATCTATAACTTTGAAATGAAATCAAGGGACACAATATAATTTGTTGAACCATCTAAAAAAGACATTTTTCTCAAGTTTAGTACAATATAAATGATGAAAAATTACTATCCAAACACGCTCTTAATCTCATACTAATTAAAATCATTAATGTAAATTCTCTACTCCAAATATATAGAAATATTAACGTCAAAATAATTGTCTGTTTAACTAACCTTTTTTTCTCTCAAAATATATGTCATTTGATAAATTCAAGAGAGCATTAATTTTTTCTTCAAATTTATCCTCATTAAATTCTTTCTTACTCCATTCATTATCTCTGCTCCTAATTAAGTGATCAAGTTTAAATTAAATAAGGGTGTTTTTAACAAAAATATAAAAATTTCATCTTAAATCTAGACTATTATGACATAATTTGAAACAGAGTGAGTATTAGTTTAGTTATTAGAACATGATTATTTATTGCTCCCTCCATTTTTTAATGATTGTCGTTTAAGGTTAGCCAAAAAATTCCCCAATAATTGACGTTTTAAGCTTTAGATATGCTTTGGTTGATTTGTTCCATATTTGCCCTTAATTAATTTGTTGATATTAAATGAACACTATATTCAAGGAAATCAAACAGTCTTCAAGTAAGAGTTAGGAACAGAGAGAGTGTTAGTGTGGGAAATAGAGTTTTAGAAGGAAATTAATAAGAATAAATTAGTCATTTGCATAGCTTATTTAATAGAGTATTGGTTTTGACAAATAACCTTAAATGTCAATTATTTAAAAATGGAATATTAGTTAATTTATCCAAAATACTTATAAGGTTGCAATTTGCGCAAGGTGTGAAAGAAGATCAATCATGCGAATGGGTAAATTAATTATTACTTTCTCCATTCTTTTTTATCAGTCACTTTTATTGTTTTCACTAAAATTAAGAAATAATAAATAGATTTAAATTTAGTATTAAATTACATGATTAAGACTAAATTATCAAATCTAATTGGTTCTGATTTTATTGAAAAAGTAAAATAAATTAGAAAAGCAATTTAAATTACATTAAAAGTCTAAAAGTGACAGATAAATAAAATTTATATTTTACTCCAAAGTGACAGATAAAAAATAAAAAAAACGGAATGAGTACTTTATAAATCATGCGAATTAATGAATTTTTAAGTTCTTCTGTGGAAATTTTAGTAAGTTGCATGTGCGGGCAGCTTTAATTTTCGCCGAACAAAATGTCAATGTATTCACAACCAAGTACTGAAGCACGTTTTCATGAATCCACACGTATAGCCTTTTTATTTTTATTTTTGAAGTATATGGGTGCATTTACTTACGAAAAACAATTTTTTGTTTTATTAAAAAATTAAAATATTTATTTTCTATAAAAAATTTAAAAAATACGTTTTTATATATACATGTGTGTACATACATAAATATATACATAGGTATGTATGTATGCATGTACTATATATACATGCACTTGTATGCACATACATATACATATATATGTATATACATGTATGTACACACATATATATGTGTTTGTGTATTACAATTATTTAGAAAATTTAGAACATATTTTTTATTAGTTTTTTAATTTTTTACTAATTTTAAAAAACTGAAAAATTTATTTTTATTTTCTATTTTAGAAAACTGACTAAAATAAATATGATTTTTATTTTCTATTAAATATTTTTCTGAAAAATTGAAATAATTTTCTATATTTTCAGAAGCAATTTTCTGCAAATACACAGGTTAATGACATTTCAACTCCAACCTGTCGTGTCTTTTTCTAACTTGTATCTACAAATTAATACTCCATCCGTTCTTTTTTTATCTGTCACTTTTAAGTAAAATTCAAATTCTATTTATCTATCACTTTTAGACTTTCAATGTAATTTAATTTATTTTTTCAATTTATTTTTTTTACCAATAAAATTAGAATCAATCGGATTTAATAATTTAGTTTTAATCACATAATTTAATACTAAATTTAAGTTTATTTATTATTTCTTAATTCTAGTGAAAACAACAAAAGTGACTAATAAAAAAAATAGAGGGAGTATGAGTTTTGTATAACTCAATAATGTCAATATATCTCATGAATTTAAGATTGTATCATCCCCAAAATAATATATAAATAAAATTTTCTAATTACAAACGGCTGAAATATCATATCATTAATGCAACCATTGTGTTTTTCTTTCTCTAATGTGAAGTTAAATATTTAAAATGAAAGATAAACCTATATTTATTAGAAAAGATGAAGGATTTAACGCCGTATATGTCCCACCTGTTTATTTACGGGGTGCAATTTGCACAATATGGGCTCCCACTTATTGTCTATTTCTGTGGAAATTTCATTAATTTCCATCGGCCAAGTTAATTGAGTGATTTTACTTTCACTAATATCATATCATTAATGCAACGTCATCGAATCCACAACAAGTATGACATCGGGAATAATATAATTTATCAAATCAAAAATCTTCATATTTTATTTTATTTTATTTTTCAAATTATATGACATTTTTACTCCAACCTACTATGTGTTTTTCCAACTTTTGTCCAACAATTAATATGAAACAAAATTTTGCATAATTGACTTAAAAATGTCACATGAATTTAAAATTGCCTCTTATAAGTAATTTCTTAAAATAATATAAAAACTTCCTTAAAAAAGTAATATAAAAATAAAATTTTCTAGTTACAAAAGAGTAGTATAAGCAATCCAGAAACTATAATTAATGTAGCAGTTTTTTTTTTTTTTGTCTGGAGTTGAATTTTTTTATAATTATTTATTATCTAAAATTTAATGGGACTAATTTTATGTAAGGTGGACTCGTGAAAAGAAGGAAAAGTAAAGCTCAGCCTTCTAAATATTCAAAAATACTTTTTATTTAGGATTTAAATTTTAGAACTCTGATTAAAAGAAAAGAGATAATTATCATCCCACCCCTTTTTTTTTTAGAAATTTTAGATATTAAAATTTATTGTCTATTGATAATAGCTCAGTTCCATCGGTTGTTGTGTAAATTTGACATGAATAACATCGTTTTTCACAGTTTTTAAGGTATCTGAAAATAAAAAATTTTGGCAAAACTTTCGACAGAAAAAATCTCTGAAGGTCAAGCCGGTAAAAAGTTTTTAAGAATAATTTCGAGAGTAAAATTGAGTAAAAAAGAAAAAAAATATCTGCCTACTTACAGGTACAAAAATCCTATTTTGATTAGAAATCGGTTTTCTAACTAAAAAGGATTCCTAGTATTCATAGGAAACCTCTTTGAAAAGACCTCTGAGCTAATCAAGAAACTGAGCTGAATTTCTGAAATAGAGATTATCTCCTCTTTAGGTAGTTAATAGTTGTTGCTCAAGTGTAACGTCTTAAAATGACCTTACCGAGCTACCGGTTTGAACCTGTACTTAATCAAGTAACTGATGGCCGGTTGCCGGAGAGAATTCGACTAGATAGTCCGGTTATTACCTATAAATTATTATGATAGATATTTTGAACCGAAAACATTCTTTTTCAGAAAAAAAAAAAAAACAAAAAAGTTATTTTTTTAAGAAAGAATAAAGAGTATATTTCCTTTCCCTGTCTAATTGGCTAGAAAATCAAATCAAAGTAAATAAGAGCAAGCTGTAAGATAAGGAGACTTGGTATAGCAACTTGAGTGGACGTGGTATCATTTTCTCTTGATAAACCAAAATTGTTCCCATTTTACAAAGAGATCAGACAATTTCCTAGGTATCTCTAGCAGCTTATAAATATGATGGGGAATTAGGATAAGGATTAAAGAAACTGAGAAAATGGCTGCTTATCTCACATTCTCTTCTCGTCTTTGTTTATGCATTCTCTTTTCTTTGTCAACAAATGAAGCTGACGCTTTTCAAGGCAGAAAAATTGCTGAAAACCACCACCTTCAACTTCAAGTCAGCGATCTGCTTCCATCATCTGCCTGCAAATCCTCTAACAAAGGTTCTCTCTCTCTCTCTCTCTCTCTCTCTCTCTCTCTCTCTCTCTCTCTCTATATATATATATATATATTCACATTAACATGCATCTCGTTTAATTCACGTGTCTATGTAAAAGATGAAGATCATTTAATTGTACGTAAAAGATCTCTTACTTTAATAATCTTTTCAAATCATACTTGAAAGTGTTTTTATTTTGTGCAGTTGGGGGCAATGGGCCATACCTGAAGGTAGTTCACAAGCACGGGTCATGCTCACATTTGGGAGGAGAAAATGAAAATGGTCTTCCCCATCTTGAGGAGATACTAGCTGAGGATCAAGCTAGGGTGGATTCAATTCACTCACAGCTCCGGTGGAGGTATGAGACAAACACCGATGCTACTAAACTTCCTGCGAACAGCGGTATCACAGTGGGCACTGGTAATTATGTGGTGACTATTGGACTTGGAACTCCTAGAAATGATCTTGTTCTTATCTTCGATACTGGAAGTCACCTCACTTGGGCACAATGTTCTTCGCAATCCGCTTCTTATGCTAACATTTCTTGCACCTCACCACTCTGTTCTTCTCTTACTGCCGCTACAGGTACATAATTACTATTCATGTATTAAACTATAAACCGCACTAGAAAGAATCGAATCCAAAATCTTCCACAAGGTAATTCATCAATCATATTTTTAAACTATGCAAACAGGCAACCCTCCAGCATGTGCTTCGTCAACATGTGTGTATATTGCCACATATGGTGACGGATCATTCTCCAGAGGATTTTTGGGGAAAGAAAGGCTAAGCCTAGGACCGGACGTATTTGAAAATTTCTCCTTCGGCTGCAACCAACTGAGGAACGGATATTTCGGCAAAGCCGGCGGTCTGATGGGTCTCGGCCGAGAGGACCTCTCCGTTGTCTCCCAAACCGCTTCACAATACAAAAAAATTTTCTCCTATTGTCTCCCTTCCCTTAGCTCAACCGGCTTCCTCTACTTTGGCGGTTCACAATCGCAATCTGCTACATTCACTCCTCTTTCCACACCCCCGTCCGGCCCAAGCTTCTACGAGCTAGACCTTATCGGAATAACCGTCGGCGGCCAGAAGCTTCCAATTCCGCCTTCTGTGTTTTCAATACCGGGCACAATCATTGACTCCGGCACCGTGATTACAAGGCTGCCGCCTGACGCGTACTCTGCTCTGCGATCGGCGTTCAGGGCGGCAATGTCTCGGTATCCGATGGTGATGGGAGTATCAGAACTTCTTGACACGTGCTATGATTTTAGCAGCTACACGACAATTAGTGTGCCTAAGATTGTGCTGTCCTTTAATGGAGGAACACAGTTTGATGTTACTAATTTAGAAGGGATATTCGTCGCCGAAGGTGAGAAGCTGTTGTGTTTGGCTTTCGCTGGAAATAGAGACGCCAAAGAGAAGGGTATTTTTGGAAATACACAGCAGAAGACTTACGAGGTTATTTATGATGTTGGAGGAGGTAAGGTTGGATTTGCTGCGGGCGGTTGTAGCTGAATTCTCTTTGTTTCTGCAATTAATAAGTTAATCATAGAATTAGCTTAAGTTGATTGTTAATTGTTCGATATTGGCTTACATTATGAGAAGTATATGTTAATTGTTGGATAAGTGTTTAAAATAAGAAGAATAAGTCATATAGTTGTAACACTATACCCTCCATGCATGTTTGTAATTTGTTTGCTTTACAAGTTATATGTATAGAAAATTTATTATTTTAAAAGTTATCACTTGCTGCCAAATAATGCATTTATTACCATACAGTTTTAAGGGTAAAATTATTATTATTTTTATTTATAAGTCAATATATATATTTACAATATTTTAAAGCAGTACCAAATTCAGAGTTTATAATTAAGGAAGACAAAAATATAAATTATACTTTATATATATATATATATATATATATATATATATATATATATATATATATATATATATATATAATAATAATAAATTGTTAAATAAAAAAATAATTATTAATATATTTAAAAAAAATTACAATTGCTTTCTACGAATTTTCATTCTTTGATACCGATAAATAATGATTTTCTCATCAATAACATTAAATATATTTTTTAATATAAGTAATCAAACAATTAGATATCCAGTTATTTTTCATTTGTTACGTAATTGATTTTTCACAAATTTTATAGCAGAAATTTTTTTTTAATTATTGCAGTTATAACGGATAAAACAAGTGATAAAATGATGGATTTATAAATCAAATGATATAAAATATTCTTTTTTGTTTGCACCATTTTTTTAACAAGATCACAAATTCCTATAATATTTGAAAACACACTACTAGATGTCATATCAATGATATATGTTTTTAATTTATTTTCAAGAATCCTGAGCTGGACAACAGAAAAATCAATAAGATAAAATTAAGCAACACGGAGTAATTTGCCTTTATTATATTTAGAGAAGATCCCATTATTGCCAAATATTTCAAATGGGTGTTTAATTTGTTCAATTTTCTTTGTTCATGGGTATTTAAAATGGGTCTAAATTTTACAAATTACCATCGAATTTAATTCTTCATGCTTCTAAAAGAATTAGAATTTAAAATAAACTTCTCAAGAATTAATAAAAATATACAAATATGAAATATTGCTAATACTTGAGAAATATAAAAGTCAAAAAATTGCAAAACTAAATTACTAATATTTAATTAAAGATAAATTTTTGTTGTCGTATTTAGCTTCTTTTCAAATTTATCCAATTTTTTTTGAAAAATTCAAAAAAATAAGAATAGAGTTTTGTACTTTTGTTTCAATGGAAGTGGAAAGATAAAAGGTTTTTATTGATAAAAAAACTTAAGCAATAAGTTAAGGAAAAGGAGGTAAAAACAAAATTTTAGGGGGGGGGGGTAAAATTATCTATCTAATATATATGTATATTTTATTTTTTATTGGCATGGGGTTGGATACTCCTACTTTAGCCATCGACTCTCAACAAAATTAGCAAATGATAAATCATAAATTTTTATCATCAAATCGCCATTAATTACCTATACAATACGACATACTTATTTTAGAGTAGACTAACTGCTCAAAAATACTATTCAAAATTTTATCGACATCTATAAATACTAGGTTTGGTGTGTAAAATAGACACTCATTCTCTCTTTAAGTAATATTTACTTTCTCTCTCTAAGATTTTTTTTTTCCTATTACTAACTTAAGTATCGGAGTGCTAATACCCGGAACATTAGGCAAACACCTTTTGCAGGTTCTCTCCTTTTCAATCTAATTGAAATCCGTTTTTTAAACGATTGTACCTCTCTTTCTTCCTATATGGAAACTCCCCATTTTATTATAAAAATTTGTGATTTATCAATTATGATAGCAATATTAAAAAATAAAATAAAAAACTCTCCAAATTGAGACATACGTACACATAAATTCTTAATGAATTATTAATATGAACTTTAATTAATTATTATTCGCTCGGTATATCACTTTTTGAAAAAAAAAATTATTCCAATAAATTATCACTTCCATAAATTTAAAATATATTTTTTAACTTTATTTTATTTATAGACAATTTTCCTTTTCATATAATATTAACGAAAAATTTAATAAATTAATTAATATTTTTATTCTTAATTAAGAGATACATTTTAGTTTATTTAATATAATATTTTATAGAAATTAATAAAATTAATGATTATCTTAATATTTATTATTTATTTAAAAAGAGATAATTTGATTACATGGAATGAATATTTTTTTTATTAGATTTGTGTAAAAAACTTGGTGTTTCAATCACATGGCTGGGATGCAAATTGCAAATGGAAAGCTATTTATTTTATGATGTTAAGCAGTCGCGCAAATGAATAAGAAGAAGGGCTCCACTTCTTAACTTTGGCGTACGTAACCAAATATTACTGAGTTGACTCCATTGACCTACAAATTAAATTATTTCCTCCCATGTTCGGCGCAACCATTCACGCCTTATCCCTCGGAAATTAATTCCAACATACTCATATCAAAACTACTACTCCTCCATCAATCCCTGTTCAATTTCATTATTCAATCAATTTAAATCTCTTTTTTTTATGCACTCAAGTCCTTTTCCAATTTTATTAATTAACCTTCTATACTTGCTCAATTACTGAAACTATTACTAATATATACAGATTAGCTTTTCTCGGTTACAACTGCTCCAAGTTATCAAGTTTAGCGGAAAGCATTCTTGTTTAAATAATATATATAAATGATAAAGTCTTGACTAACTTGGGTTAATGAAAATTTCCTGGAACAAACCTTTTATATATATCTATATATTTATTTGTCTTTTGGGATGTAATTGGGCAGGAAAGTTAAAAAGCAAGTAGGAAAATATGACTAACTAGGCAGCGGTATCTGTTAATATACAAAAGTAAGTCCACATTAATTATGCATAGTGAAGTCTTACTGTCTTAGCTGTGAACACAAAGTTTGTCAAGGCATCTTTAGCAGCTTATAAATAGGATGGACAAAGGTAGTTGTTGCAGTAAGAGAAGAGAAACTGAGAGAAATTATTAAAAATGGCTACTTATAATTTCATATCCTCTGCTCTTCTTTGCTTATGCATGCTCTTTTCTTTTCCAACGAATGGAGCTCAAGCTTCTCAAAATCACTACCTTCAAATTCAACTCACCAATCTGCTTCCGTCCCCTGCCTGCAAATCCTCTACCAAAGGTCATACTAACTTTTACTTTTTTCTCTTATTCTACAAACGAATCAACATTAGTATGTTATTTTCTTTTCTTTTGTTTTTTTTCTTTGAAATGCATTGACTATTTGATTTTCCTTGGCAGAATAAGACTTTTAAAGCAACTAGTGGGTGCAAGAAAAGTTATGCTTTGTGCCGAATTTTTGGAAAAATTGCATATGTGAAAACGACATTTTAACCACTCAGTCAATGGATCTAAATAGTAATTAATTAATTAAAACCAAAATCTTGATATTTTTGAGCTCAATTCCCACTGATTAACAGATCATTACCACTAAGCTAAACTAGAATCTTGAATTTTTAATGTAACGATGCAGTTGCCGGAAATGGGGCACCCTTGAAGGTGGTTCATAAGCACGGCCCATGCTCTGAACTGGGTGAAAACAAAGGGAATGAACCAAATCTAGAGGAGATACTAGTTGAAGATCAAGCTAGAGTAGATTCAATCCACTCAAAGCTGTCCTGGAGCTTGGACAAGAAGGCCAGTACTTCTACTAAACTTCCGGCAAAAAGCGGTGTCTCCCTTGGCACTGGCAATTATTTTGTGAGTGTTGGACTTGGAACTCCTAAAAAGGACATTCCTCTTATCTTTGACACGGGAAGCAGCCTCACTTGGGCACGATGCTCTTCTTCAGAAACATTCAATCCAACTGTCTCCACTTCTTATACTAACATTTCTTGCAACTCACCACTCTGTTCTGCTGTTGAAACTGCCACAGGTATGTTTACTTGAGACTATATGCTACAATTTAAGTAATTATTCAACCTTCACAATCAAGTCTTTAGTTTTACAAACATCG
Source organism: Excoecaria agallocha (assembly GCA_037975025.1). Classification (NCBI taxonomy): domain Eukaryota; kingdom Viridiplantae; phylum Streptophyta; class Magnoliopsida; order Malpighiales; family Euphorbiaceae; genus Excoecaria; species Excoecaria agallocha. The sequence goes on from CM075818.1 coordinate 42,572,540, forward strand.
TTTTTGCTTTGATAATAAAATAAAAAGGAATTCCAGCATGCACTCCGCACGTAAATTCAGCCTTAGTTTATAAATACTGTAGCAGCAGAGGAGTAAATGAATTTGATAATCATATTAATTAATCCACATGCAGGTAATAACCCCAAATGTTCTTCGGCTACATGTGTGTACGGTATCCAATACGGCGACGGATCATACTCCATTGGATTCCTAGGCAAAGAAAGGCTAAGCTTAGGACCGGACGTGTTTGATAATTTCTACTTCGGTTGTGGCCTGGACAATGATGGACTTTTCGGCAAAGCTGCCGGATTGATGGGTCTCGGCCCGGATAAGCTCTCCGTCGTCTCACAAACCGCTTCAAAATACAAACAAATTTTCTCCTACTGCCTCCCTTCTTCTAGCTCAACTGGCTTCCTCTCCTTCGGCGGAGCACAATCTAAGTCTGCGAAATTCACTCCTCTGTCCAAATCCTCCTCCTCCTTTTACGACCTGGATCTCCTCGAAATAACCGTAGGCGGCCAGAAGCTTTCAATCCCGCCATCTGTGTTTTCAACATCGGGCACAATCATCGACTCCGGCACCGTCATTACGCGGTTGCCGCCTGCCGCTTACTCCGCTCTGCGATCGGCGTTCAAGGCAGCGATGTCCAAGTATCCAACGGCGAAGGGATTGTCGATTCTCGACACGTGCTATGATTTTAGTAGCTACAAAACAATATCTGTGCCTAAGATTAAGCTGACCTTTAATGGTGGAACAGAGTTGGATATTGATCAAGAAGGGATATTCATCGCCAATGGTGCGAAGCAGGTGTGTTTGGCTTTTGCTGGAAATAGCGACCCTAGGGATAAGGGTATTTTTGGAAATACACAGCAGAGGAATTACGAGGTGGTTTATGATGTTGGAGGAAGAAAGGTTGGATTCGCTGCTGGCGGATGTAGCTGATTTTGTTATTTATTTCAATTTTTGCAATCAATAATAAGTTAATTATAAGTTTATATTGGGCCGTTAATTGTGCCTTCAAACTCTTTGTTATTAATTATAATTAATAAGTAATAATTAATGTTAGTGGTGACAATGCGTACTTTGCTGAGCTGTGGGCGGTTCTTCTCGGCCTCCAAGAGGCTTGGGAGAGAGGTTGGAAGAACATCATCCTTCCAGTAGACAATATAAGTATACTTTCTGCTATTACTCTTAATTTGGATGTTCCTCCAGCGCACAAGGCTATTATCTTGAGAATTCCGGAGTATATTGGTACAAATTGCCAGGTGATTGTTTGTCATATTTACCGAGAAGCTAACTCGGCAGCAGATCTCCTAGCAAACTGGACGTATGATCAAGATCTCTAATATGTTTGGCACAACTCTTACCCAGTTAACTTGGGCAATATTCTTAAGGAGGATGCCATGGGCATTTCCTTTCTAAGGACTATTTCTATATAATCACTTTGTGTTTCTTTCCTCTTCTTCTCAATATATATATATATATATAATTAAAAACCAAGTCAAATGGCTATAAGACTAGGACTAAAAATTACCTTTCCATGCGAGTTCGTAATAGCTAATATAAGATGTACTTGGACAAAAATTTGTTCTCTCTCTGTATACAGGGATGATCACGGGATAGGACAAAAAGTAGGAAATTACTTCCCACCTACTTTTTCATTCCCGCCCTTGCAGGGATCACCGGCTCCAACTAAATTTAATTTATTTTTTTAAAAAAATCAATTATAACTAAAATATAATATTTAATAATTAATTATACTTTTTCATTCCCGTCATTTTTTACATAATTATCTTTGTCTCTGCTGTTTTATATTCTTAGCTAATTATTGTTTCAATTGTTAAGTTGAGTAAAAAAAAAATAGAAAAAAACAGAAAACTAAATTTAGTGAAGGATACATCTGCTAATCCTGTCGCTACAAGTTGCAATTCCTTGCTCACTGAATATGTCCCATATGGGCATCGCTATTTCTAGCAGAAGTTGCGTATAGAAGCATTGTATATGTAGTAACGTTCTCCCGTCACTAAATCTCGAAAATTCACCTAATGGTTGGTAATCTTTTTTATCTTTATTTTTTGTTATATAACAATTAATATATCTCCACAAAAGCTAACTACTGTTTTTAGTATAACTATATATATTCATGTTCAACACTCTTAAATAGATCAGAACATGTGTCGGATTTGAGCCAAATTTTAACTAGAACTATATGTGACTTTTTAAGCATTTTTCTTGTCCAAATTCGATCCATTGTTCAAGTTATACTCTCAAGTAAAAGTAAATTAAGGAATGGAAGGATTATTTTACTAAGCCATACATCTCCATTAAGAAACAAAATTCCAAGTGCATCATGTTAGATTAGGTCATGTTTAACAATTCCGCCCAATTATATCTTCACCATATATTAATATGAAATAATCTCAAATTTTTAGAAGGGATTTCCACATCTCATTTTCCGTCCACTTATAATTAACTGAACTAACTCGTAAAATCTAGTCCCAACGTGTACTAGGAGGTCTCGGGTTCGAACTTTCATCCCCTTTCGCTCCATTAAAACACTGATTTCATCCACTTTCAAGTTGTATAGGAGGTATGATTGACTTAGGTCAAAGAAGTGTTTCGCCTTCCAATTATCTTAGTTTTATCTGCTCTTACATGGAGTCCTCATCTTTTTCCAGGAAGCACTAAGAAAACTTTTAATCTAGAGAAAAGTTCACCATTGCCTATGACTACTTGTTTCCTTAATGGAGCTAAGTGGATGTGGAAAATTAGTCTAACAATGGAGTCAAGACCGTTTTGGTTTAGTTGAGCTTCCACCAGTTATTTTAATGAGATATTAAAACTCTTTATGGGTCAACCATTCAATAAATTTTTGGTGTTCCATATGGCTTATAAATTAGGGTAATTTTGCTGCGTAAGAGGCCATGCGAGCTTAACAAAACTAAGATAGAGTTGCCATGGCTACTCCTTTGTATTCGGTCTTTCTTCTCCTTATGTACCCTTCTTGCTCTTTCCAAAAACATTTAAGTGCCCCCAATCTCATGTCAGTTCTCTTCTGGCTTCTGATTTCTGCATGCAAGACCAATCATTTAAAGGTTAAACCATTTATTGCTTCATTATTTATCTGCATTTTAATTTTATGTGATAGGGTACAGCAAGTCAAGGAATTAAATCCTATACTATATGAGAAGAAAATTTATTGGCCAATAATACATTGTCATTCAAATCAAGCAGAAATGCTACTTCAAGATCAAGCTCGAGTCTACTCAATGCATGCTACATTTTCCAAATCCTCTGCCAAATTTAAGGAGACAAAGGCTACGGTACCACTCCAATCAGGTGCTGCAATTGGCGCGGGCAATTACGTTGTTACCGGGGCAATTGGAACCCCCCAAAAAGGACCTTAAGCTCATTTTTGACACTGGCAATGGCATCACTTGGACTCAATGCGAGCCTTGTGTTGGTTCTTGCTTTTCACAATCACAACCTATTTTTGATCCTAGAAAATCTTCCTCTTACAAAAATGTTTCTTGTTCTTCCTCATTTTGCAAACTAATCTCCGACGGGGGTAATTTTTTTTTTCAACAACTTTTATTTCGAATACATATATTATTTTACATTCAACGTTTATTTTATATCCTTTTTTTTTTATAAACCAGAATTGTATTAAATATAGGCAAAAACACTACAAACAGGGGATTCCAGCAGACCTGTACAACTTAACTCATTCAGAGCACAGCAAACACCAGGTAGTCCCAAAATAAATAAAACATAACTAATTTCCGTTCTCAAAAACCAGACCGCCCAGAGAGCAAAAAACACCAGATAAATCATGAATAAACATAAACCAAAACTATTTACACAATCTCAAAATTAAAAAGTAAAATCAAACCAAACTTCTCGTCTTCAATCCTAGGAGAAAACAGAGCATCAGCAGAAGTATCAAATTTTTAGAGGACCAAATTCCACCACCATCTGCAATATCAGATAGGAGACAGAGCCCGAACTGTCTTTATATTTGCCATTATCACATCCAAGATTTTTGGCGACATATATAATCCAGAATTAATTGTGAAAAAAACAAGACAACATCGCAAATACAGTTCCTTCTACTGCTAACATATCCTGAAGGATTCAGCAGCCCACTATCAAGTCCCATATTATGCGAAGGAGCAGAAAGCAGGTCTTCTAACCACTTCAGATTCCAGAGATGGCAGAAGACTGGCCAACGACAGATAGACTAGATAAGCTAGGCAATAAGATCATTTTTCCTATGACCACCCTGCTTGGCAAGGCAGTCAGCCACTGCATTACTTTTTCTTGTCTTATGAATTTGTCTGCCAAAAAACAATCAATTTGATCAAAGATTTCAGAATAAATCCAAGGCCTCTCCTTGCTGTTTGCGCTTAACCAAGTTACTACGTTTGAAGAGTCTAGTTCGAAAATTTGTATTGGTCAGGTATTCCTAGCCTAACTCTTAGGTTGGGGAGCTCAGAGACATGGATGGACGAGCTGATACTAGGAACTCGAGGGTTAGCCCTCAGTGGTCTCCTATGTCTAGGATGGCTAGGTTCAGGGGTTTCACTGGTTGAAGTATTTAATGGGGCATTCTTTGCGGGTTCATGTGTGTCTTGAGAAGGCACCTGAAACACTAAAAGTTCTATAAGGGCATTTTCAGTGGATGAGTTATGAGCAGAAGTGCTCAGTGTGCTATCATCCAACAAATGGCCTGAGATCCTAATCTCACTAGACCCTACTAACCCATTCATTCGGAACTTAAATAGTGACCGGTGTCTAGCAAGTATGAATCTGAAGATCTCCTTTATATTTTTGAACATTATTCAAAGAGGCTGAAATATCACCAACAGTTGTTATAGGTAATGAATTTCCATCGGCAGTATGAATCTGAAGATCTCCTTTATATTTTTGAACATTATTTAACTGCAAGGCAGTGTTGGTCATGTGATTGGAAGCACCAGAATCAAAATACCAAGACTTAGAATTAGAATTTTTGTTACCTGAAATGCCTAAAGTAAAAAAAGCAGAAACTATCATTTGCTGAACCATTTCAGGAGTAATCGAAGACTAACCAGGACTAGGCACATTTGAGGAACCAACTGAGACATTGTAGGTAGTTTCAGATTTCTTTGGAGGCCGAATGGAATAATCTTTAATGAGATGACTTGGTTTCTTACAATAATTGCAGAATTTCTTAGTGCAATTAGTGACAATGTGCCCAAATCTTTTGCAACTATAGCACTGAATATTAGTCATATCTCTGCCTCCTCTAGACTTCCCTTGAGTAGCGTAGGCAATAGGAACAGAATTTTGAGCTTGCTGCTCCATGAAAGTCTGTGTAATCAGCCTTTGTTCTTACCTGAGAAGTTCTCCCACACAAATATCCAAAAAAGGTATTGGATCTTTGTTCATCAGGTTGGACCTTATTGCTTCAAACTTATCACATCCTTCACGGAACAGTCGTTTCCAAAGCGAAATTTAGTTGAAAATGGAAAAGTTTTTTTTTTATGCCGATCAGTTCGATACGCTTTAATACCCTTACGTTAATTCCGAAACAATCGACAATCTTGTAAACAATTAAAACATATACAAAATAACTTCATGCCAAAAACTTACACTAAACACTCATCCATCAATAATCATACATACAATCGAATTATAATTAAATCTTTTACCTTAATTAACTAAGTATATACATGCCAAAATACAACTCAGTCTAATACAAAATCTTCTCTTCCGATCTAGCTCCACCGTATACTATGCTTCCGCAATACTTCATAACCTGCATGCAGTAAACACTACGTGCTGAATACTAGATATGCCCAATGGTGACTACTAATCCAAGAATTTTCAAAAATAAAGTATAATTACATAATTTATGTTACTATTATTCTTATTTCACTTAACATTTTCTTTTACTTCAGTCAACATTAATTTTATTATTAACTCATATTTCTGATAATCATTGTTTTTTGGTGTTCAATTTTACAACTTTACTATAATTTTTATTTTTACTTTTACTTTTACTTTCGTCTTATCTTTTTTTTTTTTTAGCTATAACGATATAATTATCATTTCATTAAAAAGTGTATATTGGTACTCATATCTTTAATGGTACCAAAATAAACTATTTTTATTTTTCGATTTACTGTTCAATTATCCAATCTGTATTCTAACTATACTTCTCGCCATTTATTCTTTTATTTTACTTTAACTTTTAACTAATAAGTACATTACTAATTAAAGGTTTTTAAGCTTTATTATAAAATGATATAGCTATTTAGAATACTTTGTAGTCAAATTTCTCTTTCCTTCTTTTATACATATACCTATGTTCAAATATTTGTTTGGAACTTATATCTTTTACTTTTTTCTCATTGAACAAATTTATGCTTTTTATATCATTTTACTTTTCATTTGACTTTTCTCTTAGAAATACATTATTTAAGCATCACATTTCATTTACTGTCATTTTCATCACTTTTTAACTTAAAATAGGATATTAATATTATTTTCAACTTGTCACTTTTCACAATAATAATTGGTATATGAAATACCAACTAATTAAATTTATCTTTTTCATGTAAAACAAAATACATTTTAAATCTTTTTTCATTATAAAAGCTTGACATAATCTTTATTTATCATTTATTCTTATAAAACCTTTCTTTTTCTTTTTCCTTATTAATCATATTTTTTTGGAAAACTTTATAGTTTTACCCCAACTTTTTATTTTCTTTGAACGAATCACTTTTCGTTATAACTTTTTATATTCAATTCATTTAAACAATACCGATTTATTCATTTTGATGTGCCCCTAGTGCAATATAACAGGATTCTCAAAAAGGATATACGGGACATAGACCCAAAGGTCCCACTGAATAGACAGAGAAATGATCTCGAAAGATCAAGTTTTACAGAGCAGAAAATAGATGTACTTTCACTTTCACTTTCACTGAAGCTATGGAGATCAAAGATTGTACCCATAGCAAAGCAAGTTGTCATGACTTGCACCACGGTACAGATGTGTCCCTATGGCTAGCCAATTATATCCTAAACAAAAATAACATCACCTGCTATCGCTAAGGACAAAATAATCAATTATATTTGCAATAATGTTTAACATTTAAAAATAATCTTTTATTTCTTTCTTTTATTTCTTGATACACTTTCTTTCTTATTAAATGCACTCTTTTAGTGCTTTTGACTATTTAATATTTTTTTGTCTTTTCTTTTACTTTATCTTTTTAAATCACTTTTGTGAATTATTTTTCAATAATTTACTCAGACACTTGGGCTTTTCGGTCTTTTATACAAATTATGAATTATGGCATTATAATTCACAATTCTCTTTTATTCTTTTTGTATAATTCTTTACGAATTATTCTCTAATAATTCAATGATCGACTTTTTACGATCTTTCCCTTTTCTTTTACTGTCCAAATTTTTCAATCACTCGATAAGCCAACTTTTATTTCGTTGGCGAAATATTTTATAATTATTCGCTCTTTTAATAATTTTTTTATTGACTAATTTATTTTGATAAATTAGTCACGCATTATTTTACAACTTTTTACGTAATTATAAATTCTATTAGTATAATTCATTATTTTATGCTTAGAAAATACATAATTTGACTTTTTCATTTTTTTTATACTGAAACAATTTATTTTGCGTTCGTCTATAATTACGTACTTGTTTATTGAATTATTTCTTAATAATTCAATATTTTAATTAAACATAATCAATAATTTATCTCGAAAATATTCTAACAAAACATATAAATTTTATAAAAATTCGTGTACACATTATTTTATAATTTTCATTATTTTCACTCATTTTATGAATTATTTACAAATATTTTATTATTCTTATTATTTTCATGACTTAGTAATTATTTCGAAAAATTCATCGGTTGACTTTTTATTTCATTTCCATTGACTATACTTTAATTTCATATTAATTAATTCGTTCTAGTCATTTTTATACAATTATGTATTAATATTTCAATTATTTTCATTATACATATTCAAATAAAAATTTCAATAAAATCCTAATAATTTTCATAAATTTTAATAAAATTTATTTATGCATTATTTATTGTTTAACATCATTTTTCATTAAAATAATCAATTATTTCCCATTATTTCACAATTTTCACTATAACATAATCAATACATAGGCTTTAAAATTTCAAAATAAATTTCAATAATTCAATAAAAATTCAAGGGCACCAATTATCATCTCTATATTCAATTTAGGTTAATATATTTTATTTTCATGTAAAATTCCCTCATTTTCACTTAAGACACCATTCGGCCACCTTTAACAAATTCACCTAAAAATCTTATTTTTTTCAATTAAGCTTTCCTTTCATCTTTTTACATGTTCAATTACATTTACCCTAACAAAATTTTATCAATTAACTACTTTAAAAATTCTTACCCTAATTACATAAGTGGAATTAATTCAAAATAAAAGGAAAATCAAACGATTTTGTAGTTACTTACATTTTTTCCTTAATTAAGGGTGTCATACATCTCTTTTTCTTTGCTCCACACTTGCAAACTTTCCTTCCTTCTTCACCACCAACTATGGCCGGCCCATCAAGCTCTCCTAACCTCAATTTTTTGTCCTCATATGCAAAATTTAAGCTCATAATTAGCTTCTACACCTCAAAAATTATTAGAAAATACCAAAGAACCAAATAAAATCACTTAATTTCTTAAGTTCTATCTTACCTCTTTTTCTTTCTTCACTTGATTTCTTGCCTTTCTTTGCTCAAATCACTTGATTAAGGCCACTAAGATGACCTAGAGAGATAGAACTTCTTCTTTTATGTTGGAGTTTATGGGAGATTTGAAGTAGAATTGAAGAGAAATCAAGAGAGAGAGAGAGAGAGAAAAGTGGTTCGGCCACCATAAGAGAGGGAGAGGGCTGGAGAATTATGGAACCAATCTCCAGATTTTTAGCTCTATTTATACCCTCTTGATGGGCCAAAAATAGGGCTAAATTAATGGCCTTAGCCTATTCTTTTCTTAAGGCCCATTTAGCCCTTTTTAAAGCCCAATCAAATTTTTCTCTCTTTCCTTCCTCAAATCACTTCAAAAAGGATTCCATCATTTTTATCACCTCAAAAATAGGTAGTACATAAATTTTTTTCTCAATCGGAGTCCGTTATCGATCCGATTCAAACTTATTGGTCCGATTCAACAACTACTAGTATCACCAAAAAATTCAATTCTTATCACCAAAATATTCTACATAAAAATTCATGTAGACATGAAAAATCTGACAATTTTTGAAATTCATTTACTATTTTTAATTATTTATGCAAAATTAAGTTCTCTTTTCTATCAGAAAAATTGACTTGCTACCTTTTTGATATTTTTAACTTTTGGAGGCCCATTTGATCTCAATTTTACTTCAAATTTCAACCCCGAGCTCACTATAACTATTACTTTCCAACGGTCCAATAAAATATTTTTGACTTTTGGGCCTGAAAAATACTATTCATTGTCGAAAAGTACTATTCACGGCTGACCCGATATCGAGGCCATTACAAAACTCCTCCCTTAACTTCATTAAAAACTGATCACACTTGCTAGTCTCATGCACACTTTGGACAGCAATGAGTCCTTCAAGAGGTACACTGGCACACACAATATCGGTGTACTCAGCTCAAAGATTCTCAAAAAAATAATAAAACTCTTGGATTGACATACTCCTTTGACTGAATTAACTCAACTCGAGTTCCAATTGAAACTTTCTTGCTGCGTTGCTTTGATTGTAAATTTTCTTCAAGTAACCCCACATTTCTTGAGATGTCTTATAAGACTTGAGATTGAGAAGTATGGAGGGTTCTATACTTCCAAGAATCCAAGACATAATCTGAGCATCCTTCACTTCCCATTTTTCATATTTCTCTTTCTTCTCCTTGCTGTTGGGCGTAGAATCTGTCCCATCAATATGACCCTATAAATCCTTTCCCTTGACAAAGATCTGAAATTGGAATGCTCGGGCAAAATAGTTCTTGCCATTAAATCGAACAAGAAAATGTTTAGATCGTTCCAAAGACATAATGCAACCAGAAATAATAACTAAGAAATCAAATCCAAGAAGACAAAATAGAATATAAGAAAAACAAGAACAAAATACTAAGATCTCAGAGCTAGACAAAGAACCAGACACTAGATGAAATGATTTCAGAGTTTTAGCTTTGATACTATTATTAAGATTTAATAGTTTCCATATAACTGATTCAGTTGTTGCTTCAATCAAAGTTTATAAGCAGTGATGAACGGTAATAGTAAACTAAGATTCATCAAGTGGACAATGCCCATAAGTTTACCATGAAAGAGCGACAATAAGAATCCAACAATTGCTGCTTGCAAATCATCTTCACATTTTCATTTTCAGTAACTGAGAAGGTAAGCATGTTGGATCGGAACAACCAAAATATTCACAACTGACATTGTTCAAGGGCACGAACACAAAACAATTTTGACTGCTGCTGGAGGCAGTGATTTAAAAAATCATAAAATGGAAATCGATATGCATCTTCAGTATTTTTGCAAGATTATTGTAAAATTTAAGTATCTATGAAGCCATTCTCAGCTGAAACTATATTATAAGGATTTATAAAAGCAGTTGCAGGCAAAGGGACTTTAAGTATTATGGGCCTAATACCAGCTCGCCTATCTTTGTTTGTATCAGTAAAGGGACTAATATGACTAGTGATTTCGAAAGCTTCATGACCAATTTTGCTGCCCGTTTAAAGGCTTGATGCTATTCATGGAGGTGAGTAAAATCATGATGTCTTCTATTTGTTCAAAGTTAACTTCTTATCAGCAAAATGACTCATTGCAGCAAATTATGAACGTATTGCAATTTAATCTAACAAAATCAGTAGGTACCCGAGTGAACTGGCGCCAATCTCAGGATGCTTCTCCAAGCGCCGATCTCTTCGTCTTGCTACCGAAAACTCAGATGCGCCAATCGGTGGAGCGGGTGGTGGTGTTGCGATGTTAGGCGGCGCCTCATCATGAATCCATCCCCCTCTTTTGGGTCTTCTAGCAAACAAACTCCAACCGATGTAGTTTTCCCTTTTTTTTTTTTTTGAATTTTTGTCCTCCCAGCCAACCAGCTGAATTTTGTTTCGGTACGATTGATGCAGGGGATTGCAATAAAAATCGATGAAGGTGTATTCCATACTTACCGCACCAATGATAACATTTTCGAAAAAATCTCGGCCTGAGCTCGATACCTGCAGAAAAGGAAAATGGACCTGTGAAGATTTACGAATACTCCAACGGTCAAGTCATTACTTTTGAGTAAGAAAAATCATAGAGAATTCTAGAAAAACAAAGAGAATCGCATAAAAATAGAAAAAAGTACCTCCTCCAGTAAATACCTGACTTAGCTATTTATAGAATAAGAATTTATATTACTTTAGAACTCTGAATGCCCTAGACTTTTATTTTCCATTAAATTGGCTTTGTTATCATGCAGCAAGTTAGATTAGATCATGTTTAACTCCACCCAATTATATCTAGACCATATAATAATAAGAAATAATCTCAATTTCTTAAAAGAGATTTCCAAATCTCATTTCCTCCCACTTATGATTAAGTGAACTTACTAGGAGATATCAAATTCGAGCTTCCATCCCCTTTCGCTCCATTAAAAAACTAATTTCATCCACTTTAAAGTATTTGTATAAAACTAATTTCATCCACTTTAAAAAGTATTTGTATAGGAGGTATGATTGACTTAGGTCAAGTAGCGTTTTGCCTTCCAATAATCTTTGTTTTATCTGCTCTTACATGGAGTCCTCATCTTCTTCTATTTGCTACTATATATATATATATATATATATATATATATATATATATATATATATATATATATATTGGTGCTTGACCATAATAATAAACGATGTCATCTTCCAGTATTTAAGCCGGCCGCCATAATCAGATGAAGCTTAATTTCCGATAAATATATTAATGAAAGGCAAATGCTCACAACTACATACATTCTTTTCCAGCGAGCACTAAGAAAATTTTTAATCTAGAGAAAAATTCATCATTACCTATGACTACTTATTTCCTTAATGGAGCTAAGTGGATGTGGAAGATTAGTCCGACAATGGAGTCAAGACAGTGTTGGTTTAGTTGAGCTTCCACCAATTCTTTTAATGAGATATTGAAACTCTTTATGGGTCAACCATTCAATAAATTTTTGGCGTTCCATATGGCTTATAAATTAGGGTAATTTTTCTGCGTAAGAGGCACTGTGAGCTTAACAAAACTAAGATAGAGTTCCCATGGCTACTCCTTTGTATTCTGCCTTTCTTTATGCTTTTCTTCTCCTTATGTACCCTTCTTGCTCTTTACAAAAATATTTAAGTACCCATGATCTCATCGTCAGTTCTCTTCTGCCTTCTGATTACTGCATGCACAACCAATCATCTAAAGGTTAAACCATTTCTCGTTACGTTATTTATCTGCATTTCAATTTTACGTCATACGGTACAGCAGTCAAGGAATTAATTTCTATACTGTATGAGAAGAAAATTTATTAGCCAATAACACATCATCATTGAAGATATTTAAAGACTAAGTTTCTTATTATACTTCATTATTATTAACTCGTTTATAAATAAAATGATGTACTAATATCTGCAATTGCTTTTTCTATTTTTTATGCTTAAAAATTCTTGCTCTGCACTTGAGAAGAGCATCGTTAGTGCTAAACGAACTATATTATTAGAATCTTTTAATCTTGGACTATATAATAAAGCTACGTGGATGATTTTCAGTTGAAAAGCAAGGTTCATCTCTGGAAGTAGTGCATAAGTACGGTCCATGCACTGATTTGAAATATAATCAAGAAACGAAGGCGGGATTTTCCATCCCAAATCAAGTAGAAATTCTACTTCAAGATCAAGCTCGAGCCTACTCAATTCATCATAGATATTCCAAATCCTCTGCCAAATTTAATGAGACAAAGGCTACGGTACCACTCCAATCAGGTGCTGCAATTGGCGCAGGCAATTACGTTGTTACTGTGGCAATTGGAACTCCCAGAAAGGACCTTACGCTCATTTTTGACACTGGCAGTGGCATCACTTGGACTCAATGAGAGCCTTGTGTTGTTTCTTGCTATTCACAGTCACAACCTATTTTTGATCCTAGAAAATCTTCCTCTTACAAAAATGTTTCTTGTTCTTCCTCATATTGCAAACTAATCTCCGATGCGGGTAATTTTTTTTTCTTTATTTATTTTATATCGTTATTATACACTTTAATTATGCTCTGAAATTAACTTAATTAGTAGCAAAATATAGTTATAAAATAATCGCGGAGAGCAAAATATCAGTTTTTCGCTACTTCAATTATTTCAATTATTTTATTTAATTAATTAAACTGTGGAGGCAAGCACTTGCAGGAGGTGCAAGGGGTTGCTCTTCCTCAACATGTCTCTACCAAGTACGGTACGGCGATGGCTCCTACTCCGTCGGATTTTTTGCCTCCGAAAAGCTAACTATTTCATCATCCGATGTGTTCGACAGCATCTTATTCGGCTGCGGCCAACGGAATGCCGGCAGGTTCGGCCGGGTTGCTGGTTTCTAGGTCTTGGCCCCGGTCAGTTATCTTTTTCAACACAGACCGCCAAAAAATACAAGCAGCTTTTCTCCTACTGCATACCGTCATCCCCAAACTCAGTCGGTCATCTCACTTTCGGTCAGACACCGCCCAAGGCAGTGAAATACACTCCTCAATCACCAGATTTTAAAGACTCACCTTATTATGGCATCGATATTACGGGAATCAGCGTCGGTGGCCGTACATTGGATATTGATGCTTTAGTTTTTAGTTCCAGCGGCTCTATAATCGACTCTGGTACGGTGATAACACGGTTGCAGCCGAAGGCGTACGCAGCACTAAGAGCGGCTTTTGAAGAATCTATGAAAGATTATCCAAAAACTGATGGAATATCGATTCTGGACACATGCTACGATTTGAGTGTATATGAGAAAATATCGGTTCCAAAGATTAGCATAATATTCAAAGGAGGGGTTGAATTGCAAATAAAACCGTTTGGGATTTTATTAGCGGTGGGAGATCTGAAGCATGTGTGCCTTGCTTTTGCAGCGAATGATGATGATGGTGATTTCGCCATTGTTGGGAATATTCAGCAAAAGACTTATGAGGTGGTTCATGACGTTGCAAATGAAAGAATTGGATTTGCTGCTGCTGCTTGCAGCTAAACAAAAATCAAATGGATTAAGGTTGTAGCCTCTGGGAAGAGGATATATAATATATTTGTATGAACTATGAATAATGGATGCGTAATGAATGCGCGGAGAAGTTTAAAATGATGTCCAAGTTTTCTTTCAATAGTATAATCCCGTAAGGGTAAGTATGAACCGGTTAACAAATTCATGAGTAAAAAAATTAACAAGTTCATTAATATTAGTTTTTGAAAATTAATAATCATTAACTAGTCTGTTAGATTCGGTTAACCAGTCTATCAATTTCGATTTTTCGGTTTGATTAATCAATATCTTTTGGTTAACCATTAAAATTTATAACATAAAATTATAAAAAAATTAAACAAATTTCAATTTAATTTCAAATGTGTAAAGTAATTTAATATAAAAATTATGAAATAAACATAATTTACTAATCAAAATTCATGTTCTATAAATTAATAGCTAATATTATAAAATATATTTGATATTTATTAAAAATTAATATGTTTGATTCTAAATTAAATAAAATTTTGGATAATATTAAATATTATAATATAAACTCTAAAATATAAAAAATTATAATTAAATACTATTAAATAAAATATGAACACCAACATATAATAAAAAATATATATAAAAGTTAATCTAATACTATATATAAAAATTACTATATCATTAAAGAAAATGACATAATATAAATTTAGTTTAAAGTATTATATATATATATATATATATATATATATATATATATATATATATATATATATATATATATATATATATATATATATACAGACACATATACCGTTAACCGTAAACTAACAGTTAACCGATACTTAAAAACTTAAATCGTAACCATTAATAAAAAATATAAAAAATAAAAATCGTAACAAAGTCTATCGAATCGATTAACCATAAAAATCGGTCTGGTACGATTACCCATATTTTCGATTTTTTTTCTCACCCCTAATAATCTGTTTCCGAGTTTGTCACAAATAGATCCAACCAAATGCACAATTTTATAAACATTCGGTAGTTAAAATCCACTAGTTCGATGTACATTTCAAATTCACATTAATTTTTAAGCAAAATTCATTTTCAACTTACATTTTAAATTCATATTATTTGGGAACTTTTTTTTATTAATAATAATGTGTTTTGGAAAAATAATTGTGGTTTTAGAGTGATATAAATAGTAATTGAATTTTTGAGATTTTTTACATTTTCAACAGGTATCTGCAGAAATATGTGCGACTCAATTGCTGCAAGAAGCTGCAGAAATGCCTGTCAATTGCAGCATAAAGCAGCTGCGGAAATGGAGTTGTGACAAGGGTGGAGGGACGGTCACCCCCTCCCCTTCAAACCACATCTCTGAGAACAAATCCCAAGAAACAGTAACTTGAGTAAAACAAAACAACATTAACTCCCAGAAGCAAAGAAGATGAAAAAAGAGCTTAAAACAGCCAACATTATAATCCACAAACAAAACAATTATAAAATAACAGAAGCTAAAGCTCCACCAGCAGAAACATAAGCCAACATACCTAAACTCCTCAACCATGTTGTTGGCAACATTACAAGGGCAGTTAGCAGAATAAATCCTTTTTTACCTCCAATCTTAAGTCCTGCAACTTTAAGTCCCATATTTGGAAATAACTAGTTTAGATTGTCGCCTTCTAATATCAGAAACTCTACTGCTACTAAATATAGCTCAAGATACATGAAGATGGATACTAAAGCTCTTCCTTCATACCCAAAAGCTCTCTCTCCTATGTCAGGATAGGTATTGAGGAGTGGATCGGCATCCATGCACCGTTTTAGGAGCAAACCTGAGTACCAGCACAAAACTGCTACAATAAATAGAAGGATTAAGCTCCACCACCCTCCTTCAGAAAGTGCAAATGGAACGGATAGAATACTAACACCTGCAAAACGTTCAACTTTACTTTCAGTATGACTTTCATTAACACATATTAGATATTAAAACGGATACCATTGATCTATAGCAACAGTTCTGCTACTAATTCTGCCGCTAAAGAAACAATTTATGTTATGGAATTTACTGATATATAATAGAATACAGATGTTCTGTTCAAAAAAATAACAATTGTTTTGTTCTGAAATGTAAATCATTGTAAATTTGCATTAGAGCAATACAGTCCAGACAGAACAGCTGTTTTCTATCTGAACAGAATAGTTACTGTATTCTATCAATATTATGAAGTAGAAATAGATTGTAAAAGACTGAGAAGAAGAGAAAGGAGACGAGGTAAGGTATTAACTCCATTGAAACAAGTTCTGAGGAAGGTAGTGCCTTTGAATGGCTATGGAAGATGGGTTTGGCTCTCCATATCAAATTCTTTATTCTGCTTTGAATTTTGTCTGGCGATGTTGGTATATGTGCATATATATAATGAATGCCAAAAGAAATGGAGATAGTGAGGATGAGTAGATTGCCAAATTTTTCTAGAAATCTGTAGCCATTTTAAGTGAAAGTTACTATTCATCATCTGATAAAAGGGGAATCCACATTCTCGGTTATTAAGTTTACTTGCTTAACTACCTAATGTTTCATTTTAATTTTATAGTTCAAATCATTGGCTTTCTTTTGTGTTTTCATAAACATAATTAAGCTACCAATTAATTCAGAATAAATTATTATGTAAGATATATTAATTCATAACAAATATTGTTGCAATTGGATTTGGAATTTCGAGAACTTTCAATATCAAAAGGGAATTTTGCAGAACTTGCAGTAAGGATGTTAAAGCTGAACTCATCATGCAATAATGGAAGAAAAGTGTTATCCATCCTATAACTGAGTCCTTAACAAAAGAAAAAAGAAAGATGATGATTCCACTTAAAATAAAATAAGGGACCATAATAAATATTAAGCCAAAACAAAACAGAGTTGGTGATCCATTTCCACAGCTGCTTCATGCGGCAATTGACAGGCATTTCCGCCGCTTCCTGGTGCGGAAATGTGAAAAAACTCCACCAAAATACTCTCCATACCACCCTAAAATCACAACTATTTTCCCAAAACACATTATGAATAAAAAAATTCCCCATTATTTTGGTACGCAAAATCCGCTAGTTCGACTTACATTCCCAAATTCACATTAAGCGATGATCACGTGTAAAAATAATGTATATCAAATATTTGTAATATAGAGAGGCTATTAATCATTGATTATATTATTATTGCAACCATCAGTATTAAATCCTAACTTTCCTCCCTTGGTGTAAAAAAAATGTTTAGAGCTCTGTGCTGTTGATTACCAATAATATTCAACTCATTGGCATCTTTTGTTCCGTTAAAAGCCAAGCAAACCTCAGAATCAGTTTTACCCCTCGTGGTAGCTGCAGAAGAGTCCAAATTCACATCTACATTACCTTCAAAATGGAGTGCCATATTCGGAGGAGTCCAGTTACCATACCCCTCAATGTTATAGTAAGTGTCAAACAATGATTCTGACGAATTAGTCTTAGGGTATAGCTTCATAATTTCCTGATATGCAGATCGAAGACCATAATACAGTGAAGGTGGGAGCCGAGAGATGACAGTTCCTGAGTCAATAATGACTTTAAGAGATGGTGAACGCGTATAGGAAGCAATATCCAGTCTTTTTTGCCCAATTGTTATGCCAACAAGAGTGATGTAATAACTCGTAAGTGCTGTCTGATTTGGGCCAGGTATGATTGTTATCATATTGTTAGTATCAGGCTGGCAAGTTTCAAATGCTTGGACTCCAAAAACAATATACCTGTGCATTTAGGGGAGTTGTTATTTCTTAACTGTAAGTCTATAAATAAGCAAATATAATTAGCATCTAAAAAATCCCAACATACCCTGAAGAGCTCTTTGAGGGTGGAAGACAATAGCAAAAAGTACCGAAAAAACTCAGATCAGTATGTGCAAGCAAGGAATAGATTCCGTTACCCACGCCTAAGACTCCCCTCCCCTCACCAAAATCTCCAGTGATGTTCTGGGCACAGCCAAAGGTGAAGTTAGGTATTGGATCAGAGTTTATAGTGAGGGTGTCCTTAACATAATAGCCAGTAGAAAAGGAGTCGTCATGATATTTGATGTTGTAGTCACAATTAGGAGCATTACAGGTAGCATTTGAGAAAGTAGAAGATGAAGAAGGGTTAAAAGAGTTTTGCGTGTTGCAATCTGGAGAACATGATTGACATTATATCCAAGTTAGATCGCTTCCAGTGTCGAATAACAAGGTAAAATCCTGATTAGGTGTACCAAAACCAACAGTCACCAGAAAGTTTATGTCATCTTTTGTGGTTAGAGTTAGAATAATATCTTCCCCGTATTCACCAAGGTTCCTTTCAAGTTTTAATGGTTTCAATGAGCCCTCTCTCAGCTTTTCTTGGTGAGAATGAGAATAGTGTGGTGATTTTGTTGTGTTTGGCGGCGTGCAGGACGCATCTCTGTCTATTATCTTCAGATCCTGAAATTTCCCTGAAAAACCCAGCAACACTAGATTTTTTAAGCCTTCAAAAACAAGATCCAAAGGCATTATGCATTATCTGAAACCAAGGTGTACAGAAGGAAAAGAAGACAGAGAAAAACAATATAAAAGGTATTCAAGAAGAAGTTTCAGTGGCATTCTATTTTAGATTTAAAGGGAGCTCTTGGATTCGAGAGTATATAGGCTATCTAATAGAATCTTCTAATAATTTATCTTATTCTTTATCCGTATTTTCTGAACCGGCTTTAATTACAGGAATGTTAACTCTTGGACATTTATCCTTACTTTTCTTTTCTCTTATTTCTAAAAGAATTGATGACTAGACTAGAATTTTGTACTTGTCATCACTTTAACTGATTGCCATTATTTTCAATAGCACAAGTGATCATAAACAGAGTAGAAATTATAGAAGCTGACCTTTGGTAGAAGTGAAGTAGGTAGATGAGGGCATGAGGGACTTGATTTCCTTATATTGATTATTTGGTTCCTGCCTGGCTCCATAAACACCGCATTTATTCATAGAAAAAGGCATTGTCTATGGCAGAATAGAACAAAAGATGGCAAATCATCTCACGTTTGCACGAATCAGAGCCATGGGAATCATAAATGATAATGGAAGAAATGCAATATACTTACAGCACAGTTTAGAGGAGGTTTATAATTAATAGTGTCGTGCGTGTCCAAAAACTTGGACTTCACCACAGTGCAAGTCTCTACGGGGCAACGGTGGGGACAATTTTATCCCATTGATTGAGGCGATAAAGATTCCTTAAGAGAGAAAATGTCTTCAGTTGTGATTTTCAAGCTCTCTGTCATTTATTCAAGAATCAATTTGTGTTGGAAAAGTACTACTATTATCCTTACATTAAGGTAACTCAGCAGCCAACAAATGCTCACAGATTAGTCTATGACTCAGTCCCCAGTAGCTTTATGCCAGGGACCACACCTTGGCCAAAGAATGAGCCCTATTATAACTTCGAAAGTAAATTTCAACGTATATGACTAATTAATTTCAAAGATAAACTTCATTTATCATTTTGTGATAGAAATGATATGGCAGATCATGTCAGCCACAATTTCTTTTTAATTTGTGCGCAATGGCAATCGATATTGATGAGTTAGTATGCACAGGAAGGAAAAAGTTATCAGCCATCCATTAAGATATTCCTCAGACCCCACGTACATGGATATGGCAAAGCTCTAGAGTTTGTGAAATTTCACGATGTGACATATTCTGTACGTTAATAACAACTTATATGCAAATATATTTTACAATTGATTGATAAGAAAAAAATGGAAGAAGTTAGATTTTAATACATTATTTATTATGATTCCAACAGTCTGCCATTTTTTTTAGATGGAAAAGGTTGTGAGAAGTCAAACTCGAGACTTTTAAGTATATTGATTAACTGATATAAATAGTTGGGATGTTGAAGCTCTACTTGTTTATGTTTGGGCTCAAATTTCTTAGCCCGGCTTGACTTCTGCATGATGATGATGATGATGATGCATTATACATCAAAAATATTAAGTTATGAAAAAATCAGATACAAAAATATCAAATTCTAGATTAAATTCAATAAACTAGCAGAAAGAACATTTTTAGTATAATGTTTTTAGTTCAGTTTAAAAACTACTGCCATGCTATGATTTTGGTTTTGCCCCAAATACATAACGAATACAACAACAGCGTGTGCAAATTTGTAGACATTGCCCTGTTCCATTTTCTTGAATGTTATGAATAATGATTAGTTTGGTCTTAATTGTTCGTTACAAGCTAATTACTTAGTGCTAATTATGGTTCAAGTTGGAAGCTATTATTTGATGTGGAGCAATTGAGGAAAATAGGCACACTTGGCCTGCATACCTTATTGATTATCGTATCAATGTAGTTTGCTTTGGACCCATTTTCAGTTACCTGTTTAAGTGGACCAAAACCACAACATAACCCCATCAACTACTTTCTGTCCATTCACAAATATGTCCCCAAATCCAATTCTTTTCCGAATAAAAATTCCTTAATTTTCGCATAATCAATGGACCCTCTTATTTACCCAACGGCCCGACAGATAGAGAGACCAAAAACATTCACTAGACTATATGCTGTCTGCTTAAACGGAGTAATTCACAAAATCAAATCATAATATTTCCTGTAAAGATTCATCATTCACAAAATCCTGTACTGATTCACAGAATAGGAAATCATCCATTTTAGCAGTATATTTTTTTTTAATAACCATTCAATATTTAAAATTTATCGGCTTCACGTAAAGTAAATTTGTAAGAGGGAATCTGAGTTGGTGAGATGGGGAATTATTGAAAGTATAGCAACTTCATTGATGATGTAATCGGTGGTCGTCAAAGAGGTATAAGGCCAGGACCATGAGAATCTCAAACGAGGCGATTATAGGTTTGCTGGCTCTAAGCATCTCAATTAATGAGCCAATATATTATATGAATTAGCAATGGGCATCAATCAGCAATAATAATATATGCTGTAGCTGCCATTAGTTAAATAATCAATTGCCATTCTCAGTTTTAAAAAAAATGGAAGCTGATTCGATTGGATCCTCTTCTGCTCTATCATTTATGGTGCGAAGAACAAAAAAGTAATGCTGTGATAACTATAAAAGAAAAGAAAGAAAGGGACAGGACAATGGACATGCACATGCTTATCTTCACCTCACGCCTAATACTAATTATTTACATAAGTCAGCAAAAAATCATATCTAGTAGCAAACCAAATTTGAAGGAGAAAATATCATTACATTTCTATGTAAATAAATAAACATCCAATTTTAGTATCGAAAGTTTCATGGCCGCACAATTGATTGGTATATAACAACCACTAAAATGGTAAACTACAACCAATTATGAATCAAAAGGCACTTCTTACAACCAACATAATAACTTCGGCAATAAAAGTACAGTATTGCCAACTAGTAAAACGAAAACGTCGAAAAGCATTCCAAAATGAATGTTATGGCCAAACTTTAGTGGTGTGAGAGAAGTGATAATTTCACTTACCTTTGTCGCATTGAAAATGCAGCACAGCAGCGCAGCCCCATCTCTAAAATCTGCAAATGTCAATACTTCCCCACCAAAAATGATGTCAACTACACACACCTATACTTAAAAACAAACACAAAAATTGACAAAAATACAAACTGCTCATCCATTCATTTTTGCATTTTTTATCCGATTCTTTTCTCCTCTTTCGGCCAATGCTCCGCTGTGATGAACCCAACAAAAAGAGCGCACATCACCAAGAGCCCCAACAATAAAGAAAATTAAATAACAGAAACAAAACGATAAGAAACTATGGCGATGAAAGATTATAATCCCCCACATCGTTATTTGTTAAATTTTTTTTATTATCTACAACAATCAATCCCCATAAATAAAGAGATCAAAGCTCGCAATCAAGATTAATTTCGATTCAAGGGGGAAAATGTTAAACGGCAATTTTTTTTTCACAGTTTTTCATCGGATTCATCGGTGTCGTCGACGACAGAATCATGGTGTTTAACTTTAGTTGACCCTATCCCACGCGCCACCATCGGGTTCGTCGCGTCAACGACAGTGGCTGATTGCATTTCCATCTGACAAACTCTAATCGCGCCCATGAGTTTCTCCGGTAACTCATCCTCCGCCTGCGCCTCCACCACAAATCCCATATCAATGGTCACGCTGGTCACGTATCCCAATGCAAGGTGCAAAATAGCTGTGGCAATCTTAGAGCTCCCAATGTCCACATCAATCTCCAAATAATTAGCTCCTCTGTGATAATTAATGGTTAAAGCTTTACCTAACAAACACGCACTATAATTCCCTACTGCTTTCTTCACAATCCATGGTCCTTTCACAATCCGATTCACAATCTTAAACCGTTGATTCCTAAAGGCATCATCGCCGTTAACAAAGCGATACAATAACGAACCGGGAGGAATAGGATCTTCTGTGGCGAAGTAAAACACCGCGCTGTGCTGGTCCTTACCGGGAACTTGAAGATTAATGGCAAGTATGAAACATTTCATCGATTCTCCTTGAGATTGTGCCTTTTTGAGAGCGAGCATTACGCGATTATCGTTGCGGCCGAGTACGTGCTCGAGTTTGAAACTGGATTTGAGCCAATCCATCCCAGCGGGGAAGAGTAAGTAATCGCCGGACGGAGATTTTAGTCGTTTGGTGAAGTAATTTTGCGAACGTAGAGAGAAAAGTGATCCTGGTGGTGAAGCCCAACCGTTGACCCCGTCGTCAAGGTTAACGCGGCGGAGAGAGCCACCGTTGATTGCCTCAGAGATCCAACTGGCGCTGGTTCCGGACCTTGTCGTAGTGGTGGTGGAGGATCTGGAGCCAGCCGGTTCACCGCCGGAAATACGGTGTTTTTGCTTGGTAGGGCACATATTACGATCGACTTTTGAAAGAAAAGAAAGAGAAATCTATCCCTTCTTCCTTATTCTCGACTTTCCGTCATAAGAAACCAGAGAGTGGTACTTATAGTGGAGTCGTTTCTCAATAAAAATACAGATTGCATAAATGACTGACTGTACCCCTGGCTTTACAGAAAACTACGAAAGAGTCCTGCATTACATATATATATATATATTGAGAAATTAATATTTCTTTTCATAATATGTGAATTCAAGGTATAAACGGTAACAACAACCATAATCGTAAACTTTTTTCCTTTTTTCACTTTGCTTGAAAACCATAATTTAGGATTAATTTTAATTTTAGTCATATAATTATGGTTAATTTAATGTCCTGCTCATAAATTACAATAAAACTATTTATATCAATAAAAGGTTCCAATCATCAAAATTATATTGTGAATTACAAATTGAGTTAAAATTTAATTAAAAAAAATCTACTAAATTGTGAATTTTAATAACCAAAACTTTTGAAATTTTATTGATACAAAATAATTATTTTATTATTTTATTAATACAAATCATTTTATTATAATAAGATTGTTAAATTGATTATGATTATATTACTACATTTAGACTATAAATTTTGACAAAAAAAAATGTCCTATATAAATAAATAAATAATAAGAAATTGTTTATCCTCTTCTACTAGCAACTTTTTCTTTATTATCCTCTTTATGCGCACATTCAATAGTTCAGAACCTAAAAGGTAATCTTTTTCCAAATTAACATATATTATTTCAACGAAAATGAGTTAAAAAAAAATCAAACAGAAAAACAAGAGTAATGAGAAAGGAAAAGATAAAGATAAAGATAACCAGATCATATAATAGAGAAAAAAAAAATGATATAAGAGTTTTACATTCTGGGAGTTATGTAAACTATGCACTTGAATTTCCTTTGTCCTAATATGTATTTTTATGACCCAATTCCTCATTTACCACCTATATTGTTTAGCAATATAATTAAATTTGGTTATTTTATACAAAAAATAATTATAAATTTATAATCGATTATTATCTAAATATTCTCAAAGAACAATGCTTATTTGGAGTAACTATATGATATAAAATTATGAAATAATTTAACAATAAAATTAAAATACGTTGCATACAAAATAATTATTGTTTTACATAAATAATATGCCCTCCATTTTTTATCAGTCACTTTTATTATTTTATTAGGATTAAAAAATAATAAATAAATTTAAATTTAGTATTAAATTATGTAATTAAGATTAAATTATCAAATTGATTGGCTCTGACTTTATTGAAAAAGAAAAATAAATTGAAAAAATAAATTAAATTATATTAAAAGTTTAAAAATGACAAATAAATAAAATTTAATTTGATTTTATTCAAAAGTGACAAATAAAAAAAAATGGAAGATGTAGTTTTTTAACATGAATAGTTTATTATTTTATTGATTTATGAGCTTAAGTGTATCAGCAACTGGTGAGTAGTATTTGATTATGAGTTGTTAATTTGTTGTAATCCACTTTAGTCTTTATTGATTATCTTTTCTTTATTCCATGTTTAATGTTTATTTATTTTCCGATTCTTTCTTTAATCAACTTTACGCTTAATAATGGCAAACAACGTAATTCTACGAAGAACAAGGGATAATGTTACCGTAACCCACAGGGGGCCAGCGAAAGCTAGGTCTTGCTTGTCGTACCTGATGTAGAAGGTGAGGATAACGGCACGTAGAAGAATAAACCTGAAAGGGAACACTATAAAGCTACCAGAGAATTGACACGCACAGGTCACCGCGGGATCTGGTGCCAACACGTGGAATTATGAATCAGCCATTGTTCATAACCGCAACGGCTTTTGCCCAAGGACATATTCTGTATATAATTTCACGATTATAGAAATGAAGTATTGTACTATTTTCTCAAAAATATAATTGTAAAAAAAACTTAACTAAAAGAAATAAATACGAAATGATATCATAGAATTTGTTGGCATTTTCCTTGTCAATATAGTCATAAGTCATGACCCATTGATATTTTGTTTCCTAAGGCGTAAATCAAAATCAAACTCACATTTGTCAATTGCCGACATTTCTCAGAAAGAATAATTCCAATTTTGAAATTATTAAAGAAGTCCATTCGTGATTGGAGGAATAACCTACTTCTGCAATCTCTTCATGATATGCATAATTGATGATAAAGCGTTGCAATAAGGCCAAATGGCATTTATTAAAGGGGAAAATACTCTCTCAAGTAAAGTGACCAACCGACCACTAGATAACAATCGTACCTTTTTCCTCTTTAAAAATCTTCAATTCAAGAAAAAGTCTCATAGCGAGTAGAACTTCACATATTTACAGCCAAACTCTTAAGCATCCTATTCAGAATAAATCCTAGCTAGCCATGGAAAAGAAATCTAAGCATATTTGGGATGATAATTATGAAATACATGCTTACGCTTTCAACGGTGGATCAAAGAAAAACGAGGCGGAAATAGTCGCTGATATGGTGCCAAACTGACTAGACGGTCGGCACTACAATTCAAACTTATGAGCCAATTATGTCTCCCGACCAAATGTCGACGCTATGACATAAAACTCATTTCTACTTTTGAAGGCAGTCATAATTTCATAGAAGTGGACTTTCTGTCTCCCAAAAGTCCAAAAATTCAGCCCATGCCTGGAAGAAAACGGATTATGTATCAATTCATCTTACATAAATTTTTCAGTATGGTCTATCTAGGTTTGATCTATGCAATTGGATCTCTCCATTTCTCAATTTTGTAAAACTCAGAGCTAATAACTTCCTAATTCAAGGAATTCAAATAACAAGAACTGACAATTTCCTGATTCGAAGGGAAACAAGCATATCAGTGGGGCAGCAACATAGACATTGCACTAAGAAAATTGAAAAGAAGATCTCTCCCATTAGCTTCACCCACTTTTTGATTCACTTTCAGGGGTAATGCACTTGTCAGTCATAAAGCAGCAAAGGTGAAAATAGAGCAAGTACAATCGAAGAATCAAGTCAAAAGATGCCCAAGCAATCCATGGCGGGAACATTAGGCATTCAATAGAGCATGATGATGCAGAACTTCTAGAGGGAGGCGCATGCCGTAATATAATGTACAAAAAACACAAGGAAAATCATGAAGTACATGTAGCCTTTTGTAAATGTTGTACAACCTGTCCAAATCAATCCCATCCAGCATTACAAACAACTACCTGAAACAAAACCAAATGCCAGAAAATTCCAGTTTAATAGGCATTGGAGGAGCAGCTACCAGAAACTTAACACAAACGATAGAGTTAAAATAAGCATCCTTAGAAAAACATATGAGGTAAAAGACAATGAATGCACATTTAATTTAGCAACTTTGCAATACTTTTACCTGCAGCATTCATAAGATTACTTAAGTGCCAGAGATGAGCAGAAGACAAGGAGTACCACTTATCATGAGGTTAATTATCAAAATCATCCAAACAGGTTTGGCAATCATAAATGCTATGCATTCTTAAGATATAATCAGTTTAATAAATCAAACAATCTTTAATCTGAAATATCCATTTCGCAATCAAAACCCTCCTATAAATGCCATCTTCAGATCAAACAGCTGCACGATTTCCATCTTGAATCACATGAATAACTACTTAGTCATGTTGCTTTGCAACCAAAACCAGAAATTATATACATAAGTATGAACCTTTAGAATTCATGTCATGAAACATTATATTGTTAACCAACACTGACTCCTCATGTAATCACATGCCAACAGAGCTCCTCTTGACTAGTACAACTGACACATGTAGGCGCCATGACCAAGATCACTACTCAGAAGCACTACATGATAAAAGTATACAAGTACTATGTTCAGATACATTAATACCCCTATGAAAGATAGTTTGGAGTTCCTCAATAAAACAGAAAATTCAAGTCCACAATGAAACCAAAACTCTCTTACAGTACACAATAACACTTAGTCAACTGAAATGGTATTCGTGCAACTAACCACCTACAGCAAAATTAGTAGTTTAACACTTTGTCAACAGAAATGTTATTCTTGCAACTACCCACTTAGAGCAAAACTAGTAGTTTAAATCCATATTTTAACATATATTTTCAATCTGTGACTAATTCTGCCAGTAGAATGAAGATTACAATGCATTTACAGTACACCATAAGCTCAACCCTTCGAACAAATCCAATTCACATTAAACATGTAAATCTTAAATGATGGCATCATATTTTAGTCTAATTTAGCATCAAGTAACCGTACAGTATCAAAGGGGCAAATCAAAAGCTGTTGCTGTTTATTTAACTTGCATTGCCAGTTGTAAATTGCAGATTCAAGCACAAACGGAACCAGCTAATAGGGCCATCGTTATCAGTAAAATGTAAGCATGTATTCTGCAAATAGAATTTTCCAATTAAAACTTCAATGCAAGATAGCAGCTGCACATCCAAATTAATAACGATTTTAATGTATGAATTTCTAATTTAGTGCACAAATCCAAAATATTTCTCAAATAGCTAAAGAATTTCAATTATCTTTTATAAACACAATTGACAACGATATCAATACTTCCAAACAGGGTCAAATCGTAGGCAGCATAAGTGCCAATTTTTAAAAAATATATATATATATCAAAATCCCTAAAATTCTCACCAAGAAATCGGAACTCTTAAGCTATCGTACATTCGTCGTAACCAATCAACTCATATCAAACAACGCCGAGTACACGATCCAAGCAAGCAACTACAAATTTGCCAAATTCTTGTTCAACTTACATTCCCGATTAACGCCAACAAAATCGATTATCAAGTCAATCAAACGCGATAATGTGCACAGTAACATTCATCATAAATGAAGGAACTGAAACGGATGGGGAATGGGCGCTTAACCTGCTAATCCTCAGTGTGCCTTTCTTCTCCCAGGCTGTTTATCAGTAGCTAACCTGTAAATCCAGTATACCTAACACAAACAAGAGATAAATCAAAGATCTGCAACTGAATTTGGATTAAATTATACGCGAAGTGCTACGAAAGTACCAAAGCAAGGACGTGAGCTGCAATTAGAACAATCGCCAGGAAAGGTACCAAATCGAGAAACCATGCGCGTGGTATTGAGTCCTTCGCCATTTTTTCCGGAGACAGTGAGAAATACAATGATAAGCCGTGAAAGCAGAGTTTTCAAATTCACCCCTGTATGTCTTGCTAGAAAAGCATGTATCAGAAACGAGAAATTAATCGATGATATTGTTTGGGGCTTTAATATGGGAAAATCACTACAAGTCCTCAGGATTTGAATAATTAACACTTAAGCCACTGTTATTTAAGAAAAATACACTTTGGCCCAAAAAAAATTGTACTACCAAGGTGGACCTGGAACTTGGGCTTTCACGGTAGCCCATGGTTCTGAGCTGAGTTTGATCCAACCCAAATCAAGGAAAAAGTTTGCTAATTCACTCCAGTCATCCTCTGCTTCTGCAAGCTGCAAACGAAGTTCTTCGTGTCCCGTGCAGGTGTCAAATAGGCCAAACGTGGCAGTTTTCTAAACGATCAAGCAGCTTCACAGCGGTAGTTGCTAAAATCCAGCGTGAGTCGCTGCTCGTCGTCATTCATGCATTTTTGCAAACCCTTTGTGCAAGTTTTTTCTGAGGGTCGCATGGCCAATTTTATTAAAGTCTTTTGATGTGATGAGATCGTATGCTAGCAAATGAGGAATGTGTTCGGGAGTCTAAGGCGTCAACGACGTGCCACTCTTCTCTCGACAAGTACTGTTCGTATTCTTTATCAATGCTTATTTACTTTTCATTTCTGGGAAATTCGTTTGGTTTATGATTAAGAGTTTGAATTTTGAGAAAGGAATGGAGCTAAATTAAATCGGAAAATTAACCATTAATCCTTAATTTGGTCTTTGTTGACATGGCTTATGCGTTTCTCAGAAGGTTTTAGTCTCCTGTGTGTTTCGTTATTTCATGTAATCGGATGGTAGCTCTAGTAATTATTCTAATGTTTTATTTTCTGATTCTTGATACATCATATGGTCTTGGTTAATTTCTGTTTATGACTGTTCTGTTTTGCATATGAGCTACTAAACGTAATCGATTAATGCCGCAAATTTGTTCTCTCATCACAATAATTCTCTTTTCTAGTGCTACTTGAAACTGTATTTGAACAGGTTGAGTATAGTTTTCATAGTTGAAATGCCTAGAATCCATAAGAACATTAGCTTATCAGCTGGCTTGCTGGACTGATAAATCAAGCTGCCACTCATGACTATTAGACAAAGGGAAAGAAGTTCAGGAGAAGTAAAAAAGGATGGAGGTGTTCGGCGAAATGAAATTACAAAAGAGATATTATCATAAAAACAAGCAAGCGCTGTGAAACATTTCAGCGAATTGAAGAAAGTCCGTAGAATGATTTTCCATTCTAATGCATTATTCATTACATGTGATGCACACGAATATGAAACATACGAGTGAATGGGTATTATTTGTACTGGTTGCTCTGGAATTAGTGTGATCTTTTTCCTTGGCAATTGGTTTGGTTGCTGCTTACAATCTCAAGATTCTGTTCTCTAGCAGATTCATATCGTCATGGTGATGTGTTGATTTTGAGGAATTGTACACCATCAGGTCAGCAACACGTTGATATCAGAAAAAGACAAGATAACGTTACACTACCATACTTCTTGCACCAGAGGTTGTAAGTGCAGAAGTTTCATAAATCTTCAATAATAATTAGTTTTATTTGGTACTCTGTACATGAATAATTCATCTTCTTTCAATGAGGTTTAGTAGTTTCAGTGACAATTGTGTTAAAGCTTAGGGTTTGGTGTAGATTCTCCACTACTTTTACCAGTGTGCATGGTGAAAGGCCATCTGCAGAGTATGCAAAGTTGAGGAAGGAATCACTTGAAAGTGAATTTGGGCAAATCCTTGGTACCTATAGTTCAAAAAGTGTATCGGTCATTTATCGATTCGGACCATTCTTGGCTTTGTACAGAGCATCAATCATTTCATTTCACGTGTTGAAGTTAGCCATCTGGCAAATTTTTTTCCGTGACATAAAAAAGCATGCAATCAAGGTATGATGTGCATTGGTGCTAAAGTGCTCTTCTGCATACATATTATCTTTTGTTGGCTCAACACTTGCTATGTTGTGGCGATTGTCATGTTTAAATTAGTTTCAGTACATAACAAGTTCTGTATCTATCCTTTTATCTGCCTATGTATGAGGTGTAAACAAAGATTGCACCTAAAAATATGCAAATCATCTGTATTATATTCGTGTTAACGATATTGAAATCATCTGTAGTTTGTGGTGCACTAATATTTTCTGAAACTTTCACATAGGAAGTTCTTCATTTTCTCCTGTTGAAAAAATTTCTTAATTTTACTGTGCAGAATTAAAACATGTAACTTACTGGAAATTCACATCAGCTATTTACAATTTCTTGCAGTTTCGGGAAACACTGATCCATTTGGGGCCTTTCTATGTTAAGGCAAGTGAAAGTATTGAGAAATTGTCTATCTCAGTTAATTATTCTTATGTTTCTTTCACAATAATCATTTTACGCTTTGTTGCTTTGTTGCCTAATACATATCGTGAAATTTCATGTTAGAAGGAAATTTTTGTTGCTAGCTTCTGGCGACATACTGATAAGCTTGATGCATATTGTGAGATGTTCTGAATGATTGTGTTTCCCACTCTCTTTCTTTGTGATGTTAAAGTAATTCCTTTGATTTGTGTGGTGACTGACAAAAGTCTTGATTGAACATGGATTCAGAGATTATGCACAGAACAAAATGAGGATTTATAACTAATGCAGCCATATGACTTGCACATCCTAGTTATTTCTTTGGTACAAGTGAAGAACTCAGTTAGTGGAAATTCTGAACTGGATAGGAATTCCAAAACTACAATAATATCTTCAACTGCCCCCTGGCATGGAATTCATGATCAGTATTGTTCAAATTTGCAGCTTGGGCAGGCTCTGAGCACTAGACCAGATATATTGCCTACTGTATATTGTCAGGAGCTTGCTAAGTTACAGGTGAAGTAGCTTCAATGATACACTTTACTTCATTTGTCAGCCATTGTGTGTGTTCATGATTTTAACCTCAAATGTTGCTTTTTGCAATTTTTGCATATTTCATCATTCTTGTGTCTATGTACTTGTTTTCTTATTAGGATCAAATTCCACCATTTCCAACCCATGTTGCAATTAAATCTATTGAAACCCAACTTGGTGTTCCAGTTTCGGAGATATTCTCTGACATTAGTCCAGAGCCTATTGCTGCAGCATCCTTGGGACAGGTGTATAAAGGTTAAATTCTCTTCAGATCTGTTGGAGCTGCATCTAATTATTTTAGTTCATATTTTGGCTATTTTTACCTCACCGCTTTTGTTTTACCCCTTCATGCTACCTACGAATAGGTCTTTAGTGGAGGTTGATTTTCTTCTAAAAGTAACATAACCTAATGTTTGCCATTTATTGTTTCAAGTATTGCAGCTCATCTGCATTCTGGTGAGCTTGTAGCTGTTAAGGTACAGCGACCTGGCATGTCATTGTTATTGACCCTTGATGCACTATTATTTAACATGATTGGTGGACAGCTAAAGCGATTTGCCAAGGCCCGGAAGGATCTATTGGTAGCAGTGAACGAGATGGTGAGCTTTGTATAATCTTAACATTTACTTTCCCTGACTTAGTTTTTAATGATGTTCAGTATATCATAGAATTAATCAAATAGCATTTGAAAATTTTGATTTAGCTTCAAGTTTATCCCACTGAATTACTATTATAAAAGGAAGGCATTACTTGAACATAACTATGTTTGTTTGCCTCTTCAAACTATAGGGTATGATTAGGTATACAGAAAATTTTGATGCTGCATTCAAATTGAATGGAGACTTACATGCTAGGTTATTTCTTTTTGGCAGAATACTTTGCCTTTTTAGGGACCTATTACTGTGTCCTGGGTGAGTTTTATAATAAGATCTAGCAATGGGAAAGGTTGTTCTTTTAAATTTTACTGTCCCTAGTAGCTTTAAAATATTTTGTGCAACTGTTTGATAATAGTATTAAATTATTGGGGATTAAGGTGTTTTATTTGAGTGGAACTTGTACTATTAAGGTTTCTACCACTCAGTAGGACTTTACTGCTTTTGAGGAGATAAAAAGAATTGCAATTGTGTCAATATTATTATCCACAAAGACATGCACTCGCACACGTTCACAATTGCCTTTTGAATTGTGTTCACGGCAATGGCATTCCCTTGGTTCGTATATTTTATTTCTTATAATTTTGGTTTTGCTGCTTTCATTTTTTATATTATTTTTAATGAGATTGTACATACTTATGGACATCTTCAGGTCTATCTTGAATGAACAGGTCAGGCACATGTTTGATGAAATTGATTACATCCGAGAGGCGAA
Organism: Excoecaria agallocha; assembly: GCA_037975025.1. Lineage (NCBI taxonomy): Eukaryota > Viridiplantae > Streptophyta > Magnoliopsida > Malpighiales > Euphorbiaceae > Excoecaria > Excoecaria agallocha. The sequence goes on from CM075818.1 coordinate 42,605,154, forward strand.
AAATGCTGAACGCTTTGCTTCTCTATATGGTTTTGATCCATGTATGTTGGTCTGTGCTTAGAACTATCAAATATGTGCTTGTCAGTTTGCAAAAGCCGTCACCTACTCTTGTATTTAATATTGTGTTTAAGTATCTTTAAATTAATTACATAATGTGCTTGCCCAATCTATTTTATTAATAAGTTGGTAATAGAATCGTCTTCAATATGAGCATTTCAACACCCTGGTCGCCGACATATATACAATTAACTTGGTTAAACTTTCTGCCATGTGCGGTTTTTGAGGTTTACAATTTCCCTTATGTTTTGTGGGTCTGCTGTGCCAATGCATGCGTACTTGTTGCTGAATTTTATTATGTTTATCTCGTCTTGTTTTCTACAATTTTCCTTGAGAATAACAATTGGTTTATGCTTGCGTTCATCAGGTAATAACTCGAAGGGTCATCAAAAAGGCAGAGTTGATAGGACTGTGAAGCATGACAAAGAAAATGCGGTTAAAGTTCCCAAAATATATTGGGACATAACACGCAAAGCCGTGCTTACGATGGAATGGGTAGATGGAATCAAACTTACGGATGAAGAAGCACTGAAGAAGGCATGTTTAGACAGATGGAAATTGATTGACCAGGTACGGGGCTCCCTTAAATATTTAGAGTGGTCCCCTCTTGGAGTTCTTGATTTTCTGATTTATCATTTTGCAGTTTATTTTGGCTCAAGACAACGAACTGATAAATCTTTGTTTGACTTTGCACAGGGTCTATATTGCTCTCTAAGGCAATTGCTTGAGGTGGGATTTTTCCATGCTGATCCGCATCCAGGAAATCTTGTTGCCACTGAAAGTGGCTATCTTGCATACTTTGACTTTGGAATGATGGGGGATATCCCTCGCCACTTCCGTGTGGGTCTCATTCAAATGGTAATAGCTGCTCTCTCAATGGCTACTCGGAGCTGACCATCTTATGCATATAATACTGATGTGTATGGCTTGGTTTGTCTACTTGAGAATAACTTTAACATCATGCATTCTGATATTGCCAAAATTTATTTAGTCCATTGTAGTGCTTCATGCACATATCTTGAAGAAGAAACTCTTGTTGATATTTTCTGATATATACATCATTGTTATTTTCTAACATACGTTGCTGCACATGCTCAGGCTCAGGCATCGAGGTTACCTTGCAGCTAGATAAGTTGCTTGTCATTATTGTTTCGTGTTATACTGCAAAGTTAATTTTGGAATGTCAAACTTGTCCTGAATTGTGCTGCATATAAACTTTCTATGTTTATGGAGACTGCAATGGGTCCTATTCATTGTCTTGAGAATTTCCTATTTTTGGTCTATAATCTCTGTACTATCAATTAAACTTCCAATTTGCTGTGACATTTTTATATCTTTTAATCACATGTCCCAAATTTTAGATTCTTATAATCGTAATCATTGTATTACTATCCACCATTACTCTCTCCTCAGTATGAACAGGCACAGGATCACGCCCACTCATCATATCAATCTTGTTTCTTTCCAAGTTATTACATCACCTAGAATCTTGCATCTGACTATAAATGCATAGGTTGTTTCTTTTCTGCATGATGATGGCAGCTGTGTGTTGCATTTTGCTTGAGAGTTGGGATATTGTCTATGTTGATAAGTTTGAATTTCTTTCAGCTTGTGCACTTTGTTAATCGTGACTCCCTCAGTTTGGCAAATGATTATCTTTCTTTGGGATTTATTCCTGAAGGGGTTGATATCGTAGCAGTTTCAAATGCACTGCAAGCATCCTTTGGTGATGGGAGAAGACATTCTAAAGATTTTGAGGTTGGGCATCGCTATCTTCGTGTCTCTCTCTCTCTCTCTTTCTTCCTCCCTCCCTCCCACAGATATCTAATTAGTGGTTTCCCATATTTCTTCGTTAGATCTTTATGTCAATGAGTGTTATTAGCATAGCAGAATTTATAAAATCTATGCTATAATTGGGACAACATGAACAGAACCTTGGAAGTTCACATTATTAAATGTGAGGTTTTCCTATAGAGAGTCTTGGGAAGTCAGAGATTGAAATGGAAAAGATTGTCCTTTTAGATCTAATCCATATAGATATGCAAAAGTTGAACTAAGCTGGGTCCCAAACAGGGCACGTTATTCACTCCTGGACTGTGTTAAAAGGTCCCGTTGGGTAATAGGCAACTGCCGTTTTTGGAGGTCTTTAAATTTGAATTTGTTTAAGCTGGCATAAGTTTCTCAATATCTTGAACAGTTTGTGTGCGGCAGATGGATTTTCAAGGGTCTTCTAAGGCTCTGATTTTTATTTACTCTGTTATATATAGTTCCTTTACAAAATTTGGAGACTAAGTACACCTTTGGCCTCTTTTTTCCTTGTTATATTAATTTCAGTCGATAATGAACCAACTATATGACGTCATGTATGAATTTGACTTCTCTCTTCCCCCTGACTATGCGCTGGTGATAAGAGCACTTGGATCACTTGAAGGCACAGCAAAAGTTCTGGATCCTAATTTCAAAGTCGTTGAGAGTGCATATCCTTTTGTCATTGGGAGACTTCTAGCTGACCCAAATCCTGATATGAGAAGAATTCTGAGGGAACTTCTCATCTGTAATGATGGATCTATAAGATGGAAACGGTTGGAGCGCCTGGTAGGTTAATCTAGTTCTTAAAAATTTGATCCTCGTTATCACATTCTGTTTGAGGCTGCAACTAGAAGGTCTTAGCTGCTTTACAGAATCTTCATTTTATGCAGATAATCATATGTATAGTATTATGAACATTTATGCTACCGGTAACCTTTGGTTAGATTTTGAGACCTCGTGTTCTAGGTATAGAGTTTTTATATATATTATACACCTGGATGGTCCACATAAATATGGTGATCCTGAACCCTGAAGCGAAAGTTTCTAGCTTGATGGTGTTCTGGTCCCAGTCATGTCATGATTGTGATAACCTCTGCCTGTCACAAATTTTGTCTCTCTGGTGGGGCTGACTATTTTCCAATTTATGAGCTACATTTGTCTGTACCTATTAGTTTTTCCATGCGTACAAGTATTAACGACTTTTGAGATGGTACCCTTCCCAGACCAATGAACTCATTCAACTTGTCTTGTTTCCTTTTTAAATTGAGAATAAAGAACAAAAATGATATTTTGATGGTTGATTATTGGATTGAGATTGATTGGATAACCTGAATAGCAATGCTTATTAGTTTGTCACATCCATGTATGCTACCATATCAGAAACTGTTGTTGTATTTTTCCAGATAGCAGCAATATCTGAACAGGCTTCAGAATCATCAGGACAGGCTTCTTATAACTCTGATGAAAGTTCTTCAAATACTTTTGGATGGAAATCATTTGATATGCGTGCTGTTGTTGGTGCTACAGAAGATCTTTTGCTCTTCATTTTATCAGAAAAGGGTTGGAGGGTGCGTGTTTTTCTTGTCCGGGATATAACAGAGATTGCTGATGTTATTTTGGAAGATGAAGTTGCTGGTTGCATTTTAGACGAGAAACATGAAACAAGGGAGGCATCTGAATCTGAGGTTTGTCTACATTTACTTTGTTGCACTTCTCCCCTTTTGTCAATGATCCCGAAGGTTTGTGTAGTTTAGTTCATTCCATTTGCATTAGGCCTTAAAATAAAATTCAGTACGATGCTTATACTCAAGATTTTGTTTTTAGTTATTCTTCAACTCTAATTATTGCAGGGCCACTCGATGTTCTTGAGGGTGGTAAAAGGGTTTCGGTATTTATGTCAAGCAGTAAAGTTTGCCCCAGAGATGTGGACGGCAATGCTTATACGCATGGCATTGAGGCCTGAATTTCACAGATTTACTCTTGATGTTATTTCAGCCATTTCCTCTCATCTTAGCCATAAACTTGCTGAGACTTCTTGGATTTCTATGTCGAGACTGCTGCATAAGTTGGTGAAAAACCGGTAACAGAATACTCGTTCACTAAGCAATTTCTGGTACAAGCAAAAGCAAATACGTCTCTTTTTTTTCGAATTTCATGAATCAAATCAATTTTGTTATTCATATGCAATTTAAAGGAAATAGAAACAATTCATATTTAGAGAAATCTATCTTTTTGAAGGTGAATCAGAAGGCCGAGATCTCATTTCATGTTCTATTGCTTCATTGATCATTATGCTGACAAATTTATGATAGCATTGGTAGGAAAATTGAGAACCATATTCTATTTGTCTAGTTCTTTTTGTTTCTTCTATTAAACATTCCGATGTTGAATGAAAAATAAAAATATATATATCTTATTTTTTGATTCTACGGTTTATATTCAAACACAAACACAGTATTTGATGTGCTGGATATGTAATTCCAATTTACACTTCAGCATACGGAGCTTGACTTAATGGGAAATCAGAATATGGTGGTTTCCCTATTTGAATGGAAGAGCAGATAGAAAGTAATGAGAAAAGATAGAGACAAGTCCTTTTGATGTGTCTTTAAGGCTGATGTAATTTCCTGAAGAGAAGGGAACACTAAATCCAAGAAATCAATTAAAGAAAAAATTGATGGGTTGGTGAGGTTTGACAAGGTCCTCCTGAGCGTGCAGCCACAGGTTCAATGATATTAGCTCATTGGTTATTTATACTGTGGGATCTAATTAGTTATCATTCTTTTGGATTCCGTACTGCTTTAATTTAGTAATTATATTAAATAAGTTTCCTCTGAAAATTGAGTGGAAATTGTTTGTTATTGTATTTGGAAACAGACAGAGCCCATTGACTTCCATATTTTATTTTATTTTTTTTTTTGGTAGAATAGAATATTATAATTTTCTTAGTTTCTTGTGGTTTTTACCCTATAAAACATGATTGATAGCCTTTTTTTTTATATAGTAAATCATATAAGTTGTGTAATATGACAGGATATTTTGACGGTATTAATTTCATTATATTAAAAAATTTCAAATTCGAACGTAGACATCTTGAAATTTAATAACATGTTTAAACAAACTGATGAAATTTAATTATTTTTTATCAGTTATATTTATTATTTTATATTTTTAATAGAATTAAGAAATAATAAATAGCTTTAAATTTAATATTAAATTATATGATTAAAATTAATTTATTGATTTTAATTTTATTGAAAAAGAAAAATAAATTAAAAATTATATTAAATTATATTAAAAATTTAAAAATAAAAATAAATAAAATTTAAATTTTATTAAAAATTAATAAATAAGAAAAACGAAATGAGTCATATATTTGATTTTATTTTAATTTTCAGGATAATAATTTGTTGGATAATTTGAGCTGACACTTAAGCCATTGATTTACCCAAAATGAAAGTTATTCTACAACACATTCCACAATCAGAATCTGAAACACCATCTGCATGATCTACACGTGTCCAATTTGAACAAGTCAGCTTACTTGTTTTGGCTTTGACTGGGTCCTCATTGTAAGCTTACCTCACGACGAGTAAGATAATAAATAAACCCATTTTTAGCATGAAATAACAACTCCCTTGTTTTAAGCTCAGCAAGCCAGCAAATTAATTAATTTTCTTTTCTTTTTTCTTTTTTCTAATTTAGAAAAATTAAAAAAAAAAAGATAATTTGATCCAGTTTTTGGAATTTTCTCTATTTTTCATTAACAAACTGGAACGAAACAGAAATCGCCTCTTGGTTTCTCCTTCTTTTCTCTTTCTAGAAATTTCTCCCTTTCTCTCTCTTTTATGGCATTTCATTTCTCTACAGGTGGTTCTCTCTTTCATTTCCTTTTTCGGTAATTATTGGCTGGTGATTCTTGTTTTGACTGATTTTATCTCGAATGGTTTTTCAATTGATTGTTGCTTTGAATTGCACATCCTGTTCGTTAATACTGTAACACCGATCTGTGCATTAGTTTTATTTATTTTGGGTTTGGTTTTTGCTTCTTCTCAGGTTAAGCTTTGTAATTCCTGAATTGGAAATATTATCTTAAATGTCAACAGCGGAGTAGTGGTCTAGAATAATAATCATCAAGAAATTGCTGCTGCTGCTGTTTTTGCTGTTATATTGTTTTCTGATCTTGATCAAGGGGCTAAATAGGTAGATGAAAGCTGAAATTTCAAGCTTGAATATGGGCTACCTCAATTCAGTCCTTTCTTCATCTAACCAGGTTTATGCTGACGATGCACCTGTTAGTGGCGGTGGTCTAAGGTAAAAGCTTTTAATTTCATAAGGATATATTGTTAGATCTGCAAGTTAATTTTTTTTTATGTTATGCCTCGTGATCATCTCCGGCTTAACCTTTTTGTATATTTGATTTAGTCAACCATGTTCTTTGTTTTGTTTATCATATGGGTTTTGCTTTGGCTTGCTTGTTGATCATAATTAGTTGCCTGATTGATTTTATCATTTATTGATTGTTTTAAAAAACCAATCTTTATTAGATTGGTTAGTTTGTTTAGTCCTTCCAAATATGGCTTGTTATTTATATCTGAACCGTCTCACAGATTGTATTCCTTTAGAGAAAGCTTCTGCTGGTTTCATTCTTCACTAATACAAGAATATGCGATGATCTTTATTTGATTGGTTGTTTAAATGACAGTTCGTCTCCCTAGGGAAAATAAACAACATAGGGAAGAATGAACAAAGCTAACTAAATTTCGGTAGTATGAAAAAGAATTCTGTTGATGGTTCTTTTGCAGAGTTAATGAATGAAATTTAATTGAAAATGAGCATTCAAAATGTGTAAATTCTTCTGACATTTATATACCTATGGTCAGTTCCTTAGGTACTTATTCTGTCTCAGAAATACTTGCTATGTCGTTTTCTTTCTTTTGGCAACCTGCAAGGTGTGAGGAGCATGTCTCGTTCATCTTTCCTCATGTGGACATATCCAAAAAAAGCACATTATTTATGGCTTCTTTATTAGTTGTATGATTCTACTTTATTAGATATGACGTGTTAGGTGCATGACAATATTTGTCCTAACGAATCACCCCTGATTACTCTGTTCATTCTAATACTTGAAATTGCTGATCCAATAAATCTGTTTTTAGGATTATACCAAGTGCATGTTGCAGCACGTGGATGAGAATTACATGATCTTGAAAACGTCATATGCAAATACGACATGTAACTTTGATTAAATATTTTGGTGGGTGCAGATTCAATAACATTTTGGGATGAGTACACCTGGCATAAAAACCTATTTAAGCAGTTATTGTCAGTTGTGATCGTAGATGAATTGTAGCAACAAATACTTGTTTTTTTCCCCCCTTGGCTACTAGTACTAGCTACAAAGATTTAGAGGTTGTGATGATAAGTATTTCAGGTGTTTGAATACTTCTAATGAATGGTTGCAATCAGTTGTTGCAGCTTTACATTGCTGGAGGTTAAACGCAACAGCTAGCAATCTTAGCTTGCAAAATCTTAGTTACAGTATTGAATTGTTCATTGCTGGATTTTGACCTCCCAACTGCTGTTATTTAAAAATTTTCCAACTGAAGACTTAGTATGTACCCCTCCACCCCACCCCATCAAAATATCTTTTTATGTTAGAACACATGGTGGAACTATTAAACTATCAATGAAGGCAAAACACTGTAACTTCATGTTACCTCTCCAATCAATTTTGGTGTGAAATGCAATTGGTAGATTGCTTGTTTACATCTACATGCTTTTCCTAGTCTCAATTTATTACCTGTTTGCCCTCATCTGAGGGGGGTAAAAAAGGGTTTCTTGTATAATATTTCATGTGCTTTCTTTCTTTTTAATTTTATAACTCTTAAGATTTTATCAATTGAGATTGTTTATCTGCTTGGTAGTCCTCTTTGAAAGTGGTTTTATTTATTTATTTATTTATTTCCTTTTAACTTAGGGAAACCCAGTTATTATCTAGCTTTTGAGTTAATAATTTTCATCTGCCACTAAGTCTGACTCGTTTGCTGTGACAGTCAGAATGGAAAGTTCAGTTACGGATATGCAAGCTCTCCAGGGAAAAGATCTTCCATGGAAGACTTTTATGAGACAAGAATTGATGGTGTTGAGGGAGAGATAGTTGGCCTTTTTGGAGTTTTTGATGGTCTCTCTCTCCACTTTTTATGTATTTTATGTATTCCGAGTAAATGTTTCACCATGTGCAAATTTTGTAATGCTCATTTACTTAATTACATGTACCTATCTCTCATCCCTAATCTTATTTTCTTGGTATGGGCTACGTGGCGGTACAAGGATGGTGTTTCAATTGTTGCTGTGATTTGATGTGGTTTTACAACCTTATTTTTATTTTTATGGTTTTGGTTTTTATTTTATTTTATTTTTTCCTTCACCAATAAGCGATATCCTCAATCAGAGTAATCAATAGATGGCCTATGCTAATGGATCCTAGGCTACTAGATGTGATTCTTATATACTTTTTGTAGTTTCTAATATAGGAATTTCTGCTGAAAGAGTTTATGCAGATTTGGATGTTTGGACATCTGCTCCAATGTAGTTGCAGTACTTGAAGCCATCTGTCACCTGCCTTATTGGCTAGGATTTTTTATTTTTGAATGAATTATGAATAGTTTACTGGTATGGTCTATACCAGTTTGTTCCCCCATTGCATGGCAGGGTAATATGTATTTTTGTCAATGGAATATAAAAAAACTCTATGGAACTGCGTAGTTCTAACATCATATAATGTCACCTAGGACTAGCTGTATAACTCTTAACATCATATAGTGTCACCTTATTTTAGGCAATAATTTTTCCTTTAAATGAACTATTAGATAATGCTGGATATCTCTTTTATGTGTCTTCAGGTCATGGAGGTGCACGTGCTGCTGAATATGTGAAACAAAACCTTTTCAGTAATCTGATCAGCCATCCAAAGTTCATTTCTGATACAAAATCTGCTATAGGTTTTTTCTGTTCCTAATTTTAGTTGACTTATTTATTTATTTATTTTTTAAGTTCTCCATTGTACAAGGTAGTGTGATGCGAGTCTTAATTAAAACCTTTCCTCTGCAGCTGATGCGTACAACCACACAGACTCAGAATTTCTGAAATCAGAGAACACTCAGAACCGAGATGCAGGATCAACTGCATCCACTGCTGTTCTTGTTGGTGACCGTTTATTGGTTGCGAATGTTGGAGACTCTAGAGCTGTCATATGCCGTGGAGGCAATGGTAAGGTTTTGAAGAAGTATTTTCTCTGATGCTCTTGGATCATTAAAATGCTTTTATCTAAGAGATCTGCAGTTTCTCATTTGTCTAACATAATTAGGTCTCATGTCATATCTAGGTCAGCGAAGAAATTGATCGTTCCCATTCATATTAAAAACTGTACACTAGAGTTTTTAACATTATCATTACTGATGGCTGCAGCTGTTGACGTCATGTTAGTCTTTAATTCAGTGTCCAACACCTTATTCATTGATACTTCTATTAAAACATGCACAGGCATGTGACGGTCCATCACTTTTCCCCTTGCCTGATGCATGCTTCGCTTGAATAGGATGTTGTTATACTTATTTCTATGTGCAAGGAAAAAATGTGGGAAAGTTAAAATAGAATTCGCAGATGCTTTGGATGGAATAGTAGTTACTCTCTCCGTTTCACTTAACTTGACATTAACTTTTCACACAGGCCAAGAAAATAATTAATTAACATCAATTCTATAAAATTTTCATTAGAATTTACTAAATGTCCTTTTATCAATTCTCTACAATTAAATATTCCCACTCTATTAAATATCTCTTTTTTAGTGCATACATAAGGACAAAATAGGAAAATGTATAATTATTCTCCTTGAAATTTAAAAATTATCAAGTTGAATAAAATAAAATAAAAACCGCCAAAAATTATCAAATAGGTGAAAACAGAGGGAGTAATTATTTTAGGAGAAAAATATACACCTTTATTAGTATTTCACCATGAAGAATTGTACTTATCTGTGCAGAATGAAAGATCTTCAAATTATTGTGTTGCTCAGTTATCATATTATTAAGCCATTAATTGTATTTCGGTTTGTGTAGCTATTGCTGTTTCTCGAGATCACAAGCCTGACCAAACTGATGAGCGGCAACGGATTGAAGAGGCAGGAGGATTTGTGATGTGGGCAGGCAAAGACTTTGCATAGCCAGTCTTTCCACTGTTTATTTAATTTATCAATTGCTTTTCGATGATAATATTTTGTTAAATTCTTGATGACTGAAAACACAATATCAGGGACTTGGAGAGTTGGTGGAGTTCTTGCTGTCTCTCGCGCATTTGGTGACAGGCTTTTGAAGCAGTATGTTGTTGCTGATCCAGAAATTCAGGTCTCGTTCTTCTTGTTCAGCTACTAGCTGCATGTGTCATGGACTTTTGTGTGGAAGTATGGTGTTCATACGATAGGCATAGATATGTCATGTCCCTTGCTGCTATCTTTGGAAAGCCTTTGTTAGGGCTTGCATAGCTGAATTGCCTTGAATGTAGCTTTTTCAAGTAGTAGTCTTACTTAAACCAACGCACCTTAATTGTCATGGAAATTTAAATTTCTTTAACACAATTGGGGTTGTAACTTAAAATTTGCTCTTGATTTTATTGTACTATTTTCTACTCGCCTTTGGAATTTGGATTTCTTGGAACCACTGAAGTATTTGTGGAATTACAGGAGGAAAAGGTTGACAGCTCACTTGAGTTTCTTATCCTTGCAAGTGATGGACTGTGGGATGTTGTCTCAAATGAGGTTTGGCCTCTTTCTATCATCTCTGTAATGGCGTTTCATATAATGGAGGGTGGTTTTTTCTTAGAATATGGATTATTTTCTTTTTGACTAATGTCTAATTTGATAACCGAGGACACATAAAGACATATTCATTGTCGCAATTACCTTCTGATGATTTTTTTTTTTTTATTTCTTCATCTCAGGAAGCTGTTGAAATGACTAGACCAGTTGAGGACCCTGAACAAGCAGCGAAGAGATTGTTGCAGGAGGCATACCAGAGGGGCAGTGCAGACAACATTACCTGTGTTGTTGTCCGCTTCTTGGTCAACCAGGGCGCTACTTCTCAGGATGCTGGGTGACCATGTTGTAGTGTTACTCTGCTAGGATTTGGTTTTGCAGCTAATGTTGGAAAGATGTATAGCTTGTCAGGGAAACACAACAGTGGAGTCCTGCTGTGCTAGGATAGAAAAAGTGAAGAAAACAAAAATGGGCTGTTAAATGTTACTTAATATTTCAGCCACTAGGATAGAACTGTGTCTGAGTCTTAGATATATGTATGTAATTGTTCTTGGGGTGGCTAAAAATGATCTCTTGTTAAACATCTTTGTAAAGAGTCTGAAGCCTTTGTCTTTTACACGTTGTAAATTGGCTTAAACTTTCCATTCCTTGCTTTTGTTCAATATTCTTTTGCTGCATTTCTGGTCACTCTCACGCTGTATTGCATTTGGTGATGTCTTCATTTTGGCCGGTTCCTGTACCGTCCACCAAGTTTAGTCTCACACTTTCTACCATATTCAATAATGGAGAGGCTAGTGGATTTGGACATAGTACGAGTTATAAGCTAGGCCACACCATAACTATCTTGGGTGCCTCCTTGTAACTTGTCGAGATTAGCCTGTAAGAAACAAAGAACGGCTGCCTGGGATTTGATAGTTTAGTACATTGGGAGTAGAATGAAATAAGAAATGGTAGGGAAAAGTAGAGAGTTAAGTAAGAATATGATTACCTGAGTGTCTTGAGAGGAGTTAATCAGGAACTTACACTTGCAAAGTATGCATCTAAGCTATGATTAGATGTAATTTGGACCTTGGAAAATTAGTATCCTATAAAGAATAATGTGTCTAAAAATATTAATTAACAATCTCTAATGAGAGTGAGAGAGGAAGGACTCAGAACTTATAAGTCGGCAAGGCAAATATTTGCCATTACGCACGACGAGCGAACAAAAACTTGGATCATCATCATCCTTCCTTAAACGCATGCATTCTCTATTAATGATTTTGCACATAATTATAACAAATGCTTCGAAGAGAAACAACCTAACTAATAGGAAAAAAATATAAATGGAAGTAATTCAAATTCATAATAGTTACTTAAACTAATTTCATAAATAAATGTACCGATCGAATCAATTCTGAACTGTCAATTTTTTACATGACAATTCATCATTAATTTAATCCATAAATAAATTTATGAGTAAAAAAAAAAAGAAAGAAAAATACCTAACATATGTGGTTTGCCACTTATTTTCTTTAAATAATATATTAAGTTCAAATCTTGTGCATGTAAAAAATTAATACCGAAAGAACTTTACATTGATAATAAGTCGATCCAACTCGAACTGAATAATATCAATAATTATATAAAGAAAAATAAAGAAAAATCTCCAAGGAGAGAGCAGAAATGAGATTCCATGGTGGGTGTATGGCTGTGGAATGGGGAGAGCCAAATTTATAGGGCTGAAGTTGGTGTTTCTCTGCCTTGCTCTCCAAGGTTTGAACATAAACCAACTTCTTTTTTATAATTTTAAACTTCAAAGTTCAAGTGCTTTGAATAATTGTGCCTCACTTTATATTAATTTTATTTAGTTTCTTTAGCTATAAAAATATAAAATGGCTGTCCTTTTCTGCAGCAATGGACCCAAGGCATCCACAAAGGAGCCTCAAATTGCATAATTTGTCCCCTTCCAATTCTTTTTTGCCATTTAGTTTGCAATCAAATGGTATGAGTGGTAAGATTTAATGTGTTATTTTGAAAAAAAATAAACTCTCCATATCTATGATTTTTCATGGTTAATTAATTATTTTATTTTATTTAAGTTTTTAAGTTACCATGTTAGTAATTTTGCATTATTTTCTATATATTTTTTCTCTTTATAATTTTTTTTTTGTATTCTAATTTAGTAACTTGTTATTTTTTATCAAAATCATTATTAAATTATACCATATCATACCATACAATTTTTTTGACAGATAAACAATAATTGCAACATTATATCATATTATATAACGAATAATTTAATCCAAACAATGTATTGGCATGAATCACAAGTCTCAACAGCAAAATAAAATAATCATACCAGCAATCACGTCCATTACCTCATCAAATCAGATCGTGTTTATATTTATAAGATTTTATTTATAAAAAATATTCTTAACTATGATTTTTTTTGTTTTTATAATAATAATAATAGGTTCAATGATGTGTGGTTGGTGATAGTGTGGGTTAGGGTCTGAAAATGTTGATTTGGTAAGAGGTAAAGCCCACAACAAAAGGCAACCTCTTAAGCCCAATTATGCAAACGCAATTGGATTTTAGCATTTTCGGGCTTGCTTGGGATAAAAGAATTGAAATTGTGAAATTTATTTACAAGTGAATTTCATATGCAATTTATTTATAAATAAGTACTTATACTTGAAATAAAATAATCAATGTGTAAAATTAAAAATGAATTACTTAAATGTCCTCTATATTAATTCAAAACATAAAAAAACCAATATAATATTACGTCTATAGAAATTATACCAAATAAAACACTAATTAAATATTCCAATTAATTTTATACAAAAAAAATTAATTTAAAAAATATAAAAATAAAAGCGAATACTGATCTGGTAACATTGATTGAGAAATTGAGAAAAAAAAAGCAAAAATCATTCAAAATACAAATCTAATTGAAAAATTGAGGAAGGAAAGAGAAAAAAATGTTAAAAACACATAATATGTATATATAATATAATAAGAGTATTATGGTCTTTCAAAAGTTGACTCCTTAAAAATAAGAAATTTATTTGCAAATTTTACCTATTTTGATGGAATTTGGTGAAAGTATAATGAATTTCATGAAATTTAATTCCTATTTTTTTGCATTTCAAATATAAAAAATTGAAATTACAAATGAATTTTATAAAATTTTATGAAATTCATTCATTACAAAGCATAGCCTAAACAATACTATTATTGAAGATTAAATTAAATGATTTGGTAAATACTTGCTTATATTTAATTAATATTTGGTTTAAACAACAAGTTTGGAGGAAAAAACGGAGAAGAAGAATAGCGGTGGCAATACGTCCAAATCCCAATGATTTTATTTTATAATTAGACAACATAAAAAGGATTTGGAGTTTAAATATTTAATTAATCGATCATGGAAACAATCTACCAATAACACCTAACATTTTGATTTTGCTTGCACCGAATGTGGACCTCTATATTATTATTTTAATCCCTTCAATTAAATATATTTACCAAAGTCAACACGCCTTTTTATTTTATTTTACCGTGAAAAAAAAAATTACAAGTCACCCGTGAACACCAAAACTTCAATCTCTTTCCCCAAATTATACCTAATCCTCTTAATCACCTGTGCTGATTTTAACATTAACATACTTTTAACTCTCTCATCAATTTGATAATGCTTATTAGTATAAACCAAATGCTCAAAAATTACTCTTCTCCTTTCTATACCATCGCGCTTTTCAAAAATTATTTAATCCCATCTAAATTATTATTTTATAAAATTTAAAGAGCATTATATATATATATAATTTTAATCTCTTATTGATATATTTGGAAAAAAAAATTTCTTATTATATAAAAACTATATTAATTTTGCAATTAATTTTTATTTTCTTTTTTATATATGTTTTTTATTTTTTATTATAAATAAAAACCGATATTTATTGTTTTTAATTCTCAATAAATTAAAAAAAAATTAATGATTATTTTAATACACTTGGAAAAAAAGAAGAAGAAGAAGAATAAGCAATAATTGAGGTTGTAGAAGACTATTAAACAAAAAGTCAAAGTTGATTTTTCAAAAAGGAAACTTTAGATAAGCATGGCTAATAAATTGGATATTTTTCTTTAAAAAAAAATAAACCAATTATTAATCAGCTTTTGATACTCTTATTACGGCTATAATATAATATAATATTAAACATGATTAATTAACAAAAGAAGTCATTACAATGGAAACTTCTACAAAGTCAACGGTTGTCTATCCGTTGATCAAACAGCTCCACCTACATATGTACAGTAGGTTAATACACCGGCGAACAACTGCAGCTCTGCCGGAGAAGAGCGGCGGAGAAAATGAAAACCAAAACTATAAAGCAAAAAACGAAAAAACAAAAAACAATAACGAGTTTTTATTGGTGATGACGAAGATGGATTAAAACGACGGAACGACGCCGAATCCGTAGATACTACTACGATCGACTTCCACTTCCATGTCTGTACGTTTCGCGAATCTTCCTTTGATACGTGGCCTTGTCTCTGCATAAGCTTTTCGCGATGCGTATCTAATCGTCTTCTCAAATTTTCTGTTCTTCCTCTTTTCTCTGTACCTTAACACTCTTGCTTCTCTGTCCACAGCCGATAATTGAACCTTCTGATTCGTTGATTCTGTTCCATTACTCATCGACCTACTGTATGGATTTGATATATCGGTCATGCTGCCGCCGTCCGGAACAACTCCGACCTCGAGAGACGAGGACGACACCTGAAAGTCACAATTACGGAAATTAGTTAGTTCAGTAATTTCATTTAATCGCGATTTTCTAGCGAACCAAACAGAAAAATGAGCTTTGATACTTACGCTATGGCTCAAGCACTGTGAGCTATAGCCATAAGCAACAGGTTTGGATCCAGCGAAGTCCAGCTCAAAGCAGTGATCGTTCACTACCGGAGCTTGCACGTTCTTGCTTTGTACAGGCACAACACCATCAGTGCCGGAGCTATTCTGCTCCTGTGCTTCAAGTTTGGGATCCACGGAGCCGTAATCCAGATCCAAATACGGATCCATGTCCGAGAATACATACTGACCTGTATTCGGATCCGGACTCTCCATCATCTTGGCGTTGGGAGGGTTCGGAAGAAGCCAAGAAGCTGCCTCCGCTTCCTCCCTACTGGAATCGGCGTTGCCATCAGCGTCGCAAAAGTAACGGTCACCGAGGAAGTTCACAACGCTCTGCTTCACAGCAGGAGCAGAGCTAACAGCATCATAGAACGGAGTCACGGGGACTCGCTCGTGCCGACGAGCCAAAGGATTAGCCGAGTGGATATCGCGGTCGCAGGTGACGCAGAGAGCCGCAGCGTCCGCCTTACAGGTGACGTGAGCCGGAGCCTGTTCACAGACCTCGCAAACCCAAACACGCGCGTGGCGTGAAGCAAGCTTATTGGCAGCATGGACCTTGGAGTCACAGTTGACGCAAAGAAAGGCAGAGTCGGCTCTGCAAAAGAGAGTGGCCGTCGCCGATTTGCAAGAATCACAAAGCTTGGAAGCCATTTCACGACTGAGTGAAAGCCAAGTCCAGTCTCTCTCGTTTCTCTCTCTAATCTGAAGATGAAACCTGCAAACACGCGAGACACCCACACAGTTTTCTTTGTGTATGTGTTAGGCTAGCTGTTGTTGTTTACTGCGACGCGAAGAGTCAGTATGCTATCTGTGGGGTCGGGGAGATCTAAGAAGCATCCAATCATATCAAAACACGTGGACAGACCTTAGCCAAATAAAAAAGGATTTTGTGAGAAAAATTAAAAAAAAAAAAAAGTGAAGATTTTGGGAGGAATTTTGTCAATTTACAGGACAGCCCACGTGAGAAGGGGTTGGGGGTGTTTTTGGATTTTTTGGCTTTTAGTTGGGGGTATGAAAAGAATAGCAAATTGACCGCAAACACCAATGAATGTGAGGGGTACCCACTTGGCTTTCGAGACGGATCTGTAGATATAAGCAATGTTATTAAAATCGGATCGGATAACGAATCGAAAAGCTCAAAGGTTCGTGATTCGATCAGTTTATTGGGATTCAATCAGGTTTTTTTTATTTTTTAAAAAATATATTATTTTTAAGTTTTATATAAATATTATGAAAATATCACTATATAAAAAAATAAAAAAAAAGTTTAGAAAAATATATTTATCATCAAATATTAATAATAAGATTATATTTTCAAGTCATTCAATATTTATAACAAAAATTTAAGATAAATATAGTAAAAAATTATAATTTTTTAAAGAAATTCTTCGAATATAAATTATAAAATTTTATTTTATTCATAAAAAATTCATTAAATTATTTGAATTTTAATTATTTTGTATTTATAATTTTATTTTATTTTTTTCAGAAAAAATACTATTTTATGAATATTTTGGACAAAAAGTTAATTTTTCTAAAATTAAACCGGTTTTTTATTATTTAACCCGATTTTTTCAGTTTTATCACAAATATTCTAATAATAAATTACAAAATATAATTTTAATTTTATTATTACAAGTGATTAATTATGAATTTTTAAATATCATATGTTAGAAACATAAAAATATAATCATATCATAAAAATAATTTCATGTTTAAATGGAATACTAATGAAATAAACACAAAAAATATTAACCTTACATATATAAGTATAATCATATTTAATTATAATAAATTCAAATAGATAATAAGTATATTAAATTATTAAGTGATATTTTTAAAATTTAAAATTCTAATTTTTCAAATAAATAAATAAATAAATAAAATATATATATACAACGAATCAAAAATATAATAAATATATTAAATTATTAAGTGATATACTTAAATTTTAAAATATTAATTTTTTTCAAATATATATATATAGAGAGGTGAAAATATACAAAAAAATAATAATTTTTTACATTTCAGTTCAACCCGATTTTTTTCGATTTAATTCGATTTTTAATAATTAAACCAACTAACTGATCAATCAGTTTGCAGTTAAATCAGTTCAATCAATCGATCCGGTTTTAATAACTATGCCGCTGTTCATCCCAGAGTTGGCAATCTTTCTCCGTTGTTTCCACAGGTTTGGCATTAATGATTACAGCTAGTGGACATGCTATTATCGGGATTAGAGTTACGAGCCTACCCCTTTATATCCTACCCAAATGCAACTCCCTGTGCACAAATAACTCAGCCACTCAACGCTTCTGAAGATAATAGTTACCGACGTTATATAATTAACGTCTAGTTGTTATCAATGTTATCTAACCATTAATAACAAGACAGAGAATACCATATAAAGCGATAAAAACCTCTCAAATAAACTCTCTTGTACTCTTTAAAATTACTTCTACTCTAAAATGATTTTTACTATCAAAGAGTTTAGATCAAAAACATGTCTGAACATCTTGTATTCTCAAATAATAGAAGCTCAGCAAATCGAACTGTCATCACAGCCCATTCAATTACTCAAGACTAAACAAAATGGCCACTTACCTTTCACAAATGACGATTATTCCGTGAGGTAGAGGAGGAAAATGCAAGAAAATTTCAAAAATAAAGAGGATAAAAGAAGAATTTCAAACCAATTCGATAAAATGAAAATCAGCTTTTATGTGAAAAAAAAAATGTTATAAACCTGAGCCCCGATAGCTTTTATTGTTCCGTAGCTAGCACTATCGTCAACCATGGTCATTGTTCCCACACGTAAAAGCCAGCTCGTGTAAGTACTAAGTACTACCCTACGCACATGCAAACCCAACCCTTCTGCAAGCTTTAGCTTCCAAGCACTGGACTCAATTGCCTGCTTTCTTATAATCAGCAACCTTTCTGCGACCCACCCGCATATCCCACAACAACCAACTCCAATCACAATTACCAAAAGGAAATTAAAAAGATTTTGTGTCTGATATTTCCTGTTGTTTGCACTCAAAGTTAATTGGAGTATCAAATTCCCATTTAGAAATTTATCATCAGTTTAGATACCTGGAAATGCATAATCATAAATTGCACAAGTAATAAAATGCAATGACTTCCAATCAACATGAAATGTTGTATATGCATTCTTATCCTTGGTCCCTGAATTTATTTCTAAATCCGACCTTGATAAATATGGTTTTCTCTTGCTGCTGTCTGCACCCAAGTGCTGGGCACGAAATGCATAAATTTAGCTCCAACCAACCCAAAGCAAATTGCACATATGGCGGATGGTTTTAACGAAATTGTGGTATCGTCTTGGTGAAAGTGCTTCAACTGTGTAACTATCTCACGGAAGATAACTCAAGCCTGTCTTGCCTAACAAATCATACGATTCAAACAGCTCACTGGTGACACTAGTCAGACTTTCACAACCATAAAACTTCAGGTTGAAGAGTTGGGTTTTTGTGCGTGACAAGCTGGAGCAGCAACAGCTAGAACCATGACACGTTACAAACAGCAAGATGGGAAAAAAGTATGTACTCCTTTTTACTACTTTTTCACCTAAAACATTTTGTAAATACATACCTCTTTCTGCTGTCATTACTAAACGTAGAAACTCAAGAAATGAAAAAGACAGTGAGAAGAAAGAAATGCCTGCCAGTAATCAATGGTAAAACTGTAAAAGCCTCCTGCATTCCATGTATTTAGAGGGCTCGTGCTAAGATTTCTTCTGACAAAGTTAGCCACCTCCTGACTTGAGAGTGTTACTCAACCTGCAATTTAGTTATTCTAAACAATCATGGTTTTGTTTCGATAATTCTATAGCACAGAACCCGAGTTTCAAACTTATAGTTGCGTGCTTTATACAATTGATCAGATTATATTCATATTCTAGACCAGAGAAGGTTGTCAAGGGTGGGGGTTCATTTCCAAATAAAAAAAACAAAAACTTTTAGCCATTTCACAAAAAAGTCTAGTTTCATTATCTTTTCTCCATAATATATCCTGATTAATATTTCCAGTTCCCCACAAAACCAGTGAAGTTTCTCTCCTCTGATATCTCTGCATTCTCCACTTTTCAAAACTATGGTCAATCTCACAGTGATCTAAGCCAAAGATGACTTGCCACTCAGTGACTCCCAAAGCACATGACAATATCCTCTAACAAAACACACATCCTAGTAAACAAAGCAAAGCATAACAGCAGAAAGCTTCTACAGGTAGTGATCATAAAAAACTATTGAGACGAAATGTAAGTGCAAACAAAATTTTCAAGATCACATTTTTGCAGACCACAAGAAATAAGCTGATCCAAAATCATTTAGATAAAAGCCTTCATGTTCAGTATTTGATAATGAACTATCCTTACCAGTCCAATCCCTCAAATAGTCCTTCGCCCTTAACAGCGCACGCTTTGATGATCGCCCACTGACGATTTTTTATCTTGTGCAACTCCAAGGCCTCAGTCACAGCAGCATCATCCAGTGCTCCGGGAAGATCCTGCTCATAAAAACAATTTAGTTCAACATCTTATAAGAATCTCACAGTAATTGGTGAAATTCTTTTCCTGACACAAGAAAGTTTGATAAATATTTCTGTCTTGCATCAAAAACAAGAGAAAGGCCAGCCTGCATTGGAGGTGGATGCTGAACCGGGAAATCAAATAATACTGGCTGCAGTATGACTACAACTGTCAAGATATTCTTAGTTGCAGATGAAAGAAAATTTGGTCTTGACCTGCTTGTTGGCAAAAATGAGAACGACTGCACCTTTCAATTCTTCCTCCTGCCAATAGTTTTCAGTTACATAAATGAGAACTCTTAGATGCTTATTAAACTGATAAGAGCAAGTCCAAAATAGATGTCTGCATGTAGTGCACATACAATGCCAGGATATATAACACGACACGAGGAAAAACAGTCACATGACTTGTGGCCCTAATAACAGCATGCCACTTTTCCCTTGAGTGAACCACCCCTTGTTTGTGAGTCTCACTTAAATTCATGTCCATCTACAGTGCAGACAAGAAAGTGACCATGGTAAGTTCATAGGCTCGCAGCAAAAGTCCCTTCCCACTAGAAATGCCATGTAAGATGGTTTTCTTTTTTACTATTCCTCAAGTAAGTAACACCTCTAGCGCCATTGGTACAACTTAACAACCGTTACTAGCTACATTAGGTTTCAAACTAATTATAATATGAAGAAAGATAACGAGCTTTCTAAAGAGCAAGAATTATAATGGTATTCTCATATCTATCACAAAGCAGTAAATAAACAGGTTCACTTAAACAAAAATTTCTATTCAAGAAAATACCTCCAAGATTGCATGAAATTCTTCTTTGGCAATTCCAATTCTATCAGTATCACTTGAGTCAACTACATAAATTACAGCTTGAGTATTTGGGAAATAGCATCTCCAATAGGGCCTGAAATCAACAGATAGATTCACTCCAAAATAACAGGGAATCCGAGCAACAATAAATTAGCATGAACTAGCCCTTCAGCAAGCAAACAGCAGATAACCCTAGAAGAAGAATAATATAAGAACCTCAATAGGAATTTGAAAATTTATGTAACAAGACCAGCCTTATCACTTGAATTGTACTGCTCAACAAGCAAAGTGAAAATTGCACCAAGACTTATTCTTCTGCACAGTTGCCAACTAACGTGCAAAAACTTTCAGCTGCTCGGAAAAGCAAACCCGAAGATATTCAGACTCTTTCTCTCACACACAGTTTCACTCCACCACATAAAATACAAAAAATCCTGATAATTAGTTGAATGAAGAACGACTGTAAAATTAAAAGGAAGAGAATACGATGCCAATTTTTTCTGCTGTCAACAAAGGATGCGATCCACTCCTATATTGTTGACCCAAAATACCAGTCTTTGTTACCCTATCTACCATTATCTAGGTATCAAAAGCTTTTACCAGATTGGCTCATTAGAATTGCAACAAAAGGATGCCAAAGAAAAATGGAAGACATTATGGTCATCTGCAGCTATAAATTTTTGTAGCGTGCAACAAAGTGTTTAATAAATGGCCAAAAGCTGAATTTGCTGGGATGTCTTGAGAATTGGCAATAACAATCTTAACTGAAACAGACTGACATGCCCAGAAAGAAAACAACTGATATTTACCCTTCTAACCAAATTTTTCTCTTGACAAAATGTCTCAATATAAACTTTAATTTCTTCCATAGTAGAAAGAATAGGATACATGATTCAACTGATGCGCTCCTAGTTAAATTCGTACTAGTATCTATAAAATGAATAACATAACAAAACGTGCATCAGAATCCATTTATTTACAATCTACTTACGATATGCCATATCCAGACGTATCACAAACTTCAAAGAAGGAACATAATGATGCACGTACTTACCTGATGCTTGTCTGTCCACCTGTTCCAAGAAACCACATACAAATTCAATTTAAAGTAGACTCTAGGAAAATGAATAATGACTGAACTAATGAACCAGAAGCCATCTAAAGCAGGACTATCTAAAACATAAATGTTAGGATCGAATAACGCTATTTGCCAACCCTAACCCGCATAGCTTATAATGTCATATTCACAACAAAGATTTTAAGAGAAAAAATAAAAATTAAAAAAAAAATTCTAAATTAAGCTCGCATGCATTTTTCAGCTGTATAATTAATTTTGTTACTTCATTGCTGTCGAAGTCAAGTTCCTTAAACTGATTGCGACAGTATACATAAAAGATTAAAAAAAAAATGTACTAAAAAACAGTTGCTACTTACCCAAATCCCAGACCTGGAACTTAATATTGTTATACTGTACAGTTTCCACATTAAACCCAATTGCTGCATCAAAAACCAAACAATGTTAAATTAAGCATAATATAAGCTACGATTGCAAAGAAGACCATAGAGAAGCAATAGTCAAATGGTAGAGGAAGAAAATAACATAAAGAAATGATGGTGACGAAATCAAAGGCCAGTGAGAACCTACTTGGGATCGTGGAGACTACCTCACCCATTTGAAGCCGATCTGAA
The DNA here is from genome assembly GCA_037975025.1 of Excoecaria agallocha. Taxonomy (NCBI): domain Eukaryota; kingdom Viridiplantae; phylum Streptophyta; class Magnoliopsida; order Malpighiales; family Euphorbiaceae; genus Excoecaria; species Excoecaria agallocha. Next base: position 42,627,783 of record CM075818.1, read on the forward strand.
TTACAGATTTAAAAATCATAAAAATAAAAAACATAAAAAAAAAAAGCCCTAGAAAGAATAAGAAAAAGAGTGAGCTAGTGAAATAAGGAGAGAGTGTTACAGAGAATGGTGGTTTTGCCGGCATTGTCAAGGCCGAGCACAAGTATTCGAGCTTCTTTATTGCCGAAGAGAGAAGAGAACATTCGCGTGAACAAAATGCCCATAGTTTGGTTCCACTGGTTTTCAGAGTCCACCAAATTCTGCTTCCATCACCCCGTTGAATTCACGTATGCTCCTGATTTTCCATTTCTAATTTATAATAATCTTTATTGAAAATGGTTTATTTTTGTTTGACTTGGATGAAACGGCACCGTTTAATTTGTAAATTTTATTACGAGCGTTTAGAACCATGCATGGCCCTGAAAAACAATAAGTGGGCCTCAGCCCAATCCAATCATTATGGCTTTCTTTTCCCTAAAAAGTTTATAGATACAAACATTAATTGCTTTTAGCCGAGTAAAATCCATTTATTATTACCCAAGAAATTAAGTGCATTTTTTTAAATTTTAGTATTTGTTCTAAAAATAATTAATTTTTTTTATCTAATTTGGTATATCAAATTAATCACAGTTTTCTAAATAACTAAATTATTATTTTTCTTATTTTCTAAGAGATTCATTGACACGTCTTAACATGAAATGCGTTTCTTGCATTGGATCTTAATTTAGGAATTTGTAATTCTAATAACAAAGATAAATATAAAACCAACGAATTAATGGCTGATCCACCCCTTAGTGTGACCCAACCAATAGAAAAAAAAAAAAATTATTTATTACTCTTAAAGTCTTCAGGTGAATCTATGCCTATGTATCAAGTCACGATTTCTTTCTCACAACGCAAGAACCAAACCCACGTAAAATAATAGAAAAAAAAATCACTTGAAATAAATTACAATATTTTTTTATAATTATCTAAAACTGAACGATAACTAGGCTTATAAAAAATAAAATATTCATTTTCAAAATTTTGAATTAAAAATATTAACTAGAATTTAAATATATAAATTACAATATTATGAAAATAAATAGAATATTAATTAAATAATTCAATTTATAGAATCATTGCTTTAAAGTACGGGAAAAATAATTAAAATAAAGAAGAGCGGCTTCGTTTCGCCGCGCAGACAAGGGATGCTGCTTTAGCTTACACGTCGCTGCCCACTAAGCACCATCCTATGAAAATCCAAAACGTGTCAGTCTCCTCTTTGCATTCCCGAGAAAGGCACCACTTCGCTTTCTTACCTCATTTTCATTCTCCGGCCACTCGCCGGTGGATTTTCCCGGTGACTGTCGAATGTGTTTTTCATGTCATTTTCTTCAACTTATTCTCCATTAACAATGTGTTCAACACGAAAGATTATTCCTTTTAAACTCAATTAATATGTTTGAATTTGCAGAAAGATTGATCACGAATCAAAATTGAAAATTGAAAAGTTAAGAGAACTCTCTGATGCTGATATCTATTTAATCTCAGCAGAAAAATTTACACTTCCCGGAGAATAATTAAAAGGGGAGCCAAAAACAAACATGAAAGAAACAAAACGAAAATTGACAAAAACCCCGAAACAAGCCAAAATGCAGAGTTTAAGCTCATGGGTTTGGTTCATGGCCATCTTCTTCTTTAATTTTGTCTCCATTCTCTGTTTTCTGATCCTCTCTGTTCTCAATTTTATCACTCTTTTCACCAAAAAAGGAAGCTTTGCTAGAAACAGGGGTGGCCAAGAAAGTTGGTTTCTGATCACCAGCCATTATAACCAAAATTTTCTCTTCATAAACCTTAGATTCTTTGTTAGCATCTTCTTTTTCATTTCCGGATTCAAGATCTCTCTGGTCACCGGTTTCTCCTCCATCTAAGCGACCGGAAAGTCTCCAATAAGAGCAAGCTAAGATGAGCAAAGCAAAAGCAATTAAGCCCAACATCGCTGCTAAACCCCCAAAGAGGTAAGGGATAGGAGAGTGCCAGGGCGAGTGGGGTTGCATGGGTGCCGGCGGTGGAACTGAAGCGAATGTGGTTGCGGTGGCGCTGAGGATTCTAATGGGTCTCATATTGAACTAAAAAGGAAAGGAAAGTGTGGAGTTTTAGAGTATGAAATGGACCTGAGTTGCAGAGAGGCAATGGGGCAGTATTTATAATTATAAGTGGAGACTGGAGAGGGCAAAGAAAGTGTGAGGTTTTGCTTTTTTGTTGAGTTCACGGATTTGGCCCTGCTCTGTTGTTTTTCATGCGTATGTACGTGTTATGCGTATGTATGTATGTATGTATACGTATGCCTACGACTGGGCCATGGCCCCACTGCAATTGGTTGGTGTGGGTCCTCCTTATGCAATAAGGTTCAATTATGCTTGTCTTTTTAATTGGGTTCGTGAATCCAGATGACATTGCAATTCCATGCATGGAGTCAGTCTAGTAGAAAATACTCGATTAAAAGTGATATTTGCAAATTTTAATACATAATTTCTCCGATAAAATAAAATCATTTTTTTAATTAATTAAATATCATATTTTTTTTTTATAAATTCAATATAAATATCATATTGACTGTCTATAAAAATACGTAACACGTGATGAACAATGCATAAATGGTGATAGAGTAATATGATATTTTTAATAGTACAAAGATATCAAGGACATTATATATTATTATCTTTATTTTAAAAAAAATGTATTATGATATTTTCCTATTGTAATAATAAATAGGTTTTGTATCCATATTTGCCAAAAAGTTTGATTAATTAAGGCTGTTTAATAAGGAAAAAAAATGCAATAGTATTTCTCTAACTTGGGAAAAATAACTTAAGCCTTGAAAGTATTTAAATTAATAAAAATTTAGTTCAATGGGATTCAAATCCAAGATATCTCTTTTATGATTTTAACTGAAATTTTTAAATAATATCACCGCCCAATTTTGGTACATTTATTGCAATTTTCATTTTCAACTATATTTTAAAAAATTGAATAAAAAAATTCAAAGATAGCCGGATGACATAAGCACGAATTATGTAAAATGGTGACTAAAAAGATGGTGTGGTGCCGTCCATCATCACGTAAAAGTTGCATTATTTTTATAATATAGTTTTCCACCATAATAATTTGAAGAAGCTCTTAACTAAAAAGAAAGAAAATACTTACTGTAGTTGATTTTACCCTTTCCGTTACAATTGTGTGAGTGTTGAAAGAATCAAGTGGGTTAGGGAAATTATAGTTGGTAGAGTATTCCAAATTATTAACTTGAAGTGAAGCATTAGGCTTCAATCTTTGCATTTCAAATTGAATTAGATGATATTTTGGTGGATTAGAAAATGGGTTCAAAGGCAAGCCACCAAAGGTTGACACAAAACAAATGTCGATATTCTAAAACAAAACGAATACTCTGGGACATTTCGATACTCGATCCAATATTCTGGTATAAAGTATTACATACCTCATTATTGCCATTTTAATTTTGCATTTCCGACTTCACTCCCGATAATTTATTTTCTTCGAGATCTTGATTGTGAAATAATATTATTTTACCATTAATTACTTCCTATGCTACCGAACATATATATAAAGCAACACATTCTATTATTGCATTGATTCCTCAATTGATATAAATAAATAATAAAGCATTGAAATTGGTCCCTTGTTTAAATCCTAATATGATTTTGCAAATGGAAAAGGCCTGTTTTATTTTTTTCTAAAAGCATATAGTATAATTTATCAATGTGATTTTTATATTCTTTCCCAATGTAACAAACGTATGGATTTAACCAACGTAAATTGGTCTAAGTGAAAAAAATTCTGATAATTTAAGTAAGTAATTTTGGATTCGAGTCATTATCGATGCAATAAATTTTATTGGGAGAGGTTTTCGTAATTACGCCTGACAGTACCTTGAATTATGATTAGTCTGAGTATGGTATGGCTTAAAGATGTTATCCGTCAATATAGGTCTATTTAGAATACCACACTTAAAAAAGATACAACAAAAATAAACGTATGGATTTAAATTTTAAATCCTTGCTATAATTAAACATTTTTTTAACTCTCAGTTATAATATCCTAATTCGTAGATTAAAAAAATAATAATATTAAATATTAGCTAATTGAAGAGGGTTGCATAAGCATTTTATTGGTATTATTATTATTGCTATTGTATGATGAGGTAATTTTCACCTCTCCGATATAATAATAATAATATTAATTAATTAGATAATATTAGACACAGGGCAAAAATGTATTTGCTCTAAAAGAGTGTTGCTTTCCTAGTAGCACCCATTAATTATTTGTTTATTTTTATCCACAAATCTAATATATATATAAAAGAAACGTAGAGGTATGATTCCAATCCCCCACACTAGCTAGTGACGCAATATTTTCCTATTGATGGTACTAATTAACTTATTCGGCATATTTATTTAGTGGAGGGACACTTAATTATAATCCATCACCTTCCTTATACATATTGCCCAGGTCCATATCTTTTTTTTTTAAATAATTCAATTTTTAAAACCCATTTGTTTGATTAATTCAAATTTATATAAAAAATAATAAATTAATAATTTTCAAATGTTTAAAAATATTTCGTATATATAATTTGAGATTGTTATTGAAAAAAATAATAATTTCGGAGAATTTTTTTTTTTTGACATTTAAAATTTGAGATTTTTTTTCGGTGTGTTGATGAGATATGTGCATAAAGAGAGAGACCATAATGATTAAGCAAAGATAAACCGGAATAAAAACTGTGGGTAAAGTGGCAACAAACAATTGGGGCTTTTCTTTTGTTTCATCATTTGCTTTGTGATTTGGTCAGTGTGCACAACTGGAAAAGCACCCATTTTAACCCCACCCCTTCCCCAAATATTATTACTTACGTCATTTATATATTCTTTCATTTTTAATTAACAAATCAAAATAATATATTATGAATTTAACTTAAACAACAATTAAAATTTCCCTTCATTTTCTTACTATTTCATTATAAGTTTTTTTTTATTTTAATTATCATGTGCGTACATATGTATTATATAAAATTTAACTAAACATATCTTATCTAATTGTCATAAAAACAATAGTTCTTATATTGAGTTAATTACATGCTTATAAAATAAAAGGGACAAATTTATAAATAATGTTTTTGAAAAAATTATTTGAATTTTTGGTGTGTTTTTCAAATTATTTGAATTTTTGGGGTATTTTCTTATTGGTAGGTGGGGCCCATGGCATAGATTTTGTTGTCTCTCATTTTCGCTGGAAATGTCAACGAAAATGGTAGATGGGATCTACGAAAAAATTTAATTAAATTAATCATCCCAAAAATAATAAAAAAATAAAATATGTTTCAATTTTTATGATATGTTCTTAATTTTTTCCCTTTTAGAGAAAAGAATACGTAAAATTGAAATACAAACCACAGATAATGAGTTTACCCAACTTAATCTTCATCCATATTTTTAATCAAATAAAATCTAACAAGATTAATATCATTAAAATTTAAAAAACAACAGTGAATTAAATTAATTAATCTGATTAATCAATTACTTTTTTTCAATTTATCAATTTGGAGGTTGCAATTGATGAGTTTTTTTTTTGTCTATTAATATAATTATAACTTAATTTAAAAAAAAAGTCAACTTATATCTTGAATCAAGGAAATAATTGTCCTAATTTTATAAGATTACTGGCTAAAAAAAAAGAGATTAAAAGAAAAAGCAAATATACGAAGTAAGTTTGATCGTTGACGTATAGTTAAAATATCAATAAAAATATTTTATTTACTTAAATAAAAAATTGATAAGTTGAAAAAAGTAATTGGTTAATCAAATTAATTAATTCAATTCACTGTTTTTTTTATTTTAATGATATTAATTTTGTTATATTTTATTTTATTAGGAATACGGATGGAGATTAAGTTGGGCAAGCTCAGCATCTATGGTTTGTGTTTCAATTTTACGTATGTTTTTCTCTAAACGGGAAAATATTAATATCATATCGTAAAAATTGAGACATATTTTATTTTTTTATTATTTTTAGAATAATTAATTTAATTTAATTCCGTCATGGGGCCTACCTACCATTTCCTCTAACATTTCTAACGGAAATGAAAGACACCAAAATCCATACCGTGGACCCCACTTGCCATTTTCGCTGACATTTCCAACGAAAATGAGAAAATATCCCAAAAATCCAAATAGTTTAAAAAATACATCTAAAATTCAAATAATTTTTTCAACAACATTATTTATAAAATTGTCCCAAAAAATATATATATATATATATATACTTAATATAATTCAAGATCGAAACTTTTAGTTCCAAGATTTAATCACTGCCTGTTTCCCATATGTATTAAATAGTTGACTTGATATATATATATATATATATATATATATATATATATATATATATATATATATATATATATAGAAGGAAGTATATTTATTAGTTCAACCAGAAAGAAATAGCCGGTGCACTCGTGAAATCTAGTTAGATTATCAACCTAACCGCTATGCTTTTTTTTCTTCTTTACCTTAATTTTCATGTGCCGATATTTTAGTATGAGTTGGCGTTTCATTGCTACCCTTACATCATTGATTTAATTAATTACAAACAATTAACTTCTCAAAATTACGTATTTAATTTTGCAATATTCACCAATTCTAATTATTTACTTCTTAACAATGTACATAATAACTAACGTTCATTGATCAGAACGAATGAAAACTTTATTTTTTTTAAAAATGTTCGGAACTCGATTTACGAGCTTGGTATATATATGAAAATTACGGTTTTAGTAGGGTCGTTTTCAATAATTGATCTCTGCAGCATCTGATTCAAATTAGTTAGATCAATCAGACTTAGATACCGGACGGATGTAACCTCCAAAAAAACAAAAGGAAACAAAATCATAGATATATGATGTTACATCATTCTGCATAGGTGGATGGTAAGTGGGGATAGCCGGATAGGGACTCAGCCATGTCCCCGGCTGCGCATGAAACGCTTCCAGCCGCTAGGGCCCCTTGTTTTCAGTCCTTTTATAGACTCTTCATGCTATGCCATTCTCTGCATTTGATAGACAGATCATGAAATTTAGAGTCTTGCCAATACTTTATTAATTGTTGATTTCATATCAAGACTTGATACCCGGATTATCCACCTATTACCCGAAAGGCAATAGCTATTTGAGGTGGACCACACAAAATAGATCACAATTGGCGCAAGTGTTTGGCTTTGTCATCTCCCATTTGTGGCAATTGGGTTATGGGTTCCACCATGTTACGCAATCGTATTTATGGGACTCCGCCTGGGTAATCCACCAAGTCTTTTCTTGCCTGGCCTTTCCTTTTATGCAAAACCAACAAAATATTGCACCGTTCAATTAATTTATTATTTTTATTTTTCATTCGATCGAACGGTAAGTATACATGCGTATCGGTTGTGTGCGTCACCGCAGCACAAACAACCCAACATCCATTAGGGTTATGAAATTATAATATGCTTTTGGCATATTTGATATTACTTTTACAAAGAGATAGATTTATTTAAAATCATATGAGAGAATCGGAATTCTAATAAAGTTGATTAGGTTTAATATTCCCATTTTGTTTAATCCTTCTTCCATTTCGGATTTGACACATTGATGTTGCCTTTAGTTTTGTCAACCTACTTACATTCGAGTTCGTACTAAGAGTGCCAATTAATTTGATTTCTCAATCGTTTTTATTTCCAAACCTTAATTTCAGGATAAAAAGCTCAGCTGTTTGTGTTGATGAGCAATAGCATAGAACATATTCCCCGTTTTGTTTATTTTTTCAGAATATAATTAAGTATTACTTGTTTGTATATTTTAGTTTAGTTGATTTTTCGCAATGAATAATTTATTTTAATCATATTGTACTTGATTTTATTCTAAAGACATAAAAGTAAAATTTTACAAATAGAGCCATTTTATCTATCAACTTTTTTTTTTTTTTAATTTCTAAACTATTCAAAATCGGATGAATTCGCTCTTATAGTATGTAGTAACAAATAGCATAATATAACGTGTTGTACATTTTAAAGGGTAAAATATGTTCAATTTAATAAATCGAGAGACATAAATTACAAATTTTAAGAAATATGTGAATAATATTTTTTTCATTGAAGCAAAAAATAATAATAAAAAAAAAGTTTCGTGTTATCTCTATTGTAAATATATAAAAGGTAAAAACTTATATTTTGAAAGATGATAAAAATTAAAAACTATTGTTGTTTGATTACCTCATTTTAGGAATATAAATATATGGTAGATGTGCATTTGAACCGTCGGATCTTATGCGTCTATTTGGTCTAATAATCCAAATATGTGCATGCACTCAATCTCATTCTTGAAATATATATATGTGTGTGTGTGAAAGAATATATAAATATATTATTCTTTGTAGTCTTTTCCTTTAGTATAAGTTCGTCTCTTCCACTTTCTCGTACAGTCATTAAACTAACACTTTAAAATCAAGACTTTGCTGCATTTCTATCCGAGTTGCTTGATTTCTCAACTTTCATCAGTTTTAATTTTCGACTTTTTCTTTTTTCTTTTTTTTAAACAAATATATGTTTAAATGTTAATATATATTCTTAAATTCATCTTCCACTTAAAGCCAATGGGATTTGAAATGCACCCAAATATTTTATTCTTCAACTGAGTATCAACTTTTCTTTCTTTACTTCATAGATCAGATTCCACTTTCGTACTTAATCATGCCTCTTTAAGTCTTAATCATCATCCAAAGTTTTTAATTAATTATCTAATTAGCACTAATTAGTTAAACATTGACCAATCATTCATAGTTCTGTTTTTTAGTTTTGGCCATTAATAATTCATTCATAGTTCAGCAGCCCACACATAGCTCTGACCGCTACAGTTTTATTTTTTATTTTTTCTTATGGCAACACTATTAATATATGATAACAAGCATTTAATATGTAAGTTTTAATGTCTTGTAGCTCATAGATTAATGGTTTATTATGAGTTGTCATTATCGTTTGTAATGTTTCTCGGTTATAATTTCGGATACATATTTACCTAATTCGGTCTATCCGAATTTATGAAATCGGATTTAACTTGTTGTATCGTGAATATACATAAATTTTTCCATAAAGACTTAATTGTTTGGATATTGGAAATAAATGACCAATATATTTAACTTATAAAATGAACTTGTGAGTATTCAATCACATCAACATATATTTAATATTAATTACCATGGCTATCCATTTAGATGAACTTTATAAGTGAGTTGATTATTAAATGTTAAAAGCCTATTAAACGTAATCCAGAAGTGGCAATCACTAACCACTAATTAGTGATATATATATATATATATATTGTATAGATTACCACAATATATTATAGTATAGTGCTTGTTATGAAAAGGCATGTATATATACTTATAAACTATAGTTAATAAATTAAAGAAGAGAATAGTATCAATTATTCAATTCCCATCATAAAAATAAAATATTGAGTAATCATATAGTATTAGACATTAAAAAAATACACTAATAGTGGATGAAGCACTCGTAGTTGTGTTGAGGCCAAATTCACTGCCACTTTGCGTCTAACTTAATCTAATAAATGGCAAATAATAATAATAATAATAATAATAATAATAATAATAATAATAATAATAATAAAGATAATTTGTTGTTGGAATCTTCTGTCACAACACAAAATATTAGAGAGAGCACTTGTTCTCCATTTTGGGTGGATCTATGACGTAAATTAAATTTAAAATAATTTATTTTTCCTAAATTAATTATGCTTCTTATTCTTAGATAAGGTTGCTTGGCCACCCCATATAATATATAGTTGCTGATATAGATTTTTGGTGGCTGCCTGCCTTTACTCTTGGATTTGCATATATACACGTAGGCCAAATCTTTAGTTTACTTTCTTTTTATTTATTTATTTATTTATCAATGGTTTAGCTTCAATCTATATGTCATTAGGCATTCTTAATGATGGTAATTACTTTCCACGCGGTCTCCTAATCAAATGATTTATGCTGAAAATTGATGATTTAATTACTATATATATGGTAGCACAAATCCTTAGTCTCTTGGCTTTTGATATCACCAATTGAAAATTGGTATTAATATTGGTTAGCGAAAATGATTCGGTATTTATTTTTTTAAATAAAATTTTTAAACTTGTGAACAGAAAAAATTAAAGCTAGAGGAGTCTTGCCTTTGCCTCCACGGTAGGCCGCTTTTAAGCTTAACTAGTGAATTAATTATTTATATGTAATAATGAAAAGCATGGAGAAATTATGATACGATTTTTTAATATCGATAACGTTTGAATAGCTCAAATTATACGTGAACTTAAAGATTGGATTAATTAGTATGTGACTGTGAAAAGTATTAATTAAGGAGTTGAAAATTTGATAATCTTATGCTTAAAAAATTCTTGGGTAGGATATGGATGGGAAAATAAGTAGAATCAGGCATGTGAGGATGTTATAATATGGGAATAAAAATTGACAAATATCGAAGGAGATCCTAAAAATACAGAATGACAATCTAGCTTCTTCCATAATCATATGTGCAATTGCTATCAAGAACAAAGTTTCTCCCCACTTTGCTTGCTGTCTTATTCCATATCCAGTTATTAGAATTTCAACATTTTCTCATTTTTTTATTTAGACTCACTCCATTAATTGTCCGTGAACTAAATAAGCAATGAATATTATATGTTTTTTTATAGGTTTGATTCGTTTAACTAATTTTAACTGTAATTTAATTTTTTTTATCATGTATGTTTGTCATTCATATTTGAAAGTTATTGTCTTCTTTAATGAAAATTTTCATTCTTTTGAAAGTTTTTTTTTTCGTAGACAGCAAATGTACTGAGTTTTTCGCTGAAAAATATATTGTCCGAAATATATTTTATTTATCCACTGTTTGCGTCGAAAAAGTTCAGTGATATATTGTAGCAACTTTATTAGTTTCGTACTTATATCTATATCGAATTCGAAATGCCATGCTATTATTACTTAATATTTATATTTCATATGGCGAAGGCATAGTTTTTTTTCTTTCAAATAAAAACCCATTGGCGCCAAGCATAAGGGAATGCTAAACGTTTGGTAATTTTTCCTCCGACCAGGATAAAAGATCCCATTGAAGCAGCTAATCCCATGCATACTGTTTGTACATCTGGTCGCACAAATTGCATAGTATCATAAATAGCTATTCCGGGTATTACCCATCCGCCAGGAGAGTTTATAAACAAATACAAATCTTGGGTCTCGCTCTCTATACTGAGATATACCATAAGACCAATAAGTTGATTCGAGATCTCACTATCAACATCTTGACCTAAACCCAATGATCTTTTATACATTTTCCCAGTAGTAATTTTAGGTACTATTGCATGTAATGTAGGATTAGCGGTTCTAGAACCATCAATGATTGGTGAACCCGCGGATCCATTTGCAACTCCTTTGGAAATATTACCTGAATGGTATTTCTTTCCCATATTTCAAATACTTCGTATAGTACCCAATAAGTTATTGGGTGTTCTTTTAATGGTTTCAGTACCTGCAGGATTATTAACAGTACCTTTTTTGGAGAATGTTAATAAATTCCAAAATCCATTAGAGTCGAAAATTTTGAAACGAGACATGTACAAAAGTAAACAAAGAAAACTGGGTGGTTGAATCAAAATAAATTGTTGTTTTGACTAACTGGTTATGGATGAGTTAGAAATTAATTCCAATTCGACTCGATTAATCTAGTATATTTTCCACATTCCTAGGAGTGCACCTATGTTTCTGATTTACGAATATGATATATTCTGGGTGTTTCTAATAATATCAAGTGTTATTCCTATTTTAGCATTTCTAATTTCCGGAGTTTTATCTCCGATTAGCAAAGGTCCGGAGAAACTTTCTAGTTATGAATCGGGTATAGAACCAATGGGCGATGCTTGGTTACAATTTCGAATCCGTTATTATATGTTTGCTCTAGTTTTTGTTGTTTTTGATGTTGAAACAGTTTTTCTTTATCCATGGGCAATGGGTTTCGATGTATTGGGGTTATCCGTATTTATAGAAGCTTTGATTTTCGTGCTTATCCTAATTGTTGGTTCAGTTTATGCATGGAGAAAGGGAGCATTAGAATGGTCTTAGCTCTTTAATTTGAATATTCCGCAAAAAATAATGAAAAAACAAAAAAATAACATTGAAACACTTATGAATTCCATTGAGTTTCCCTTACTTGATCGAACAACTAAAATTTCAGTTATTTCAACTACATCAAATGATCTTTCAAATTGGTCAAGACTTTCCAGTTTATGGCCACTTCTCTATAGTACCAGTTGTTGCTTCATTGAATTTGCTTCATTCTAATGGAAGGAATTTACTCGCCTATTCTGACCGAGGAGAACAGGCCATTCGGCAGGGAGATTCTGAAATTGCGGAGGCTTGGTTCGATCAAGCCGCGGAATATTGGAAACAAGCCATAGCGCTTACTCCCGGAAATTATATTGAAGCGCAGAATTGGTTGAAGATCACAAGGCGTTTCGAATAAGATAAGAGCACTCTCTTTGTATTTAGTATTTATTACTTATTACTTATTATTTAGTATTTTTTTTTATTTTAGTATTTGTTATAGTTTTCTATTTCTTATTATATACAATTATATAAAATAGAAAATTTTTAGTAATATAAGAATATACTAGGTTGCACAAAATATTGTTTTTGCATTAATTCAAAACCCCGAAAGATCCCTTGAGCGCCTCGCGGGGGACTTGAACCCTCACGATTTCTAAAGTCGACGGATTTTCCTCTTACTATAAATTTCCTTGTTGTCGATATTGACATGTAGAATGGGACTCTATCTTTATTCTCGTCCGATTAATTATTTATCTATCAGACTATGGAGTGAATAGTTTGATCAATTAATATTCAATCCTTTCTTCAACTTGGAATCAATTCAAAACAATTATTTATTTCTTTTTTATTTCATTTTTCATATAAAGATAAAAAAAATATGGATATGGAGTTATGTATTTTTAAATTTTACAAATTTATTTATATTTTTCGGATATATTTTTATATTATTAATGAAGATTTAATTTGCATTAAAAAATAATAATAAGTGATGAAATGTGACCTATGTATGCAAACTATTACCTAACATATTTTTTAATTAATTTATTTTTTTTATTGGTTTGAGTAATAATATCTTATTTAGATAAGATTTACTCCATTTTTATGGGATGAATCATATCTTATGCAGACTTTTTAACAGACTTTACCACTCTAGGAAAAGGAAAAGTCATAGTGAAATGTTTCAATCATGCCATGGATTCTACCAGTTGGGACTCTCATATATTCCACCCCCATCTTCCTAATTCTTTTTCTATCAACTTCAGGCTGTTTCATATTATTCATTAATTAAGGACGTAATAATATCTTGTGGCAGATTTCAAAATAGCGACATCACAGATTCAAGGAGTTATTCAAGAAGGTGCACTTTGGTTGATATCACAAGTATTTTGAAATAATTTTATATATTTTAAAGAAAAGACAAGCTTTGAAAAAAAAAATTGAATTTTAAAAAATATAAAATTGGAAAGGTAAGGATATTTTAGTATCCAAAATTAAAATATTAAGAAAAAATCAATTTTAAAATAATAGTTAAAACATTTTCTAGACGACTTGTTTAAATTTTGGCCCATTTGGGCTAATGCTGGGTCCAATCCAAATCCTTCATAAGCCCAAATAAATATGGGTCTGGGCTGGCACGTGAACCTCAAACATTCAATTTCGTATTCATTGTTGCGGCGTGCCGGTCATTGCCAAAGAAAGCACCATTTTTGTGACCCACTGGATTGCTCCTCCGAGTTTTTCTAGGCTGACAACAAGCCACATATGCGGCCCTACCTGTCACCTCCATTGCGTGCCACGTGTTATTTGAGTGTCGCTCTGCTTGATCGAGTCTGTCTCTCTGGCAGTAGAAGCCAGAAAGTACAAGCCTGGAGCTCAAGCCTAAGCTTAAGAAAAACCTAACCTCTGTATCGTTGATCGGCGAATTTTAGAAGGCAAATTTCAGATTTTATCAAATGAGGACGGTGGTTTCGCGGTTGATCCATTCCGGAGCATTCCTGCCCAGATCATGGTAAGCTCTTTTTTCCTCACTTTTAATTCCTTTTATGTTTATCTTTATTTTCTAATTACTGGAAATAGAGGATTACATTGAAATGCTCTGTGTTTTATGATTCATTTTGGGGAATTTTAGCTAAATTAGGGAGATAGAAATCAATTTCTACGGTTTGAATCTTTTGCATTTTGGTAATGCCTTGATTAATTTTACTTCTCTCTGTCTTTTTGTTTAAATTCATTTAAAACAGTACGATGGCTGTATCTAAGAATGGGAGATGTCTATCAATTGATTCTAATAAGGTTGATGAACCTTTTAAAGCTGAAGAAGCGGAGACGGTAGACGCTCCTCCACCTCCAGCGCAAAAGGTACGCTTGTAGAAGATAATTGTGGGTTCTTTAGATTTCTTTTTGCGCACTTTTGTCCACTTGAACTGATACATCAGTCCATTCAGCTGCTTGTGTTGGGTGGAAATGGATTTGTTGGCTCTCACATATGCAAAGAAGCTTTGGATCGTGGTTTATCTGTTGCTAGCCTTAGCAGGTAGCATCCTTCTGTGCAGTTCTAATTCCATCTGCCTTTGCTTGTCATTGATACTTGTTCAGATTGCTGATTGCTTATGTCTTTATCAATGTCGTTATGTGCTTCTATTATGTTTTTTTTTTATCGAAGAAGAAGAACAAAAAAAAACAAAACAAACAAAGAAACTAAGAGTCTGATATGCTAAGACCCCTATTATCATGCATTAGAGAATCTCTAATGAACAGCGGAGGAGAACCAAACCACTTAAAATCTTCATTTTGAACCTCGTCAGCTTTTATCAACGCATCAACCACCAAATTCGCTTCTCTATTCACATGTCTAAAGATCACTTGCCAATCCCTCTCAACCAATTTGTGGATGTCAAAGATCAGGTCTGGCCAAAGAAAATCACCCTGCATTCCATTCGTCAACTGCTGAACAATCTCCATACTATCAATCTGCACTAGCATCTTCCTTCCATCCCTTGTCCCATGCTATTTCTAGTTCTCGTTTGACTGCACAAAGTTCAGAATACAACACTCCAGCATTATTAACTCTGAGCGTATAACCTCCTATCCAAGCCCCAATTGCATCTCTAAAGACACCCCCAGCTATATTGCACTGATAACCAGAAAACCCAGTGCCATCTGAATTTAAAGCAATCCACCCAGACTCCGGAGGGTGCCATCTTATCTCACAGTCTTCAACTTTCCTCCTTGAGAAAGCCACTCTAGTCGTAGTTAACGAACGAAACAAATCAGCCTTAACTTCAGATAGAATAATCTTAATTTTCATTTGTAAAGGAACCTCACTATTGTTGAAGACAGCCTCATTCCGCCATTTCCAGATATGCCACACAGTAAACCCAAAAACAATCTTCCAATCCAATGCAAACCGACCACAAAACTTACCCCTCAGATTACCTAAAATCCACCCTATAACACCACAACCAAAGAAGTCATTCCCCTGCCCTGAGCCAATAAGCCCGTTCCATACTTCCTTAGCTTTATTACAGTCTCGAAGAACACGAATCAGATTTTCAACACTATTATGGCATAAAGGACATGAACTCGATGAAGTCAGATGCCTTCTTGCACGTTCCGCATTGGTGAGCAAACAATCATGAGTGCAAAACCAGAGGAAACTCCTTATACGTTGAGGACCGCCCCACTGCCATATCATCTTCCATTTGCTATTCTCACTGACACTCTCATCCCCTATAATCACTTCATAAGCTGATTTAACTGAAAAACTTCCTGAAGAAGAATTCTTCCAATAAATGACATCAGAACCCAAGCTACTACAAGGAGGCAAAATGCCTAAAATACACTGCACGATATCCACAGGCAGGAAACATCTAAATTTCTCAATTGATGAAAATGAATAGCTCATAAGTGATTATAGGGAAAGGAGGTTTCTGGTTGGGATATTTAGTTTTTTTTTAATTGTAGCCTCCAACTGAATGTATGTGATGCCCATAATGTATCTCTGGCCATTTAATGTAAAATCAAGTAAATAATACTATGTAAAATTTATTTGATCTTAGGCTGTTTCCAAGAAACAAGGTGGCTTCTTGATTCTCTATCAAGTATTTTTGAATCATTTTAATATTGTGTACTCTTCTTAGTTATTCATTATCTTATTTTATTTTAAATTGTGAAAATGTTGCTGAAGCTACTTGGAGGGAATCTTCAATCTGGAATTTAGAGTTGTTGTACATTAATTAATATTTTGGGGATACATTTTTGTTTTCCCTCATATATGAGCAGCTTTGGCCTTCTGTTGTCCTCATTGTACAGAAATATCCTTGTATTGCATACCATTGCCTCTTAGTTACTAAATCATATTGTTTTTTTCCTTTCAGATCCGGTAGATCATCAATACGTGATTCTTGGGCCAATGCTATGACGTGGCATCAAGGTTTACTTTCTTTATCACCTCAGTTCTTAAAGCTTTTTTCTCTATTATTATTATTATTATTATCATCATCTTGTGACGCCCCTAAGATTTTGGGAGGGTTGATTTCTTTTTCCAGGGGATCTTATTTCACCTAATTCATGGACGGAAGCTCTAAATGGGGTTTCAGCTGTTGTATGTAGTTTCTTACTTTGTTGCTTGGACAGTCTTTTTTGCCGCCCAAAATTTGATCTTTGATTATCCACTGGTCTATTGACCAACTTTTAAGTTTACCTTTCTAGATTTCCTGCGTTGGTGGTTTTGGCTCAAACTCTTACATGTATAAGATCAATGGAACTGCAAATATCAATGCTATAAGAGCTGCTGCAGAAAAAGGTATGGCTTTAAAGTGGTCAAAAGTTGTTTAAATAATATTGGCAGAAAAATATTAATAATGGCGTAGCTTCTTCTAAGATAATTGTTAGCCTATCTGAAGTTGACCTATTCCTTATTGAAACAATTGTCTTTCATCATCCAGTCCACCAAGCCTTTTTTCCACTGATGGCTTAATTCAATCTTTGATATGTAATAATATTCTGTCCTGTGAATATGCTATTGGGCTCTCTAACCCACATTAATGCTTCTCAAGGGATATTGTACTGTCTCCGTTTCTCATAATGATAGATTTTCTTTCTGATCAAATATTTTTATTCTTTTTGTTTTTTTGCTTCATTATTTTCTTGGATTGCTATTATTCTTGTTTGTAGGTGTAAAAAAATTTGTTTATATCTCCGCTGCTGATTTTGGATTGGCAAATTACTTGCTGCAAGGTTACTATGAAGGAAAGGTACTATCGTCTTTGCTGCCTTCTTTTACTTGGCAAAAATTAACATTTGGTCAGCTGAGATTATGTTGTTGAGCCCCCCGACTCTTTACTTGGTCTTTACTTTCTTTGGAATCTAGAACTTATTTCAAATTCTTAGCGTGAATAATTTATTTGTTTGGAATTTGTTGACTAGCAGATTGTTGTGCACACTATGTATATAATGTGAATGTAGTTTACATGATATTGGACATGCATTGGTTATGATACACAAGAAAGTCAACTCTCCAAAGGGTTATGGTGCTGATTATCTTTCCTTTTGTTTTGGTCATTTGTATCTGATTGGAAATTTTACTTGCATCCCTTGAAGTAGAGAGCTGCTGAAACGGAGTTGCTGACCAAGTTTCCTTATGGAGGTATAATTTCAATTTCCATCTTTGAAAGTTGTGTACAGTTTTATTCTGACATATTTGACACTGCTAACAACTTGGAAATGCAATAAACTTGCTAAGAGGTTTTCAAGTTGGAGTACCAATATATCTTTATTTGCAAATACAATTATTAGTTTTGGATTTCATTTCGGATGCTTTATTCTTGTTCATATCAAAATCTTGTAGGCTTTTATCTCTAGGGTACTATTGTATTTAATAATAGCAGAAGCATGTTATATTCCTTATAGCTGAACAGCAACAGTGTTGCTATCAGTTATACATGTGTTCTTGCATTGATAAGAATATATTGAACAAAACTCTCAACTTTGGTTGTTCAGGAGTGATTCTGAGGCCTGGATTTATTTATGGGACTCGCAATGTTGGGAGCATGAAGTTACCCCTAGGTTTCATTGGTTCTCCGTTGGAGATGGTAACTTCTTGTGCTTTGTTCTTATATATTGGCTTGCACTAGGTTTTCACAACCACATTTCACTGAGCAAATAATGAAGAAAATCAATGTCATTCATGTAATTCATTTGAGTGGCAGGTTTTGGTTGGTCATGGCCATATCTGATTCGATTACTCACATTTGGCATTTTCCATTCTGAGTAGTTAATATAATCTTTCTCCTATTTTGTCGTCTTTTGAAGTTTGTAGATGTTCTGAGGGAAGGAGACACACACGTGTCTCTCTATATTTGTATCTCTTTTTATTTATTTATTTATCTTTTTTTGAGAAAGAGTACATTGTCGTGACCTGAAGTGAACTCGTGTTAGCCTCCTAAAATCAAGACTGACTATTCTGTTTGAACTCTCTGTTACTATATGTCCTGCAAAAAACGAAAAAAACAAGACTTGGAAATGCAAAACCTGAGGTTTGGCGATCTCAGGATTAGGGGCTTCGATGATTGTTTATTTTCCCTGTTATTTGTGATTAGTCTACTAATCTCCTAGGCATCACTGCAGGTTCTTCAACATGCAAAACCACTCAAGCAACTTCCACTAGTTGGACCCTTGTTCACTCCGCCTGTCAATGTCACTGCTGTGGCAAAGGTTGCAATAAGGGCAGCAACCGATCCTGTTTTCCCTCCAGGCATCGTGGACGTATATGGAATTTTACGATATACGCAGCAAAGAAAATAGATTTGTTTAGTATTTTATTTCATACATTTCTCCAAAAATTATAGAGCAGAGCTGCTAATTACGCTTGGTTGATTTGGAAGCTCTTTTGAGGTTAGTTGGCAATGAAGAAATAATTGACGTGCGCAGAATAATAATCTGTTTTTGAGAAAGATTAAATTGTCTTATTATTGCCAGAAGTTCATAAAGGTGGAGGAGGTGGGCGGTGGTTGCACGATCCACCTACTGCCTGATTTTATGTTAACTCTAATTAGACTCTGCTGTTTCAGCTTTCTTTTGCTTGGATTTGCATGTATCTAGAGTAAATTGGAGTATTTGGATTTCAACAAGAAAATAAATTTTAAAATTCTACGCACATATTATCCTGCTAAATAAAAAAGTAATTACGACTCTCTGATGCTTTTATGTGCTAATTACCTTACGAGGATTGATCAACTCGTTAGGCATTAACTATTAAAATTTCAAAAATTATGGAAGAGTTGGTCATTATTAATTTATCAATTATGCAACGTCGGCCCAAAGCATACAGAAGAACTAAATATCAGTTTGTTCCTTAATTGGCGTATAATAGTATTTTATTTTGATTTAACAAGGAACTTGCAAATGATAGTATTTTATTTTGAATTAATCAGTTATGTGAACTGTTTTCAGCTTTAATTTCAGTAATATTCGTATTTAAATTAATTAGGGGAACTGTTTTCGATTATGATTTCGACAATATTCTATTTTTGGATTGCTTTCACTGACAAATTTTTATAGTAGTTCTACAATATTCATTCTAAATTAATTAGCTAAGTGAACTTAAAAAGAGCCGGGCCGTCATAGTCCAAAATACTATCCTCTCCGAAAACATTGAAATCGCCATATTAGAAGGCCATTTGCAAAGCAAAAGGGCAAATCCTAACCGAGCAGCAACCATAAAAGGGAGCGAAGCAAAGTTCATAAGAATGAACCATAATAATAGCAACAGCCAGAGCCAGCAATCTAGCGATGCAAGGCACGATGATGATGCTGCTCTCACCGAATTCCTCTCTTCTTTAATAGATTACACTCCCGCTGTATCTTCCCTTCTTTTTCTCTCCTCCAAACCTCCGTACTCTTATTTCTGTTATTTGATTGATTAATTTGATGATGTTGCTTTGTTCTGTAGATACCCGACGAATTGGTGGAACATTACTTAGCCAAGAGCGGTTTTCAATGTCCCGATGTTCGATTGTAGGTATTCTTTCCTTCTTTTCATTTTTTTCCATGCACTCAATGGAAATAGCGATAAGCTATCTAGGTTAATCGAGTAGTTGGCGGCCGATTTGTTATCTTGTGGCCAATCGAATGGGCTTTTGGATCTTTTTTCTGGGTTTTTCTATTCTTATGTTTTCGATTAGTGGTTATTATTTCCACTTTCCGGGAAGCAATAAACTTATTCAGTGTTCAAATTTCTTTATGCTAAGTTACTAACGAGTTTTTCTTGGCAGCAACTTTATGCTTATAATAAAGTTTCTTTCTTTCGGCTCTTGTATTAACCAATCTTGGTATTCGCTATCTTTTGAGTCTTGTATTAACTAGTCTTGGTGGGACTATGTTCGCAATTTTTCCTCTCTGCAGAATTAGATTAGTCGCAGTGGCTACTCAGAAATTCGTAGCGGAGGTTGCGAGTGATGCACTTCAGTATGTGCTTAGTCTTATTTCTTTCTTTGTCTGCCTAACAATTGCTATAATTTGGATGTGGTTCTTACTTCTTAGTCATCATTGACCTTTGTTGTGGGTTTAATTCAAGTTTTCATTTTTATTTTTATTTTTAATGCATACATTTAGAGCACCTAATACCATTAGGGGTAGCAGCCGAAGATAGTGGTAACTGTGTATCCATGCATTTTAATACCGAATCATTGACAAATTTTATAACATCCACTTGGATATGCTGAACAAATTATGTTCTATTAAATCATGATAGTCCAACTGGAAAGATATATAAGAAATTTAGAGGCTGTTGCTGCACATATTCTGCTCTACCCGGAACCATGGCATGGGAGGGGACCATTATCATTTTTGCATTATCAATTTGGCTGTAAAGTTTCTTGTATTCACCAAGGCATAAATTGCAGAATTTTAATCACAATATCTAGTGTTTGTGCGTTGGTACTTTGTTGCTGAAGTGATAGTGATGGAAAATGTTGTTCTCTTATGCATCCTATTATAGGCAATGCAAGGCTCGTCAATCATCAGTTGTCAAAGACAAAAGAGACAAGCAACAAAAGGTGCTATGATGGTCTTGTTAGACTTGTGTCAATCTATAAAGATTTATTTTAGCTGGTATGAACCTTTTGCATGAACAGGATAAACGTCTAATCTTGACAATGGAGGACCTGTCCAAGGCATTGCGTGATGTAAGTACTGAAATATTCTATATCATTTTTTGTTTGGAGAGATCATGTTCTATGGTGGTCCATAGTGATCATGCATCCTAAGATGGTGGTCTATTAGTTGTTTTTGCTTTGTTCAATTGTGTGCTAGCTGAAGCGGACACTTGCCATCATTCAGCTATATATCATTGTTTGGCCATTACATTTTACACAATTTTGGGTCAAAAGGAGAAAGATGTTTGATGATGTTTCAATCACATGTGAATTTATCTAGCAGCTATCGAGACATTAATATGGTGTCAATTTCAGAACAAAATGTTATGGGAAGTTGGATTTTGATTTCTCTTCTAATTATTCTTGATACACTAATATGAACCGAGGATCCTTTTGCTGTTGAATGAACAGTATGGCGTGAATGTGAAGCACCAGGAGTATTTTGCTGATAGCCCATCAACGGGAATGGATCCTGCATCAAGAGATGAGTAATCTGGCTTGCATTTATCAGCTTTTTCACATTTATTCTATATGTTAAACGCACATACATTATTGTGTGCTAACTCTTTTATCAGTGTGCTTTTTAGAAGTGCTGTATTCACTTTAAATAGCATGTTCTAATTTACATATGTATGGAGAAACCTACGTACACAAGTCTTGCTATTGTTGTTTACGGCAGCTTATAATCCTTTTGACATAGTAGCATTAAAGAGAATCAAGTAGCGTTAAGGTTAGTTCATAAATACAAGAGTCACGAGTCAGTTGAGAGAATAGAATCAACAAGGGAAATGGAAACCTGTTTGTTGAAGCTGCATTTCAAACACTTTTCTGTTGCATTAATGACAATCAAGCTTGTTGTAGACACCCCAATGGATAAAAGAAACATGACTGGATGTCTCCCACCGTTGGGAAAAGGATATAAATTCCTCGAGAATGGGGATCAAAGCCTTATCTACTTGAAAATATTTACTATGGATTTACCGAATGAACATTTTTTAGGCAAAATGCATTTTTAGGTCTCCGAATATTCATGTTTTTCTGCACTAAGTCATTGTAAAAAAATTTCACATTAGGTCTTTTTACTTTTAATTTGTTCCACATTCAATTTTTATGTGGCGGAGCTGATGAGCGTGAGCAACACGCTCCGATCGTGAGACCTATGAGGATTTAATGTAATAAATCAAAAGTAAAAGGACATAATGTGTGATTTTTTTTATACAAGAACTTAATACAGAAAAATATGAAAGTTTAGAGATTTAGGAGTGCATTTTTTGCAATTTTTTTTTACAAATTAACACATTCTTGAATCCTTAAAATTTTATGTTTTTCTGCATTAAGTTCTTATACAAAAAAAAATCACATATTAGGTTTTTTTACTTATGATTTATTGCATAAAGTTCTTATGGACCTTACGATCGAAGCTTGTTGTTTACGCTTATCAGCTCTGTCGCATAAGGGCTGAATGTGGAATAAATCAAAAGTAAAATGATTTAATGTGTGATTTTTTTGTACAAGGATTTAATGCAGAAAAACGTTACAGATCAAGGACCTAAAAATGTTTTTTTCCATTTTTTATTTAATAACCAGGATAATGACTTTGAGCGGGACCATGAGCATTTCTTGGAAAAATCTTGCCTTCATTTTCTCCTTAGCTAAGAAGTTGAGTTGCAGCTAATTTCTTGATCTTAGATTTTCACTACTACTATTATGCAATTTGGAAATTGGCCATGATAACAGCGGGCATTATTACATAGAATTATTTTCTTTATTTTTGTTGCCCTAAAATGAATTTAAGAATAGGAAATTCAGTTTCTAAGTGGACATTTTAAATTGTAATTGTCTGCTTGTGCGATCTTTGGAATCAAATACTTGTTGGATACACCATTTAACAATGATGCTTTAAAAGAAATGAAATATAGAATTTGCTTGCATAGCTAAACAGAACAATTCTTGACATGGCGCCATTTCTCTAAGGGTTACAAAACCTATCAAATAATACAATGCGAAAATCTATACGATCATAGTGTCATCATGTGCTACATAAATCAAAGAACAGAACTGAATAACATGACCAGTATGACCTTATAGGAGCATTCTGATATAATGTTACTACGGTTTTCTAATTCATTTCAACTAGGATTGCTGCTCGTAAATTAGTGTACAGACCAACTGCTGGCTACAGATTAATGCTTTTTCCGGATTATAGCAATGGTGCTGGTCGTTCATGGTCGGGGCTAATCGGTTCAGACTTGTTTGATGTTGGATCAACGTATTCTGCTGAGGTGAAATCTGTATGTACGGAAGAGCTGGATGGACTTGGACTTGGACTTGGAGCACCGATACTAGGACACAAATGAATACAATTCTGTCCATTCTTCTTGAAAGTATGCGATTTCAGATCCTTTTGATCGAAGATTCTGAATAAATGCAGAATTCTCTTCCGCAGTGAAGTTTCAGAATCAGAGCATGTGATTCTGAATAAATGCAGAATTCTCTTCCGCAGTGAAGTTTCAGAATCAGAGCATGTCAAGAGTTGCCTATTTTCATATAAAAACGTGGTTGTGAATATCATCACAGCTAAAACTGAAGCTGTACCTGCAATTAAAAATAAGCCCAGAAACTTTGGAGACCAAGGCTATGAGTAGAAACAGAGGTACTGGAATCTGGGTAAGTTGTTTGTTTGCCAAACCATGCCTTTTGACCTTGCTTCATTTTATCTCCTTTCAGAATCAAGATCTCCCTTGATATATCAGGAGCCAACAGGGATCCTTTAGGGAAAACCTGACACTCAATGCGAAAAAAACCCGCATCAGAAAATCATGTTTTTAGCATTAGAAAGGCGAAAACCGAAATGAGATGTCACATAGAGAGAGAAAAATTTACAAATCCAAAGCCATCGGTCTGAAATGTGGGTTCAACCATGGTATACATGGAGCAATACTGTGATAGAAAAAGCTTTATGTATGGCACTTCATCGAAAGCAGCAGAGATGCCTCCATTTTTTGTTCCTTTAGAGAAAAGCTCATGACATTCTTCAGTAGAATTATACACCTTGAGCTTGGATTCCTCGAAACCCAACCCTTTTAGGATTCCGAAAACGAAAGAATCTTTGAGGTAGCCAACATTCTCTCCATTTTTGAGCAGCTGATTTACATCGGTCACAGTAGGCAGGAGCTTCTCCACTGTTAGAAGACTTGTTAAACTGGCTGTGTAACTTTGTGTTAAAATCAACACAACAAAACACCAGATGATCACTAGTGCTCTAGCCAGGTTACTAACCACTCTTTCCTCTGTTGGTGAAAACAAAATAACAAAATAAAAATGTATCTGGTTCAGCTCAGTCATAACACATGTATATGATAATGCTACTTACTCTGGGAAAAGATCATGGTGGAGAAGGAAAACCAGAAGCTAGTGCCAGCCTGATGTGAGGGAGGTCCTCTGAAGTCTTCATTTACTCTATGTTCAAGAACCCACACGACAAATCCTATGAAAACGAAGAAACAGAAGCTTGTCACCCATAGTTCCCACGTTAAAGGCTTCAAGAAAATCCATGCATTTTTAGGGTTGTTTTCCTTGATTGGAACTATCATTGATACTCCTGATTCTGTGTACGGCAATGTGAAGTCCACGTACGATGACCTGTTGGCAGTTATCGTTATATCTCCCACCACAGCATCGAATTTTTGTTCTTACAGCATTAAAATGAGAATTGGTCAGAGTTTTGAACTTGAGATTAGCTTACAGGAACACGACCAATACTACCGAGTTAAAACTCATTCTATAATTCATGCAATACAAGTAGAAAGAGGATTTACCCCTAAGTGAACTTGATAGACCAAATCATTGTAAGTTCCTGCACTTCCACCATCATGATTGGCAAAGGGGATGTACTCATAAATTAAAGCATATGGTAATGCTTTCACTGCAGCATCAAAAACATCTCACATTAGTTGTGCTAGTAGTATGATCTCTTGTTATCTTCACAAATTCAGTGTAACCATTCTTCATTGGCACTCCAATTCGCAACTTCTTCCCATTTGTAGGAATCTCCCAACATTTCGGAACAGAAGTTGAATCCCCTGGCCAGATGACAGGTGCAAGCTTCGACATAGAAGTAGAATTCAGTGTTCTGCCAAGTCCATTTCTCTGTGTCCAGAATCCAACGCTTCTTGCTACACGGTCATTTACGTTAATTATCTTGAAAGCTGAAGAGGGTAGCTCCCCATTCTTCAAAACAATATCTCCTGTAAGACCTTTGAACTCAATTTTGACAAGGCTTGAATCAGGCCCGGACCGTTTCGAGAGACCCCAAGAGTTGCAAGATTGGTGGAGGTGCTGGAAATATTTCTCTTTTCGAATCCAAAGTTTGCAGTCCCCGCTTTCTCAACTGCCATGGCCAATGTAACAGCAGCATCGTAGGCCCATAGTCCATAAATGTTCAATTCTGCAGCATCAACTATGTCTGCAATTTCTTGCGGAAACTTTCTTTTCCACCGAACACGAAAGTTTTCCAGCTCTTTTGAGCTTGGAAGGTAAGGCCTAACACCTAACACGCCTTGCATCGAATCAAGAACTGTAGTATTTAGCGAGTTTAAGAAATCCGTAACCCCATCAGTCGTGATCCAAACATATCCTTCCCTCATCATTCCGATCTCTTCAACTTTAGTAAAGAACCTAGAGCCAAGAGTGGGTGGCAGGTGCACAATAAAAGCTCTAGTTTGCATAGTCATCAACTTGTAAAGCTTTTTGATGATCTGATCATCAGTGGCTACAGGAGAAATAGCACTTCTATATGGAATTCGAGTATCAACTGCTCGCAAAGCATCAGGTATAATTCCTTGGCCAAACTCATTATCAACATAGATAGGCACTGCTTCTCTCCATCCGAAAGCTTGAAATATTACACTTATGGCTTTAACTTGACTCAAATCATTCTTTGTAGCTCTGAAGAAATAAGGACGGGGAATGGATGTAAGAGAGGGACTCTAAGCAGAAGAGGAAATGATGGGTTCTTGAGCTTTTTCTCCAATATCAATTACAAAATCTGCCTGCATTGATGTTTTTGGCCCTAAGATTGCTTGCACTTCCACATTTTTTATCAAGTCCAGAGCTGTATTTTTTTGAGAAAATCATTAGAAAATTGAAAATAAAGATTTTCTGATCATAATTATATGAATTTTGAACTAGGATCATCCATTTCTAAAACATAAAAATAACCCATCGGTCAACACTTACTAGTCTTAGGATTAGATATTAAGATGTTCAAATCAATTACTTACCTTAATTCCCATCACCAAATCAAATTAACCATAACTTATATATATATATATATATATATATCTTATAATAATAACGTCTTTGAAGTGCTTCTTACTTTTTATATAAAAATGTAATATGTTTTGGTCAACCATTTTATTTATTTTATTGAACAAAATAATATTCAGTTTAACATTAATCTGAAGGAAATTAAGAAACGAAAGAACCTGCAGCAGCAGCAGCAACAACATCTTCCATGGAGTCTCTGGGGTGTAGAGACAACCTCGTACTATAAAGAGGATGAGTTTGATAGAAGTCTGAGACTGCCATTTCAATGCAACTAAACATCATCTTCCCCACAGGTTCCGCCACGTCTGCAACAATTCCAACATTCACTGAGACTGTTGTGTTTTGTGCCATTACTACTAATATTTCTGTGCACCATGGACAACCACACAAAATCAAACAGAAACACAGCCATCGGATACTCTGCTTCATCTTTTTCAGAAACTTATTTGAGTTTTATTTGTTTTGTGTCTTATTCGTTATATACATATAGGAATCTAAAGCCTGTCCACACCGTTAACGTTAATAAACTACGTAAATATGAAATAATCCAGCCACTCACAGCCTCAAAAGAAAAAAAAAATCATAATAAAATTAATAATTACAGGAGCAAAAGTCATTTTTGCCCTTCTAAGTACTGAAATATATATAGCCATCCATAGCATAATGGCGCAATATGTTGTCCATTTTGATAAATTTAGAAGTAAAATTATTTATTTTAAAAAATTAGGATAAAATCTTTCAATTTCAAATAATTCGAAAGCAAAACTAGATAAAAATATATATAGGCATAATCACTCTATTTTGAGTACTTGAAAGGTAAAAAATGTTATTATCACAATGGTAAATAAATAAGATAAAATTGATGGAGGTGGGGTTTGGAAGAAGATTTCCTATAATGATCATCAACATATTGTGTTTTTGAATTTATTGATTTAATTTTATTCTTGAAGAAAATAATTATTATACAAAGACTAGCAATGTTTTGGAATTTATTAATGAAGACTTTGCTTGATAAGCTTCGTTTCTTCTACTCTAGAAATTTATTCATAAATTAATACTTGACAGGTCCAATATTATTGATTCAATTCTGACAGACGTCGCTTGCATTGCAGTATTACTATATTTACCTTGGCCAAATCAAACCAAATATTTTTAAAAATTCTTGTAGTCAATACCAAATCACATGCATTTATTAATTTTCTCTGGTTCTTAGAAGTTAAACTAATTAAAGTAAATCATTTTATAGAACCGAATTATTATATTAGGATTAAATAAGTCACGAGGAAATGAATAAACTAAATCGGATTTTGAAAACAAAAACGTACGTTTTCGTCTCCTCTAATTAAAAAAAAAAATTAACTTTGATAAATCCAAAACGGAAAAAAATAAAATAAAATAAGTCTGGGAAATGCATGTGATATAGTTGGATAAATGAACTTAATAAAAAAGTAAATAATTTGGTAAACCGCTGGTAGCAATTAGTATTATAATAAGTTCTAACCACCCAGTCCTTGTATGGTATGCTTTTCCTGATTCTTTCATCAATAGAAGTTGAAATTCAATTCAGAATCTTTACTTTTTCCTCTTTTTCCTTTAATTTTCTGGAATAAATTAATTTTAGGTCAATGTTTGTGTAATAGGTACAAATCAGGAAACCGGAAATTTTGATTACCGACAAAGAACTTGGATTCTTTGGATCCTGTGTTGGAACTTCTATGCATCTTTCATTACTTAATATAAAAATAATTTATAATAAAAATGAATATGGCCATTGACCCTTTTATCTCATAAAAAAAAGAATTTCGATAAATTTCTAAAAAATAGATTTCACTGTTCAAATTAATATATTTTAAATTCAATAATGACAATTTAAACATATTAGAGCTTGAGTTTTTAATTGTAATAATATGTGGTGAGATTCATCAAAACCATGTGAGACAATGTGAGGTTTGGTTACTAGGACATTGGAAAATAAACTGACAAGTGTTTTGATTCTTTACCTTGGAAAAAATAAATAAATGTTTTGATTATTTTATTTGGAAAAAATGTTAACTATTTTAAAGTTTTTTATTTGAGAGAAAAACTTGAGATAACTATTCAATGTAATAAAGAATTTTGACTCTTGACAACTAAATAAAGTCACATTAAAAAAGAAAAACTCTTAAAATAAATTGTCTTAAAAGAGAGGATGTATGCAATGATTAAACTTATATAAATCGTGGTGTCAAATATTTCAATTTCTTTATCTATCTCTCTTTTACTTCGTGCTCTATCTTATTTTATGTTAAGTTGAATTTGTCTATTTTATGCATGTGTTGTGTTATATAGAACCTAGTATTAAAATCAGTCTACCACGTGATATATTTGAATATTTGTATAAAATTTACTAAGATTTAATTAATCAATTTTCCATTAAAAGTTTCGTCCATACATGTATACACTACAAAAAAAAAAAATTTGGTGCAAAACTTAGGAAGAACTTGGCAAGATCAACGTTCAAAAAAACTGAATAATTTAGCGAGGAACAACTAGTCCTCGCTAATGCCTAATTCATGTGGCATGTGAAGTAATTAGCAGGACACAAGGTCTCGCCAAGTTAGCCACGACTAAGGCTCTTGCTAATTAGCGAGAGAAATTGTCCTCGCCAATCCTTAGTTCGGGTGGCATGCTATATGTGAACTCTCGTGTCCTTGCCGGTGCCTAATTCATATCGCACGTGCAGTAATTAGCAAGGACAATGGAGGACCTTTTGCATGAACAACATAAACATTTAATCTTGCTGATATGAACCTCGTGCATGAACAGGATAAACCTTTTGCATGAACAGGATAAACGTCTAATCTTGACAATGGAGGACCCTGTCCGAGGCATTGCGTGATGTAAGTTCTAAAATATTCTGTATCATTTTTTGTTTGGAGAGACCATGTTCTATGGTGGTCATTAGTGATCATGCATCCTAAGATGGTGGTCTATTAGTTGTTTTTGCTTTGTTCAATTGTTTGCTAGCTGAAGCAGACACTTGCTATCATTCAGCTATATATCATTGTTTGGTGTTGCAAATCTGAGGGGTTTTTTTTTTTTTTTGTCAAGAAAAGGAGTTTTCTAACGTTGCAGTAGAGAAAATGAAAAAATACAAAGCAAAACAGAGCTTTTAATTTTTTTGTGTAAAAATTACATACAATCAGTCACATCTGATATATATTACAGATCAGACCCACCTAACACATCTATTTTTCAAAAGGTAATCTCCACAAAATAAGGGTCTTCACATATTCACAACTAATCCATTTGACATGTAATAATTACAAAAGATTTTTTGAGTATCAAGAGAAAATTCTCATTTTCTAACATTTGGCCATTACATTTTACACAATTTTGGGTCAAAAGGAGAAAGATGTTATGGGAAGTTGGGCTTTGATTTCTCTTCTAATTATTCTCGATACACTAATATGAACCAAGGATCCTTTTGCTGTTGAATGAACAGTATGGAGTGAATGTGAAGCACTCATTTTGCTGATAGCCCATCAACGGAAATGGATCACCCATCAAGAGATGAGTAATCTGGCTTGCATTTACCAGTTTTTCCACATTTATTCTATATGTTAAATGCACATACATTATTGTAAAACTCTCTTATCAGTGTGCTTTTTAGAATTTCTGTATTCAATTTAAATAGCATGTTCAATTTTACATATGTATGGAGAGACTTACATGCACAAGTCTTGCTACTGTTGTTTACTGCAGCTTATAATCCTTTTGACATAATGGCATTAAAGAGAATCAAGTAGCGTTAAGGTTAGTTCACAAATACAAGAGTTACGAGTCAGTTAAGAGAAAATAGAATCAACAAGGGAAATGAAAACCTGTTTGTCGAAGCTGCATTTCAAACATTTTCTGTTGTGTTAATGACAATCAAGCTTGTTGTAGACACCCGTTGGGAAACATGACTGGATGTCTCCCACCGTTGGGAAAAGGATATAAATTCCTCGAGAATGGGGATCAAAGCCTTATCTACTTGAAAATATTTACTACATGGATTTACGGAATGACCATTTTTTATTTAATTACCAGGATAATGACTTTGAGCGGGACCATGAGCATTTCATGCAAAAATCTTGCCTTCATTTTCTCCTGAGCTAAGAAGTTGAGTTCCAGCTAATTTCTTGATCTTAGATTTTCACTACTACTATTATGCAATTTGGAAATTGGCCATGATAACAGCGGGCATTTCTTTATTTTTGTTCCCCTAAAATGAATTTAAGAATAGGAAATTCAGTTTCTGAGTGGACATTTTAAATTGTAATAGTCTGCTTGTGCGATCTTTGGAATCAAATACTTGTTGCGTACACCATTTAACTATAATGCTTTAAAAGAAATGAAAGAATTTGCTTGCATATCTAAACAGAACAATTCTTGACCTGGTTCATTGACATGGCGCCATTTCTCTATGGGTTACAAAACCTATCAAATAATACGATGCGAAAATTTCTACGATCACAGTGTCATCATGTGCTATATAAATCAAAGAACAGAACTGAATAACAGGACCAGTATGACCTTATGGGAGCATTCTGAATTCTGATATAGGTTACTACGGTTTTCTAATTCATTTCAACTAGGCTTGCTGCTCCTAAATTAGTGTACAGACCAACTGCTGGCTACAGATTAATGCCTTTTCCGGATTATGGCAAGGGTGCTGGTCGTTCATGGTCGGGGCTAATCGGTTCAGTATTTAGCACGGTTAGTTGCTTGTTTGATGTTGGATCAACATATTCTGCTGAGGTGAAATCTGTATGGACGGTAGAGCTGGATGGACTCGGACTTGGAGCACCGATGCAAGGACAAAAATGAATACAATTCTGTCCATTCTTCTTGAAAGTATGCGATTTCAGATCCTTTTGATCGAAGATTCTGAATAAATGCAGAATTCTCATCCGTAGTGAAGTTTCAGAATTGGAGGAAGTCAACAGTTGCCTATTTTCGTATAAAAACGTGGCTGTGAATATCATCAGAGCTAAAATTGAGGCTATGCATGCAATTAAAAATAAGCCCCAGAAGCTTTGGAGACCAAGGCTATGACAAGAAACAGAGGTATTAGGATTTGGACAAGTTGTTTGTTCGCCAAATGAGTCCTTTTGAATTTCCTTCATTTTATATCTCTCTTTCAGATTCAAGATTTCCCTTGATATATCAGGAACCAGCGGAGATCCTTTAGAGAAAACCTGACACTCAATACGAAACAAACCAGTGTCAGAAAACCATGTTTTTAGTATTAGAAAGGCGAAAACTGAAACGAGATGTGATACATAGAGAGAAAAATTTACAAATCCGAAGCCAGCGGTCTGAAATGTGGGTTCAACCATGGTATACTTGGAGCAATACTGTGTTAGAAAAAGCTTTATGTATGGCACTTCATCGAAAGCAGCAGAGATGCCTCCATTTTTGGTTCCTTTAGAGAAAAGCTCATGACATTCTTCAGTAGAATTATACACCTTGAGCTTAGATTCCTCGAAACCCAACTCTTTCAGGATTCCGAAAACGAAAGAATCTTTGAGGTAGCCAACATTCTCTCCATTTCTGAGCAGCTGATTTACATCGGTCACAGTAGGCAGGAGCTTCTCCACTGTTAGAAGACTTGTTAAACTGGCTGTGTAACTTTGTGTCAAAATCAACACAAAAAAACACCATATGATTACTAGTGCTCTAGCCAGGTTACTAACCACTCTTTCCCCTGTTAGTTAAAACAAAAAAACCAAATAAAAATGCATCTGGTTCAGCTCAGTCACAAACATGAATATGATGTTACCTACTCTGGGAAAATATCATGGTAGAGAAGGAAAACCAGAAGCCAGTGCCAGCCTGATGTGAGGGAGGTCCTCTGAAGTCCTCATTTACTCTATGTTCAAGAACCCACACGACAAATCCTATGAAAACGAAGAAACAGAAGCTTGTCACCCATAGTTCCCACGTTAAAGGCTTCAAGAAAATCCAGGCATTTTTAGGATTTTTTTCTTTGACTGGAACTATCATTGATACTCCTGCGTCTGTGTATGGCAATGTGAAGTCAACGTATGATGACCTGTTGGCAGTTATCGTTGTATCTCCCACCACGGCGTCAAGTTCCTGTTCTTCCAGCATTAACACGAGAAGGGGTTAGAGTCTTGAAAGACTAGCTTACAAGAAAAAGACCAGCACTACGGAGTTAAACCTTATTGTTGTTAACTATCATTCTCTAGTTCATGTAATATAAGTAGAAAGAGGATTTACCCCTAAGCGAACTTGATAGACCAAATCATTATAAGTTCCTGCACTTCTACCGTCATGATTGGCAAAAGGGATGTACTCATAAATTAAATCATATGGTAATGCCTTCACTGCAGCATCAAAAACATCTATGCAGAAACCTGTCACATTAGTTGTGTTAGTAGTAGGATCTCTTGTTATCTTCACAAATTCAGTGAAACCAATCTTCACTGGCACTCCGATTCGCAACTTATTCCCTTTTGTAGGAATCTCCCAACCTTTTGGAGCAGAAGTTGAATTCCCTGGCCATATAACAGCTGCAAGCTTCGACGCAGAAGTAGAATTCAGTGTCCAGAATCCAACTCCTCTTGCTACACGATCATTTACGTTAATTATCTCGAAAGCTGAAGAGGGTAGCTCCCCATTCTTGAAAACAATATCTCCTGTAACACCCTTGAACTCAATATTCGACAAGGCTTGAATGAGGCCTGGACCGTTTCGAGAGACCCCAAGAGTTGCCAGATCAGTGGAGTTGTTGGAAACATTTCTCTTTTCGAATCCAATGCTTGCAGTCCCAGCTTTCTCAATTGCCATGGCCAATGTAACAGCAGCATCGTACGCCCATAATCCATAAATGTTCAATTCTGCAGCATCAACTGTGTCTGTATTTTCTTGCAGAAACTTTCTTTTCCACCGAGCACGAAAGTTTTCCAACTTTTGTGAGCTTGGAACGTCAGGCCTAACACCTAACACGCCTTGCATCGAATCAAGAACTGTAGTATTTAGCGAGTTTAAGAAATCTGTAATTCCATCAGTCATGATCCAAACATACCCTTTACTCATCATTCCAATCTCTTTAACTTTAGTGAAGAATATAGAGCCAAGAGTGGGCGGCATATGCACAATGAAAACTCTAGTTTGCATATTCCTCAATTTGTAAAGCTCTTTGATGATCTGGTCATCATTGGCTACAGGAGAAATGGTACTTCTATACGGAACTCGAGTATCAACTGCTTGCAAAGCATCGGTAAGATAAGGTATAATTCCTTTGCCAAACTCATTATCAACATAGACAGGCACTGCTTCTCTCCATCCAAAAGCTTGAACTATTGCACTTATGGCATTCACTTCACTCAAATCATTCTTTGTAGCTCTGAAGAAATAAGGACGAGGAACGGCTGTAAGAGAAGGACTTGAAGCAGAATAGGAAATGATGGGTACTTGAGCTTTTTCTCCAATATCAATTACAAAATCTGCCTGCATTGATGTTTTTGGCCCCAATATTGCTTGCACTTCCACATTTTTTATCAAGTCTAAAGCTGTATTTTTTTTAGAAAATCATTAGAAAATTGAAAATAAAGATTTTCTGATCATAATTATATGATTTTTTTAATTAACACATTTATGATACATCTCAACTTTTATTTAGTATTAAGCATAGAATCATCCATTTCTAATGAATGAAATACCTAAGAATCTTAAGTTTTGCATATATTTGAACTTAAAATGTGTCAAATCCATACAAAAATTGGCTTTTATTATTTTATTATGCATTTTTCAATATCAAAACTTTTCAATAAATATTGTTTTCAAGAAGCTTAGCATATTTTCTTTGGTTGATTAATTATTAAATAATCTGAATAGCTAAGAAAAGAAGAACAAAATGTAACTAACGTTGTCGCATTATGTTGAAAACGACCACCTAACAAAAACTATCTTATTATAACGCCTTTGTATCTAGAAGCGCATTCATTGAAAATGATGTCTAAAGGGATGATCACGGGGCGGGGCCGGGGAATGCTCCCCCACTCCCTCCCCCGCCAGTGGCGGGGATTCCCCGCCCCGCCCCCGCCACCAATGTCGGGGGAAGAATTCCCCCCGTCCCCGCCTTGCGGGGATCCCCGTCCCCCGCGGGGATCCCCATCCCCCGTTTTTTTTTTAAATATAATATTTTATTAATAATTAAAATTAAAATATAATATTTAATAAATAAAAAATTTAAAATCAATAATAATTTAAAACTTAATAATTATAAAATTAAATTATATTTTAATTATTTATAAAATATTATATTTTAATATATATATATATATATATATATATTTTTTTTTTTTGCGGGGCGGGGATCCCCGCCCATTCCCCGTCCCCGATTTTAGGACGGGAAATTTTTTCCCCCCGCCTCTGTCCCCGCGGGGGGAAATTTCGGGGATTCCCCGCCCCGAACGGGGCGAATCCCCGTCGGGGCCGGGGAATCCCCGCCCCGTGATCATCTCTATGTCTAATAACTTTGTGGTACTCGATTATAGGTAGGGGGGCAAAATTGTCATTTTGCTAAAAAAACTTAATGGAAAAGCTTATAATTCAACTTTATAATATTATTGGAATAAATGAATTACATAAATTATGTTATTTATTTGTAATTTCTATTTTTTATTCTTGAAATATAAAAAAATAAAAATAAAAATTAAGTTCCATGAATTGAATTCAATAGATTTCATTATACTTTCACTAAATTTCATTAAAATAGGTGAAATTTGTAAATAAATTTCATATTTTTAAGAAACCAAATTTTAAAGACTATGATTACCTTATTATAGTATATATATGTTATGTGTTTTTAACTTTTTTTTTTCTTCACATCTTTCTCAAATTTTCAACCAGATGAGTATTTTATTTTTCTTTTGTATTTTGTAAATTAATTTTTTTTTGTAATATTAAAAAATCCTAGGCTAATGAATTTTTTTTTCTTTTTTTCAAGTATTTTAATGAATTGACTTATATTAATTTGAATTATTATTTGATTAATTATATATTTATTAAATTCTAATTAAATCGTTAAATTTGTATTTGTATGGTGGAAAAAGATGGAATCATAAATTAGAATAATTAATTAGTGTTTTATTTGGTATAATTTTTATAGACACAATATTATATTTGTTGTTTGCATTAAATTGACATTGATGATATTTTAGTAAATAAAATAAAATAGAAATGAATTCTTTTATTCATTTATTCCAAACATAAAAATAAAAAATTAATTTTTAATTCTATATTTTAATTATTTTATTTCAGCTATATAAATTCATTTAGAAATGAATTTCATATGAAATTTATTTGTAAATTAATTTTACAATTTGAATTCTTTTATTCCAAGTATAGTGTTAAAGTTTTTTCATTTTCTTCATTATCGTTCCATTTTTGGTTGTCTAATATCTTGAGATTAAGCTGCCAAATTTCGAATTCCGGATCGGATGTAACTTTTATTAAAAATACCTATATATATATATATATATATATATATATATATATATATATATATATATATATATATATATATATATATATATATAAAAGACAAAAAGTAAAAAGTATTTGAAGACTGTAAATATAACAATTAGTATTTTAATCCGAAGGAAATTAAGAAAAGAAAGAACCTGCAGCAGCAGCAGCAACATCGTCTTCCATGGAGTCTTTGGGTTGAAGAGACAACCTTGTACGAAAAAGAGGATGAGTTTGATAGAAGTCTAAGATTGCCATTTCAATGCAACTTAACGTCATCTTCCCCACAGTTGTCTCTTTATCAACAATGACTCCTACATTCACTGAGATTTTTGTTGTGTTTTCTGCCATTATTACTATGCTCCAACCATACAAAATCAAACACAAATACATCCACTGGATATTCATATGCATATTCCTATTTTGTAGATACTTATTTGAGTTTTATAATATGTGTATGTGTTTTTAGTCTTATATATAGAGGAATTTAAAACCAAAAATCCCAGGACAAGACTTTAACTACACCTGTCCAAGTCAAGCTTATTAATTACTAGTCGACTAGGTCAATTTATGAAATAGAATTCAGAAAGTCATGTGCAGACATGCATGAGTTTCTTTAATTTAATTACTCTAGAAAATTATTCATACAATGAATCTAATGCAAGCAAGTATTCATCACTTGATTTAATTCTGAAAGATGCATGTCTCTTGTCTTGTAGTATTACTATTTACCTTGACCAAATCAAACTAATACTAGTGTTTATAGTGTATATGTAATTGTTAGAAGTTTTAAATGGATTGTAAATCATTTTAGACCTTCCTCCACGTTAAACCACCCTTTTATTTACATTTAATCAATGCAATTCTTATTTATTGATCTTTAAATTAAGGTACAAATACCAAGTTTTGATTATTTTATTAGGAATGAAGTTATGAGGAAATGAATAAAACAAAAACATGCTTTTTGCATAAATGATTAACTTTGACAAACCAACTGGAAAATGGGATTAATTAGTGAACTTACTCCCTCCGTTTTTTATGTTAGTTTTGAAAAAAAAATTAAAATTTTATTTATCTGTTATTTTTAAATTTTTAATGTAATTTAATTTTTTTTTCAATAAAATTAGAACTAATTATATTTGATAATTTAGTTTTAATCGCGTAATTTAATGTTAATTTTAAATCTAATTATTAATCCTTAATTCTAATGAAATCAATAAAAGTTACATATAGAAAAAAAATGAAGGAAGTAATAAAAAAAACAATTGAGTGAATTGGAAGCAGGAAATTAAAGTCGTTATAGTTTTCAAAGGCACGTGTTCAGCATTATAACGACTGGGGAATGCTTTTCTTCATTCTCCCACCATATTAATTAAGCTGAAATTCAATTGGAAAACTTTCCTTCTAATTTTTCTGGAATAAATTAATTTTAAGTCAATGTTTGTTTAATAGGTAGAAGTCAGTTAAAATTTTTTGGATTTTGATATCTTCATGTGCTTGTGTTTCACATCTTCTATTACTTAATACAAAAATAATTTAAAATAAAAAAAATACTTCTAATAACCTCAAGAAAAAGGAATTCCTGACAATTAAATTTAAATGAATATATTTTAAACCATTTAAAGATAATTTCAATATATCAGAGTTTAGAGAGGAAGGCTTAATTTATTAAAGTATTGTATTGTTGTGCTTTATTCCATTAATACTAAGTGTTGTCAATACTTATAACATCTAAACTATAATTACAATGAGTTTTTAGTGGGAGTAATAATCGGATGTTTAACGCTCAATAACCGGATATTGGTTCGAGTATCGGTGTCACAATACACTGCAGTAATTCATAAATTATTATTATATTATTCATTTTTATAATATTCAAAATTCTTAATCATTAATTTGTGGATCCCACTTTTTGAATATAAAATTATTAAATTTAAAAAATTTGAACAGCATAACGGTTAAAACTCAAATTTTACCTTCCTGTAAATTTTACAAAAAAAAAAAAAACACTTCCAAATAATCACACATCTCCAACCCAACCTTCAACAACAAATAAAACTCCACAAAGTTTGCCAATACTGAATAACAATCATTTCCATAGCAGTATATATACATAATCATACATACATACAATCCATATAATACAACTTCTTTACTTTATCTCATCAAACTTATTTACAATATGAAATATACATATTACAAGTCCAAAAAATATATATATCTCCAAAAACTAGTTATGCCGCTTTACTCGGGCGACTTCCTTATGTACATGCCAATCAATGAAAAATACAAAATATTGGATTTCTCTTCCATTGATCTCTTTTCAGCACAAGCTTAATCTCTGCATCCTGCACATATCACAAAAACTACACGCTAAGTACTAAAGTATTTAGTGATGAACATAAAAACCTTAAACCCCAGAATTTCCATTACAGTTCATTAAGTATTATTATTAATTTTTTTTATAACTATATTTTTATCATTCCTCTTTCATCATTTAATTCTATCATATTTATTTTATTTACACTAATTTCTTGATTTAAAATTTAAAATTTCACTTTTATCAATAAAAATTATTATCTTGGAAAATTCTATCTAAATTATGAATTTTCAAGTTTTATTTTCAAATTTTTTTTATCATATTTTCGTTTCTCATTGTAGGGGTAATTTTTTACTTTAGTCTCTAAAGTTTTAAAAATGCATTTTTGTCCTAAATTCATTCATTTTTCAGTTCTTTATATTAATTACATATGTAATTTTTTTTCTTACATTTCGATATTTTACACTTTTGCCTCTAGTATATCATGAAAATATATCACTGAATAGGATGAGAGAAACGGTGGACCACATCGGTCCCAGAACTACAGTATTATCAATTACACATATATTCTTTTTCTTTTTTTCCCCTAAATACTCCAATACAGATGTGAAACTATATCGAGGTTACCACTATACAAGTCGCCATGACTTGCTACCACGGTTACAGAAATATCCCTATGGTTAGCCATGTATATTCTAATTCTAGCTTAATTTCATATCTAATACTAAGGGCAAACCGTCATTATAATATAACACAGTTTATATTGATAAATCATTACCGATTCATGGTATTACATAATAATAATTGATATACAGTCATCAGAAACCATCTCATTACTCCAAAAATATCAATTTTCTTCAATTAATACCATTTGGTCCACACACAAGTATTTTGCTTATTAATTTTATTGTATTATTTTATTTTCCGTTAAATGCTCCTTGCATGTCGTATGACTTATTTATATCCTATTATGCACTTATTTCAATTTATTTTATTTTATTTTATTTTATTTTATTTTTTTAAATATGCACAAAT
The DNA here is from genome assembly GCA_037975025.1 of Excoecaria agallocha. Classification (NCBI taxonomy): domain Eukaryota; kingdom Viridiplantae; phylum Streptophyta; class Magnoliopsida; order Malpighiales; family Euphorbiaceae; genus Excoecaria; species Excoecaria agallocha. The sequence goes on from CM075818.1 coordinate 42,667,322, forward strand.
TTCTTCAAGATCCCTATTAAGTTACATATGTCAATTTTTCCTTTTAAATTGTATTTTCTACTCAATTTAATCACAATAATCATTTTATCACATATTTTTCAATTATTTCAATTTAGTCCAGGCATGTCTAAATTTTAATTTAATGTCATAATTTCATTAATTTGTCTTTCAAATTTCTAAATTCTAAGTTCAATTTCACATTTATAATTAACCTAAAATTTTCCCTAATCTTATATACAACATATATGAAATTAAAAGGTTTAGAGTTATTCACTTACCAAATTGCACTTCAAATCACTCTACAATTTTTTCTTTGCCTTTGTCTTTGTTGGCTTAATTCCCCCCTCCTTGTCCCTCTAATTGACCAAGTTTTTATGTCCAAAATTAGCCACAAATTAAGTCAAATTTAGTTAAAATAATTTATATTAACTTAAGATCATCACTTAAATAACTAAATTATCAAGAGAAAATCAATTTTTTTTCCAAACTTACCAAAATATTCACTTGATAAAATGGATTATTTCTTGCTTCCTTCACCACTATAGAATACCAAAGATGGAAAAGAAACAAATGGTGGTAATTTGGATGAAATTAGGGGTATAAATCCTAAGGATTTATGCTTGGAAAATAAAGAAAAATGAAAGAAGAAGAACAACAAGAAGCCACGGCAGAAAGAGAAGAAGAACCAGCCAAAATAACAAAGAAAATATAAGTTTTTAACATTTATTATGGCTCACCAACTTTACCCACTTGAAGACAAAACAATTAATTAAGTTTTAAGGGATTAAAATGCAACTTGTTATCACTTAATTGACCAAAATACTTTTAATTATTAATTTTTGATAAAATTAGATCAAAAATTTATAAAAATGTTAATTAGGCCATATTTAAAATTTTGGGTCAATCTGAGGTCGTTTCGATATCAAACTTGGCCCAAATACATATTTTTATTAATTCCAAAGCTGAATTTTCAAAGTTTTCGAAAATTTTATTTTACCCTTCCGAAAATTCATATTTATAATTTCTAGTGACTAGGTGCAATTGAAATAATTTTACGAAGTCCGTGGAATATTTTCAAGTCAGTTAAAGTTTTCGGTCAACTCTAGCAGTCTCATTATTAATTTTATTTTTCACTTTTGGAGATATATTTGACCTCAATTTCATTTCAAATTATACCATCGGACTCGTTATGAAGAGTACTTTCCAATGGTGAAATAAAAATTTTATCGGCTCGGTGGGCCTCGGGTGGCACTATTCGGTCTGAAAAGTACTATTCATAAAATCGACGATTCGAGGGGTGTTACAGGATGAGAGTTGAGGCAGAATCGGAATTCAAGAGTTTGAATTACTAAATGGTTACGTAGAAACTTATAATGAAAAAGGTTTGATCAAGTCCTGGTAAACGGCCATTCAATACGTAAACTCTTCCTAAACGAAACCAAAGTAAATTAAATCATTTGACCGCAATAGATAGACTTTTGAAATCCGATCATTACTTGATGAAAGTAATTAAGATCAGCAACTGATCATCACAAGGTAGAGATGGAGAAGAAGAAGAAGAAGAAGAAGAAGAAGAAGAAGAAGCGTGGTTAATTAAATACAACAGCATCAGCAGTTGTAGTATTATAGTACAATGCAAGATCTATTTTAGCCAAGGGAAATCTATACGACCCCAATGTCGTCGTGTGCTATACACATCAAAGAACAGAAATGAATAACAGGATCAGTTTTTCTGAATCATTTCAATTAGGGTTACTGTATACAGACCAACTACTGATTATCCATTAATGGCTGTCCTGGGACATAGAAATTGTGCCTGGTCTTTCATGGCTGGGGCTAATATTCAGCACGGTTAGTTGTATGTCTGATGTTGGATCAACATATTCTGCTGAGGTGAAATTCGTATGGACGGGAGAGCTGGATTGACTTGGACTTACACCCTTGGTACAAGGATAAAAATTTATACAATTCTGTCCATTCGTCTTGAAAGTATGAGATTTCAGATCCTTTTGATCGAAAATTCTGAATAAATGCAGAATTCTCTTCCGTAGTGAAGTTTCAGAATCGGAGGAAGTCAAGAGTTGCCTATTTTCATATAAAAACGCGGCTGCGAATATCATCAGAGCTAAAACTGAAGCTATGCCAGCAATTAAAAATAAGCCCCAAAAGCTTTGGAGACCAAGGCTATGAGCAGAAACAGAGGTACTAGAATCTGGACAAGTTGTTTGTTTGCCAAACCATGCCTTTTGAACTTGCTTCATTTTATCTCCTTCTTTCAGAGCCAAGATCGCCCTTGATATATCAGGAGCCAACGGGGATCCTTTAGGGAAAACCTGACACTCAATACGAAAAAAACCCGTGTCAAACAACCATATTTTAAGCATTAAAAGGCAAAAACCGAAACGAGATGTGACAGAGAGAGAAAAATTTACAAATCCAAAGCCATCGGTCTGAAATGTGGGTTCAACCATGGTATACATGGAGCAATACTGTGATAGAAAAAGCTTTATGCATGGCACTTCATCGAAAGCAGCAGAGATGCCTCCATTTTCGGTTCCTTTAGAGAAAAGCTCATGACATTCATCAGTAGAATTATACATCTTGAGCTTGGATTCCTCGAAACCCAACCCTTTCAGGATTCCGAAAACGAAAGAATCTTTGAGGTAGCCAACATTCTCTCCATTTCTGATCAGCTGATTTACATCAGTCACAGTGGGCAGGAGCTTCTGCACTGTTAGAAGACTTGTTAAACTGGCTGTGTAACTTTGTGTTAAAATCAACACAACAAAACACCAGATGATCACTAGTGCTCTAGCCAGGTTACTAACCACTCTTTCCCCTGTTGGTGAAAACAAAATAAAAATGTATCTGGTTCAGCTCAGTCATAACACATGTATATGATAATGCTACTTACTCTGGGAAAAGATCATGGTGGAGAAGGAAAACCAGAAGCTAGTGCCAGCCTGATGTGAGGGAGGCCCTCTGAAGTCTTCATTTACTCTGTTTTCAAGAACCCACCCGACAAATCCTATGAAAACGAAGAAACAGAAGCTTGTCACCCATAGTTCCCACGTTAAAGGCTTCAAGAAAATCCATGCATTTTTAGGGTTGTTTTCCTTGATTGGAACTATCATTGATACTCTTGATTCTGTGTACGGCAATGTGAAGTCCACGTACGATGACCTGTTGGCAGTTATCGTTATATCTCCCACCACAGCATCGAATTTCCACACAAAATCACTTTTCTGTTCTTACAGCATTAAAACGAGAATTGGTTAGAGTTTTGAACTCGAGATTAGCTTTCAGGAAAAAGACCAGTACTACCAAGTTAAAACTCATTCTATAATTCATGTAATACAAGTAGAAAGAGGATTTACCCCTAAGTGAACTTGATAGACCAAATCATTGTAAGTTCCTGCACTTCCACCATCATGACCGGCAAAGGGGATGTACTCATAAATTAAAGCATATGGTAATGCATTCATTGCAGCATCAAAAACATCCATGCAGAAACCTGTCACATTAGTTGTGTTAGTAGTAGGATCTCTTGTTATCTTCACAAATTCAGTGTAACCATTCCTCATTGGCACTCCGATTCGCAACTTCTTCCCATTTGTCAGAATCTCCCAACCTTTCGGAACAGAAGTTGAATCCCCTGGCCATATGACAGGTGCAAGTTTCGACATAGAAATAGAATTCAGTTTTCTGCCAAGTCCATTTTTCTGTGTCCAGAATCCAACTCGTCTTGCTACACGATCATTTACGTTAATTATATCGAAAGCTGAACAGCGTAGCTCTCCATTCTTGAAAACAATATCTCCTGTAAGACCTTTGAACTCAATATTCGACAAGGCTTGAATCATGCCTGGAACGTTTTGACAGACCCCAAGAGTTGCAATAGCAGTGGAGGTGCTGCAAATATTTCTCTTTTCGAATCCAAAGTTTGCAGTTCCAGCTTTCTCAATTGCCATGGCCAATGGAACAGCAGCATCACGCCCATAGTCCATAAATATTCAATTCTGCAGCATGAACTGTGTCTGCATTTTCTTGCAGAAACCTTCTTTTCCACCTAGCATGAAAGTTGTCCAGCTCTTTTGAGCTTGGAAGGTAAGGCCTGACACCTAACACGCCTTGCATCGAATCAAGAACTGTAGGATTGAGCGAGTTTAAGAAATCAGTAACCCCATCAGTCATGATCCAAACATACCCTTCACTCATCATTCCGATCTCTGCAACTTTAGCAAAGAACTTGGAGCCAAGAGTGGGTGGCATGTGCACAATAAAAACTCTAGTTTCCATAGTCATCAACTTGTAAAGCTCTTCGATGATCTGATCATCAGTGGCTACGGGAGAAATAGTAATTCTATACGGAATTCGATTATCAACTGCTTGCAAAGCATCAGCAAGATAAGATATAATTCCTTGGCCAAACTCATTATCAACATAGACAGGCACTGCTTCTCTCCATCCGAAAGCTTGAAATATTGCACTTATGGCTTTAACTTGACTCAAATCATTCTTTGTAGCTCTGAAGAAATAAGGACGGGGAATGTAAGAGAAGGACTTGAATCAGAAGAAGAAATGATGGGTACTTGAGCTTTTTCTCCAATGTCAATTACAAAATCTGCCTGCATTGATGTTTTTGGCCCTAAGATTGCTTGCACTTCCACATTTTTTATCGCTGCATTTTTTTGAGAAAATCATTAGAAATTTGAAAATAAAGATTTTCTGATCATAATTATATAAATTTTCAACTAGGATCATCCATTTCTAAAACATAAAAATATCTAATCATCTTTAAATTTGCATATTTTTCCAGTATTTTAAATTAAAAATGTATAAATATATTGGATTAGTCTCGCTAATGAATTTATAATGAATTAATTGGTTCATGCTTTGGATGACTTGTATTTCAACTGAAAATTTTCAAACTACGTACTGAAAACTTTTCTTAGGACTACTTGTTTTCAAGAATCTTAGCATTTTTCTTTGGCCGACAAGACTATAATTAATAATCAATTACTTAACTTAATTCCCATCACCAAATCAAATTAACCCTAACTTAATTATATATATATATATATATATATATATATATATATATATATATATATATTTTAAAAAGATCTTATAATAACGTCTTTGAAGTGCTTCTTACTTTTTATATATAAATATAATATGTTTTGGTCAACCATTTTATTTATTTTATTGAGCAAAATAATATTCAGTTTAAAATTAATCTGAAGGAAATTAAGAAAAGAAAAAACCTGCAGCAGCAGCAGCAACATCTTCCATGGAGTCTCTTGGGTGAAGAGACAACCCCGTACTATAAAGAGGATGAGTTTCATAGAAGTATGAGACGGCCATTTCAATGCAACTAAACATCATCTTCCCCACAGGTTCCTCCATGTCTGCAACAATTCCAACATTCACTGAGATTGTTGTGTTTTTCACCATTGCTACGAATATTTCTGTGCACCATGGACAATCACACAAAATCAAACAGCAATGCAGCTTTTGGATACTCTGCTTCATCTTTTTTAGTGATAAAGCAGATTTTGGCTTTACCTGTAAGAAGAAGAGCTGGCAATTGAAGATCCGATCGGATGGAAGGACCTGCAAAATTGAGTGCCCGGTCGGACCCGGGCATTAGCACTCCGAATCTTAAGTTAGTAGCTTTTAGAGAAAGAGTGCTTAGAGAGAGAGAGAATCTCAGATGTTTAATACCTGGAGCCATCATGTTTTAGGCTGTTTATAAGAGTTTTTTGGAAGGATACTTGAGTACCTTAGGGAGTGATAACCGATAGTCAGAGTATGTGACAAGAAGTAGGTGGAGAGTATGGGCGTTGGCTTGTATCAGTGGGCTGACTAGACATGTTATCCCATCAGTCCGATCGGACGTTATGCTTTCATGTGCTATCCTTCAGCTCACTCTTGACCTTTTTGTTACTGGCCTTGGGCCCTACCAAATGTTGTTGGGCCACAATGATTGGACGTTTGGGAATGTATTTTTCATAATTATCACTTGTCCCCCCTTCGAAAGGTCTGATCGAAAGACTTTCGGTCTCTTGGCGAGATTTTTGAATTGACTCGAATTTGATAAGTCGCGTCTGTCTATTTTGGACAGCCGTTATGCATTTATTACTGGTGCGCGTGTCAAGGGCGACGCTTCGTTCTCCGTAACCTTCATTTAATGAGTTGGAGACATGTGGCGATCATTCAATGGATAAGCATTTGGTGTATTCTAGAAACATTTTGCCTATAAATGGACACTTTTGTGGCGATTTTTTCTTATTTTTCAGTGATTCTTAGCGAGACTCTGCCAAATTTTCTGCGTGGATTTTGCCATTTTAGTGACTTCAGAATTTCTACAAGAATACCTAAGTAAGTAAACAATCCTTGCTTTTGATTTCTCTTCTTTATTCATAATGTCATTTCATATTTCTTTCCCTCCACCAAATATGACTTTGAGTAGCAGCTAATCTTTAGATAGGAGTTTTCTTGAAGCTTGTGCAGATTGTGAGACCATGGCTCGTCCTTTAAAACTCACAGAGGGAGAAGTGGCTGAGTTTTCTTCTTGATACAATCTTCCCATAGAAGTCTTTGTGATGGCTTGCTCAAGCTCTATGTCGATGACAGGAGGGCCTTTTGGTCGTGAGGATAAAGAGTGGCTCATTTGCCATTTATTGAGCTTGGATGCTAGGTTGAGGCTTTCCTTTGATGCTTTTGAGATTACAATTCTCAAAGGTTACGGAGTTGCCCTTAATCAGCTTCATCCGAATGAATGGAGAACAATGTCCTGCTTCTGTGAGATGAAAAAGGTGACGCCAACCCTGGATTTTTTTTACTAGTCGACCATAGAGGAAGCTGTTCAATTCATTGTCATCTTTGAAAGGTTTGAAAGATCAAACAGTCGATCGATCTGCTTATGAGACCGATATTGAAAAGATTTTACATGCCGTGGCAAGCCAAGAAAAAACCCACGACTCCAATTACCTTTTGGGCAATCCGATCGAGGACCTGAACCCCGATGTTGCCACTAACACGGAGCGTGGGCATTGTAATTGGAGTGTGGGAGAAGCATACATATAGATAATTATGCATTGCATGTTTATGAAAAGTATATCAGTTGGAGAAATACTTATCTTTTATTTTGGCGATGCAGCTGCGAACGTGATGGCTAAGGGGGATGATGTCACCAAGCAATTAGCCGATCGGGCTAAGGCGAGAATTGAGGCAAATCGTGCTGCTAAGGAGGAGAGGAGATCTAAAAAGAGAAAACTTGTGCCTTCTTCAGAAGCTCAGGCTTCCAATCCACCTGCAACCGCTTTCGCTGTTGCCTTTAGTGAAGTCGCAGCTCCTGTTGCCTGCCTTTATCATACCCCTTCGGGGTCCTCTTCTGACCGACCATTGTCTGAAGGTCAGCGTTCCCATAGGCATTTACTTTCGAGGGATGAAACAGATTCTGAGGAGGAGCGAACGGCTCAACATCAGAGGAGATCAGTCCAGACAAACATGCCCGTAATGGATGAAGGTGCCCAAAGGAGGACCGAAGAGGAGGCCAGGAAGAAAGTTGTTGACCTGGTAGCAGTGGTGGTTGCAAGGATTGCTGCTAGAAATAAGAAGCCCATTTAAAATGTGACCACAAGAATTGTCGAAAGACGGGCCTCATCGTTAGGAGAGGTTTTGAAAAATCAATTTGGTGACGGCTGGTCTATTGACAATAAGGTCGTATCAAATTATTTGTGCCGAGGTATGCTTCAGGACAGTGATTTCAAGGCGATGGGGGATCCCAATATACTGTCCCTAGAGTGCAGCATTTTTCAGCAGTAAAGTCTGGAGGTATCTTTTCCAAATTTTTATTCTAAAAAATTTCTAATAATTTCACTTCGTCTGACCATTATTTCTTCGGCTAACTGACCCTTTTTCCTCATCCTTTTTCTTTTAGTTAATAAAGAGGGGTTTGTGCTTGCACGGCGTGGTTAATCTTTGTAGAAAGAAATGAGAAGATTTCGATTGGGTGAGAAGAGAAGCAGAAGATAAGTATGAAACTGCTAGGAGAGAATCCCTTCGTGCCTAGTCAGAGATTGAAGAATTAAAGAAGGAGGCCGCTCGTGTTTCTCAAGACTTGAGAGCTCGACAGAGAGAGGTTGATCAGCTTAAAGGGGACGTGGCTCATCTGACTACCGAGAGTGCCTTAGTGCAGAAATTTAAAGAAGAGACAACCAGGCTGAGGGAGGAGTGTAGACATCTTTCTGCCGATTGCTCAAGGCTCAAGGAAGGGCGAGAGAGGAGGGCCGAGGGAGGAGCGTGATCTTCTGCAGGGCGAGCGAAAATTATTGAAAACCTCCTTTACCGAAAGAGAAATGACGTGGAGTAAGAAGCTTGAGGAAGAGCTTGCTGCCAAAAAAGAAAAGCTAATGTACCAGGTGGGAGAGGCCCAAGGTCAGTTATTGACTCGGTTGATTTATGTAGCCGAGCAATGTTTTCCTGAGGTTAACCTTAGCTGGATGAAGGACCCAGGAATCTTGCCCGACCCTCCTTTCAGCAACGATGAAGAGGAAGCTCTCCATAATCCCCAGTCATCTTTAACCACGTCTGTGAAACCAATTAGGCCAAGTGCAACTGTTTCAGCACCAAGAAATCCTACTCCTACGAATGCCCCAGAGCCTTCACAACCTTTAGTCGATGCGAATGTGCCTCCTACAGCTGTAGAGATTGTAGATATAGAGGTTTAGATTTTCTTTCTTGTAATGATGGTGGTTTTTTTTTGCCTTTTGACTTGTAAAAAATTCTTCATATCTGAAAAAATTCGATGTGTCAAAGCATTTTTCTTCCAATTATCTTCATAGTGCAATTTAATTTAGGCAAAATCTATCATGAAATTATCAAAAGGAGAATAAACATTTATCGACAATGGAGATTTCAGGGATTTAAACATGGAGAATGCATAAAATTGACTAACGAAAATACTTCCTGAATTTTAACATGCTTTTCAAGCATTTGCAGTTCGCAATTCTTTATGACCGATTAACCCGATCGGATTTAAACTTTTTGTTCAACGCGAGTTATTATTTAGATTTATCGTGCCAGGCGCGTTAGGCGATTTTGTCGGTATTTACTTGAAATATTAGCCAATTAGCTATTTATGGGAGAGTCGTCCGTGACGAATGATCTTTCGATCTACGGTGGGAGACAAAACTTGATTCTCATTCCCAACTGAGTGCTTTCGTAGCTCAGTAGTAGAGCACAACATATTGTCCTCTTTAGGAGTTACCACTGTAGAAGTTATCCTTAAGGATTTATTTCTCTCAAAGAGAAGGCCTACGGCCTTTACTTCATTTTGAAGATTTGGCGATTTCATGTTTTGAGGGAGTACAATTAACTCAATTGTCGTCCTTTGCATTTTGGGCTCGTGATGGACATTGAACCTAATGAGTGAGTTAGAAGAGATTGAATGGAGTCGTCTTGCATCTTTTGTTCGAGAATAACATCGAACCTAGCAGACGAACTTATTAAGGAGAAGCGTTTTTGCATTTTGGGCTCGGAATGAACATCGAGCCTAGTGAATAGATCGATGAAAATTTAAACAAGTGTGCCTCACATTTTGAGCTTGGGATGAACATCGAGCTTAGCAGAGGGATTTATTTCATAAGCGAATGCGTTTCAACTTTAGCATTTTCGGTTGTGGCAAGCCTGACGAATGAAACAAGAACAACTGATAGTATTTTTGGTTCTGGATAGACTTCAAACCTATCGAATAGTCATCATCAAATTTTGATCGGACTTACTTTGATCGAAAGTAGGGATTTTTGTCGAATGGAGCCAAACAAATATCCTGCAAATAGACATTTAAACCTAACAAACAAAGAAATGAAAACATACCTTTTTTCCAAAGATGGAGAAAAAATGGAGGATATTTTCTTTATTGAATGTTAATTTATACATGATTACACTCAGTATACGATATTTTGGCCTCCAGAGGTGTCCGACCCTTCAAAGGTCCTGAGCCTACAGGTATTGGAGCTAAGGACATTTGATACTTCATAGGGGCCCTTCCTAGTTTGGTATGAGCTTCCCATTTTTGGCATTTCCCGCACCTATATCTGTTTTTTCGAGCACAAGAGTAATCATATTAAGGGATCTTGCCTTTTTGAGTTGCGTCTTTTAGCGACTTTTTGTTTGTAGGCAACGATCATGACATGGGCATTTTCTCCTCTTGCTTATATTAAATCCGAATGTTGGCATCACCCGTTTGGAATGGAAGGCAAACTGATAGGGCAAGAGACCGATTTCTTCAGGTATCATTTCCTTGAAGTAGTGAATAAGAGATGATGGCATTTCATGGATGCCGGCTCTTAGAGGGGTCTTGTAAGACATTTTCACCAGTCGTTGAGTCCAGTTGTCCCTTTGGCCTCACTCAACCATTTCTTTAAGCTTTCCAAGAGTATTTAATTGGAGTCTAGGCTCATCTAATTGCTTCGTAAATGGATGAAGAAGGGGATACTTAAGGCTGAAGTTGAGGTTTGGGGACTGAGATCAAGATGTCGAATTGCTCGCTATTATCTGCAGTAAAAATAAAGGGTAAGCTGTACCTATAAATGACGTTCCCTCATACGAAGTTTTTGCTGGAGGTTCTGTCTCAGTCCATTTGGGGAAGTGATCTGTGGTGATAAGGAGAAAATTTTGCCAGGATATTATTATCGGGAGCATGATTTCTACCTAATCGGCATTTAAGCCGAATCCTTATATTAGGGTCGAATTTGGTGATGTCTCCCATCATTCAAGCAAAGAATGCCCGATGAGTCACCAAAACTTGAATGGAAGCCTTCTCGACCTTCTTACCCATGCTAGATGTCTATTTGAATGCTTTTCCCTTTTGCAAGTGTCTTTGTCTTGATTTCTTCCGTAGGATCTATTTTCTACCTCTGTGCCTGTATGGATCATCCTATCATCATGATACGCATCATCCTACCATCATGGTATGAATCGTCCTACCATTATGGCCTCTTTTTGGTGCTTTATTGTGGTGATATATGATTCTCTGGATGCCTTTTGATCACCCCTTAGGATAACTACTCCTCCCCTGGTTGAGATCTTTATCATCATGTATCGAATGCTGGTGATAACTCCAGTTTGATAGAGTAAAGGCCTACCAAAAATGGCATTATAGGCAAAAGTTATATCAATAACCATAAAAGTTACCTTGCAGGTGTAGACTGGAGCCTCCTGGCCTAGTTCGACTAAAAATTTGACCGATCCTATCACTGGAATGGTAGCATTGCCAAGTCCTCTCAGTGGTGTGGCGTTTGGCTTAAGTTCTTCGGTCGGCAGACTCATGGCTTTATAAGCTTGGAGGGTAAGTATATTTACCGCACTTCTATCATCCACCAATATCCTCCTCAAATCAAAGTTGTTGATTTGTGCCCTGATGACAAGGGCATTTTCATGAGGAAACAATACATCTTGTGCATCCTCATTGGATATGATGACTGGGGCTGACCGTTCGGATGTTTGGGCGATATAGATACCTTTGCCCTTTCTTTTTCTGGAGAGATCCTCTCCGTAAGATGACCCACCAGTGATCATATTTATAACATCGGCATATGGTCGACGTGGATCTGCACTCTTTGGCTTTCTCCGCTCATCATCGTCGGAATCATCTTTCTTATGATTCGATTGTCTGTAGGGGCTGGCCCCTCGGGTCGGACCTACGAACCTTTTGAGGTACCCTTTTTGCAGGAGTCACTCGATTTCTTCTTTTAGCTAGTGATATTCATCGGTTGTATGGCCGACATCCCTGTGAAATTTGCAGTACTTATTATGATTCCTGGTCCTTTTGCTTTTCTCATCCATCTTTCTCGACCAGTTGACCTTTTGATTATTCTCCTTGATCCACATCGACACTTGTGCGAAATTGGTGTTGAGTGGGGTGAAAGTTCGAGCCTGCTGACCAATCCCTCGATCGGATCTTAATTGTTCTATCTCCTTTCTTTTTCCCAAATTTCTTAAAGTGGAGGCTCTTTCATGGCTCCTTGTAATCCGTTCGTACAGTGGAGCTCGGTTGAATGATCGTCCATTAGAGTGCTGCAACTTGTCCATAACGCTGCTCCTTCGGCCTTGGTGGACCTCAAGGCATCATCCAGCTGAATATGCTATCTAGCTCTTTCCATTAAATTGAAAAAGATGACGGGCGACCTTGTTGTGATTGATTCAAATAATGGCCTATCGATGGTGCCATTGGCCAAGGCGGTGGATGCCATCTCTACACTTACATTCCTCACCTCCGACATTGTGGCCTAGAATCTATCGATGTAGTCTCACAGACTTTCATCGATCCTCTGATAGAGGTTACACATATCGCTCACAGACTTTGGCGCTCGTGTCTGTATGATGAACCGCGTAATAAACAACTCTTTTAGTTATTGAAAAGAGGTGATTAAACCCTGCGGGAGCTCGTGAAACCATGTGAGGCCGTCTCCTTCCAGGGTGGTAGGGAATATTCTGCAGGCAACCCTTTTGTCGTAGGTATATACCTGCACTTTCGTTAGATATTTAGCAAGATGAGTAGCAAGGTCAGTTTTACCTGTATACCTATCCATTATTACGTCTCACCATCTAGGAGGTAGCTTTGACTCCGTGATTTTCCTGTAAAATGGTGAGGCCGTGTTGCCACAGGTGTTGTCCTCAAACACTACTTTTTTGGAGCTTGTCAAGCCAAACTGCTTAAGCTTCTGCTTGAACCATTTATCCTCCCTGCTCATGGTAGCCGAGGCAAATTCATCTCGTTGTCCCTCGGTGCTGTTGCGATTTGGCGTGCACATGAAAGGCAAATCATCCTTAATGGACGAGGTGGAAGATCTACTGAGAATGTATGAGGAATCTCTACTTGAGGACATTGTGCCCTTTCCCTTGTCATACCTGCCTGGGGTTCTAGCCCTCACCTTTCTACTATCATGAGCTCTTGGCTCATTGATGGAAATCTCCTTGTTCCTTCTTTTTCCTAAATCTTCGGTCATGAAATCAGTTTCATGGCTTTTTTCATAAGTTCTGGATATTTTTCCCTTTTTTAAAGTTTGGACTATGCTTTTAGTGAAGTCACTAAGAATAACGCGCATGTCCCTGATGGTAATAGGGGTATCTTTCGGTTGCTGCATGGCTACATTATTGAATTCTGGGAAGAGGTTGCCCCTAATAGGGGATCTGGGAGACCCCTCTCTCCTTTCTGAGGGCTTGAATCTGTCCTGAATGTGGTGATTGTACTCTCCCGAATTTTCATGTTCATAAGATCTTGAACCTGCCATTTTCTCTCAACGAAAACACCAAATGATAAAACAGATTTTGGCTTTACCTGTAAGAAGGAGAGCTGGCAGTTGAAGATCCGATCGAATGGAAGGACCTGCAAAATGGAGTGCCCGGTCAGACCCGAGCATTAGCACTCCGAAGCTTAAGTTAATAACTTTTAGAGAAAGAGTACTTAAAAAGAGTCTCAGATATTCAATACCTGAAGCCATCATGTTTTAGGCTATTTATAGAAGCTCTTTAGAGGGATAATTGAGTACCTTGGGGAGTGATAACTGGTAGTCAGAGTAGGTGAGCGACGATGTAATAGAAAGTAGGTTGAGAGTATAGGCATTGGCTTGTGTTAGTGGGCTGACTGGACATGATGTCCCATCAGTCCGATCAAACGTTACGCTTTCCTGTGCTGTCCTCCAGCTCACTCTTGACCTTTTTGTTACTGGCCTTGGGCCCTGCCAAATGCTGTTGGGCCACACTGATTGAGTCTTTAGGAATGTATTTTTCATAGTTATCATTTAGAAACTTATTTGAGTTTTATATGTTTTGTGTCTTATTCATTATATATATATATATATATATATATATATATAGGAATCTAAAACCAAGAAAATCCAGAACATGACTTTACTCCTGTCCACACAGTCAACGTTAGTGAAGTACTTGACTACGTAAATACGAAGTAGAATCCAACCACTCACAGCCTCAAAAAAATTATAATAATATTAAATAATAAATAAAGGAACAAAAGTCATTTTTGCTCTTCCAGTATTGAAATATGATGATTTTTCCCATATATATATATATATATATATATATATATATATATATATGGATCAATTTCATCCATTGTCACTGAACTTAGGCCTTATTATCAAAAAATAATTTACTTATTTTTTGTAACGAAAATGTCACTGAACTTAGTACTTTTTTTCATGGAATGATGACGTAGCATGCCACGTCAACAACCTCTTGCCGAAATGATGACGTGGCATACTACATCATTAGCTTTGCCCACCACGTCAACAGCCTTGCCGAAATGATGACATGGCGCCAAGTCATATGAAGATGTCATGTCAGCCACCACGTCACTTGTTAAAATAAACAAATAAGAAAAAGGCACATGTTAACTCATTTGCCTTAACCAAATCCAAATTGGGTCTTGCTAAGGTGATGGGCTTCCAAGTTTATAAACCCATGCCACTCCCTTTGTCTTTTCAATGTGGGATGTGAGAAACTTGAGAGCGTGACATTTTCATGTTTTTTTCTTACTTTCTTAACCATTGAATCCACCATATTTTCATAGTTTTTTTTGCTTTAACCATTTCTAATTCTTTCATTGGATGTGTATGTGATGGTTAAAACAAAAAAAAAATCATGAAAATGTGATTGATTCAATGGTTAAGAAAGCAAGAAAAACCATGAAAGAATAAAGTTTGAGAAAATTATTATTTTTTCATGATTTTTTTTCACTTTCTTAACCATTGAATCCATCACATTTTCATGATTTTTTTGGCTTTAACCATCACATATACATCCCATGAAAGAATTAGAAATGGTTAAAGCAAAAAAAAATCATGAAAATATGATGGATTCAATGGTTAAAAAAGCAAGAAAAAACATGAAAATGTCATGTTCTCAAGCTTTCTATATCCCACATTGGAAAGACAAAGGGAGTAACATGAGTTTATAAGCTTGGAAGCCCATCACCTTAGCAAGACCCAATTTGGATGGATGACTCAATTTGAATTTGATTAAGGCAAATAGGTTGGCATGTGTCCTTTTCTCATTTGTTTATTTCAACAAATAATGTGGCGGCTGAAATGACATCTTCACATGACGTGGCATGCCACGTTATCATTTCGGCAAGGCTGCTGACATTGCATGCCATGTCATCATTCCGGCCAGGATCATTATCGAAAACCGGTGAACATGAATTTTATGAAAAAGGTATTAAGTTCAGTGACATTTCCGTTAGAAAAAATAAGTCAGTTACTTTTGGATAATAAGGCCTAAATTCAATAATCACGGATTAAATTGACCCATATATATAGCCATCCATAACATAATAACATAATGTGTTGTCCATTTTGATAAATTTAGATGCAAAAATTACCTATTTTAAAAAATTAAGGATAAAATCTCTCAACTTCAAATAATTTGAAAGCAAAAATCAATAAAAATATATATAGGCATAATCACTCTATTATGAGTACTTGAAAGGTAAAAAATGTTATTATTCCAATGGTAAATAAATAAGATAAAATTGATGGAGGTGGGGCTTGGAAGAAGATTTCCAATAATGATAACCAACATATTGTGTTTTGAAATTTATTAATTTAATTTTATTCTTGAAGAAAATAATTATTATATAAAGACAGAGACTAGCAACGTTTTGGAATTTCTCATACAAAATACTTGCTCGATAAGCTTTGATTATTCTTGTAATGGCCTCAACACCGGTCTGGCCGTGAACAGTAAATTTCGATGGTGAATAGTGCACCCGGGCAGTAAAACAGACCCGAAAGTAAAAAATCTTTTATTTGACCATTGGGAGGTATTGGTCATGGTGAGTCCGGGTTTGAAATTTGAAGTGAAATCGAGGTCAAATATACCTCCGAAAGTCGAAAATACGAAAAGGTAGCGAGTCAATTTCCCTAGTAGAAAAGGAGACTTGATTTTGCATAAATTTTTAAAAATAGCAAATGAACTCCAAAAATTGCCATATTTTGCAGATCTTCATGAAATTTCATTTATAATATTTTGGCATAAAGAAATGAATTTTTCGGCGATGTCGACAGTTGTCGAATCGAACCAGTTCGATTGAATCGGACCAGTAACGGACTCCGATTGAGCCGAAATTTTGTGTACTACCTAATTTGGATGTGATAAGAATTATGGAATTGAAATTGAAGTGATTTGGAGTGAGAAAATGGGAGAAATAATTTTGGGCTTTAAATTAGGTGTTAATGGGCTTTAACTAATTAACTAAGCTCATTAACCTAAATCAAGCCCACCAAGCCCATAGAACAACATATATAAAGGGAGAATTTTCTAGAATAGGACAGAAAATCATCTTCTTCCTCTTCTCTCTCCCTTGGCCGAACCACTCTCCACCATTGTTGTGTGAGTTTTCTTCATTTTTCTCTCCATTTCACACCAAATCAAACCACCTAATAGTAATTTCTGCCTCTCTAGTTAAGTGTTGTGACCTTCTCTCTTCAAATCAAGGAAGGAAATCAAGAAAAATAAGGAGAGAGAGTTTAGGGTTTCATTTGAGGTAAGTGAAACCAATGGGTTAAAATTATTTCTAAGGTGCCTACTTATGTTTTTGGGTGCCTAGACTTCATTTATGATGTTATTTTTAGCATTTGAGGTTGAAAAACTAGAGTTATAATGGCTTGAAAATTCGGTTCACTTAGGGAATCAAGGAGACTTGCAAGCTTCCAAGGCTAAAGGCAAGGAAAAGGAAGCTTAGGCACACTAGAACAAGAAAAGAAGGTTAGTGGCTAATAAATCTTAGTAATTTCTTTGATTTCAATTAAGTACCCTTTATGTAAGTTAGGGTTTATGTGATAAAATGATGAGTTAATTGAAATTAATGATGAATTAGTGTAACTAGACCTTGAATAAGCATGTTTAAATGTCTAAATGAATTATTGAATATTTATATAGTATACTTACCTTGATGGCCGAATTGCATCCTAAAGAAAACCTAAGTGGATTTTGTGAATTTTAATGAATTTAAGCTTTTAAATGATACTAGAAATGAAATAATATGCTTAGGAATTTTTATGGAATTTATTGAAATTAAATGAATATTTTAGAGAATATTTTCAATTATGTAAGTAATGAAAATATGGCATTTATATGAAATAAAATGCAATTTGATGAGAAAGTGAATGATTTTGGTGAATTATGGTAGAATAATTCACAATCTATGTGAAAAAATGGAAAGAAATGACTACGAGAAATTTCGAGTAATGAAAAAATGAAAACGTTAAAGTTTAATTGTAATTTTTATGAAATTGTGCCCTTAAAATTAGTCTGGCAGTAAAAGCCTAGCTCAGGATATAATTGGCTAGCCATAGGGACATCTGTACTGCGGTGCAAGTCACGGCGACTTGCTTAGTTATGGTAGGATCACTGATCACCGTAGCTTCTGTTTGTACCTGGTATCTGCTACGTGGAAAAATGGTCGCTGAGATCATTTTTCAGTCTATATGTGGCCCATGGGGGTCCACGTCCCGAGTATCCAGTCTGAGAATTTCTGTCGATACTGTACTAGGGGCATAAAATGAAATAAAAGTGAAAATAATTTAAAAGAAATGAAAAGAATAATGAAAATGAAGTTTAAAGTGGAAAAAGGACTTAAATGAAAGAAAATGAAAGTTTAGGGGCAAAATGGTAATTTTGCCAAATTGGGTAATTAATAAGTAAAAATAAATGAGAAATGATTATTAAGGGCAAAATAGTAATTTTGGAGACCTAACAAGGTCAATAAGATAAGATTTTATAGTACAGGGACTAAACTGTAATTTTACCCAAAAGTAGTGAAATAAGGAATAAATGATGAATAATGATGAAACTAATGTAAAGGAAATGAAAGTAAATGACTATAATGGCAAAATCGTAAATATTAAGGAAAAAGGACATTTTTGGAATTTAGTAAAATTTTGAGGACTAAAAAGGGAATTAGTCAACCGTTAGGAAATAAATGAGAAAAAATGTAAATAATGTGAAAAACCACTGTTTTCACTAAAATGTGCTGAAAATGTTAAAATGTACTTATTTTGAAATTAATTGATTAAATAAAGTATATTAAAGAAATAAATAATGCAAAGAAAGTATTAGGATTGTTAGACACCATTGGGCATAGTTTATGCTCAGCATGTAGTTTTTACTGCATGCAGGTAGAGCGCTGGAGGAGCAGTGATGCACAGAATGAAGGACAAGAAATTTTGTTATTATGTAAATTATGTAGACTTTGGCATGTATATAAATGATTGATACGTATAAATATTTGGATATGTAAAGATATGTAAACATATATGTGTATGATTGTGATGATGAGTTGTGTTGAAGTATTGGATGTTTGATGGAGATTTTGAAGAAATGGAATGATTGTTATAGAAGTGTTGTGCCTCTGAGAGGCTGTGTGTTGTCTGATTTTTCAGGAGGTTAGTCAAAATACAGCCGTTATATTGCCGAATTTTTATTATGTGAATAGTAACTCGGGACAGTTATAGGTCATTGAATACTTAAGTAATTGGTAATTTCGAATTTTGGTGGTATTTAAAAGTTAATTAAAAGAAAAAAAAATTTACGATATACATGTACTGTTTCGTATAATCGGAGTGATAAGGGTGTTACAATTTTATTGGTATCAGAGCCTGGTTTAGACGGTTCTAAGATCGGAGTGGGTATTAATTGATGTGTCTGTATATACATGCCAATTATGTTTGGGAAGTGAATGTTTTGGAACTAATGTGCATCTGCTCCTTTTTGTTTTATAGTGAAAAGATGTCTACTGACCGAGGACAACAGTCAGCTGACAGCAGGAGTGAGGTATCGAGTAATATTGGGCGACAAGAGACCCCACAACAGAACCCTCCTCCTGTAGCACTGCCTCCTTTCCCTCAGCCGGACTTCCTTGATTTGATGGCTGATTACATCCAGCAGAGACTGCAGGCAGCTCCAGCTCCGGCGTCGCCTCAGCCTACAGTGGTACAGATTCAGCCAGCCCCGCCTGGGTGGAGACCTATCCTGGAACAATTAAAGAGATTGGGGGCAGAAAACTTTTCTGGCAAAGAACCTTTGACACCTGCAGTGGCTGAAGAATGGTTATACAAGATAAAGAGATTGTTTGAGATAACCCACAGTCCATTGGAAGAAAAATTTGAAGGTGTTGTAGCATTACTTCAGGGTCCTGCATTCATTTGATGGGATTCCGTCAGAAGACATACTCCTGCAGATCAGTTGAGTTGGGACTATTTTGTGGACCAGTTTGAGAAGAAATACATCGAGTCCGAGTATAAGGCCACTATGCAAGAGGCTTTTTGGAGATTAAAACAGGAAAACAAGACAGTGGCAGAGTATGAGAGAGAATTTGAGCGGTTGAGTGCTTACCTGGATGAAGGCCAGGCTACAGAGGAGAAATTGTGTTACAGGTTTGAAAGAGGACTGCATACTGAGCTTAAACAGATCATTGGAGCTCAGAAGTATCCTACTTTACGTGCTATGGTGGAGGCAACCATAAAGTTAGAGACGACTCAGGCTGAGCAGGCTGAGAGACAGTTCCGATTTCAGCAAAAGAGGAAGCAG
Organism: Excoecaria agallocha; assembly: GCA_037975025.1. Lineage (NCBI taxonomy): Eukaryota > Viridiplantae > Streptophyta > Magnoliopsida > Malpighiales > Euphorbiaceae > Excoecaria > Excoecaria agallocha. The sequence goes on from CM075818.1 coordinate 42,686,942, forward strand.
GGACAGTTCAGTGGTAAAGGGAAGAAAGCAAAGGGATCTCAAGCATTTCAGGGACAGTCACCTGTAGCAGTAGGCCGAGGTCAGGGTAGTGCATCTAGAGGTAGAGCTCCGACTGCTAGTGCTCCTCGGGACCGAGATAGTGATTCTGCAGTGGCTTGTGAGCACTGTGGTAAGTTTCACTCTAGAGAGTGCAGATTTCTGATAGGAGCCTGTTTCAGATGTGGATCCAGAGATCCTCGGATCAGAGACTGTCCTGCCATACAGAATACCTCAGTTAATTCCCCAGCATCAGGTACAGGATCCTCAGCTCCTAGAGGTCATGGTAGGGGAGCCGCCCCTCACACTTTAGCCTCCAGACCTGTTGGACAGACATCACAGGGTCAGAGGAGAGTATCGGATCAGACCTATGCTGTCAGAGCACGTGAGGATGAGGATGCCCCAGATGTGATAGTCGGTACGTTTCTCTTGTTATCTGATTCAGTGCATGCTTTGATTGATCCGGGTTCCACGCATTCTTACATTAGCACTGCCTTAGCACGGGATAGAGGGATGAAAGAGGAATGCTTGGGCCAGGATGTTTTGGTGAGCAATCCTCTGGGGCATAGTGTAGTGGTAGATAAAGTATACAGATAGTGTCCTATTAGTGCTCAAGGACACATCTTTCTGGCAAACCTGATCACTTTGCCTTTCCATGAGTTCGACGTGATTCTGGGGATGGATTGGTTATCCGCCCACTAAGCGACTGTCGATTGCAGAAAGAAGAGAGTCACTTTAAAGCTTAGCGATGATCGAGAGGTGACAGTGGTAGCTGTGAGAACTGATTTTCTGTCTGATGTGATATCCGCCACTGCTGCAAAAAGGTTGATTAGAAAAGGATGTGTGGCTTATCTGTGTTATGCAGTGGAAGCAAAGAAAATCAGTCCAAAGATGTCAGAAGTACCTACTGTCAGGGAGTTTCAGGATGTCTTTACTGATGAGTTGCATGGTTTACCACCTGACAGGGAGGTAGAATTTTCTATTGATGTTGCTCCAGGTATCATACCTATTTCTATTGCTCCCTATAGGATGGCACCTGCAGAGTTAAAAGAATTGAAAATTCAGTTGCAAGAATTATTAGATAAGGGGTTTATTAGGCCCAGTGTTTCTCCCTGGGGTGCGCCAGTCCTGTTTGTCAAGAAGAAAGATGGTACACTCAGGTTGTGCATTGACTATAGGCAACTGAATAAAGTTACCATTAAGAACAAGTATCCTCTCCCTCGCATTGAAGACTTGTTTGATCAGCTTAAGGGAGCAGGTGTTTTCTTGAAGATTGACTTGAGATCCGACTATTATCAAATGGGAGTGAAAGAAGTAGATGTACCAAAGACTGCTTTTCGTACCAGGTATGGCCACTATGAATTTCTGGTTATGCCTTTCGGGCTTACGAATGCTCCAGCCGCCTTTATGGACTTGATGAATAGGGTTTTTCATCCCTATTTGGACCAGTTTGTGGTAGTTTTTATTGATGACATTCTGGTCTACTCCAAGATGCCGGAAGAACATGATAAGTATCTAAAGCTTGTTCTGCAAGTCCTAAGGGAAAAACAGTTATACGCTAAGTTTAGCAAATGTGACTTCTGGTTAAACGAGGTGTCTTTTCTGGGTCATGTAATCTCGGCAGAAGGTATTAAAGTGGATCCTTCAAAGATTGATGCGATTATTCAATGGAAACCACCCAAGAATGTTACGGAAGTGAGGAGTTTTTTGGGTTTAGCCGGGTATTATAGGAGATTCATTAAAGGTTTTTCCACTATTGCAATACCTTTAACCCGGTTACTACAGAAGAATGTTAGATTTGTGTGGACTGATGCTTGTCAGCAATGTTTTGAAAGACTTAAAAGCATGTTGACTGAAGCTCCAATTCTTACTCAACCTAAATCGGGTAAGAATTTTGTGGTTTATAGCGATGCATCCAGGAATGGATTAGGGTGTGTTTTGATGCAGGAAGGCAGGGTGATTGCATATGCCTCCCGACAGTTGAAAACACATGAGAAGAACTACCCTACCCATGATCTGGAGTTAGCAGCCATTGTTCTTGCGCTGAAAATTTGGAGACATTATTTATATGGCGAGAGATGCTACATCTACTCTGATCATAAGAGTTTAAAATACCTTCTCACTCAGAAATAGCTTAACCTTCGACAAAGGCGCTGGTTGGAATTGGTCAAGGATTATGATTGCTACATCGATTACCACCCAGGAAAAGCTAATGTAGTAGCTGATGCACTTAGCAGGAAATTTATGTCAGGTGATGTGAATACCCTTAAGTAATTAGTACAAGTGATTGTTTTGCTTTAGTAATTGATTGTTTTGTTTGCAGCTCTCCGAGCTATGAATGTCTATTTAAGTTTAGCTTCAGATGGAGCCCTAGTAGCTGAATTGCAAGTAAGGCCTGACTTTGTGCATCAAGTTAAGACTGCTCAGTTAGAAGATGATTGGTTGATGAGCATTAAGAATAGACTTCAGAATGGCAGTGTAGAGAATTACTTCTTGAGTGATGATGGGAGCCTTTATTTTAAGCAAAGGCTTTGTGTTCCAAACCAGGAAGAGTTGAAGAAAGGTATTCTAACTGAAGCACATCATAGCAGTTATGCAATGCATCCTGGAGGCAATAAAATGTATCAAGATTTGAAAGCTTTCTATTGGTGGCCAGGTATGAAACGAGATGTGACAGAATTTGTAAGTAAATGTCTGATCTGTCAGCAAGTAAAAGCTGAGCACCAAGTTCCTTCAGGGTTGTTGCATCCTTTGTTAGTACAGGAGTGGAAATGGGACCGAGTGACCATGGATTTTGTGACAGGCTTGCCACTGACTCAGAAGAAGCATGACGCCATTTGGGTGATTATAGATCGACTCACCAAGTCAGCTCACTTTTTGCCAGTACGGATGGACTATCCTTTGTCTAAACTGGTAAAATTGTACATTAATGAAATAGTAAGATTGCATGGAGTGCCATCTTCCATTGTTTCTGACAGGGATCCGAGGTTTACTTCTCGATTCTGGCACAGTTTTCAAGATGCTTTAGGTACGAGGCTTCACTTTAGTACAACCTTTCACCCTCAGACAGATGGCCAGTCCGAGAGAGTGATCCAGGTTTTGGAGGATATGCTCAGATGTTGCATCCTAGAGTTTGGATCCAGTTGGGAAAAGCATTTACCTTTGGCAGAGTTTGCATACAATAACAGTCACCACTCCAGCTTGAAAATGGCTCCTTTTGAAGCCCTATATGGTAGGAAGTGCAGAACTCCTCTATGTTGGACTGAATTGAGTGAAAGGAAGTTAGTAGGTTCTGATTTGATCTGTGATTCTGAAGAGAAAGTTCGAGTCATTAAAGATAGATTGAAAGAAGCTGCGGATCGTCAGAAGTCCTATGCTGATTTGAAAAGGAAAGACATAGAGTTTCAGGTGGGAGATCGAGTTTTCCTGAAAGTATCTCCGTGGAGAAAGATCTTAAGATTTGGGAAGAAGGGCAAGTTAAGTCCTAGATTTATTGGCCCTTATGAGATACTTCAGCGAGTGGGTCCTGTAGCGTATCGATTAAAGTTACCTTCTAAATTAGAAAAGATACATGACGTGTTTCACGTGTCTATGCTCCGTAGATACAGATCGGATCCTAGTCACGTGATTACACAAGAAGAGATTCAAGTGGCTGATGATATGACATATGAAGAGGAACCAATGAAAATCTTAGCAAGAGAAGTCCGTCAACTCAGAAACAAGCAGGTTCCATTAGTGAAGGTACTTTGGCACCATCACAATGTAGAAGAGGCTATGTAGGAACCAGAAGCCACGATGAGATATCAGTATCCCCATTTCTTCAATACAGGTAAATTTCGAGGACGAAATTTATTTTAGTAGGAGAGAATTGTAATGGCCTCAACACCGGTCTGGCCGTGAACAGTAAATTCCGATGGTGAATAGTGCACCCGGGCCGTAAAACGGACCCGAAAGTGAAAAATCTTTTATTTGACCATCGGGAAGTATTGGTCATGATGAGTTCGGGGTTGAAATTTGAAGTGAAATCGAGGTCAAATAGACCTCCGAAAGTCGAAAATACGAAAAGGTAGCGAGTCAATTTCCCTGATAGGAAAGGAGACTTGATTTTGCATAAATTTTTAAAAATAGCAAATGAACTCCAAAAATTGCCATATTTTGTAGATCTTCATGAAATTTCATGTAGAATATTTTGGTATAAAGAAATGAATTTTTGGGCGATGTCGACAGTTGTCGAATCAAACCAGTTCGATTGAATCGGACCAGTAACGGACTCCGATTGAGCCAAAATTTTGTGTACTACCTAATTTGGATGTGATAAGAATTATGGAATTGAAATTGGAGTGATTTGGAGTGAGAAAATGGGAGAAATAATTTTGGACTTTAAATTAGGTGTTAATGGGCTTTAACTAATTAACTAAGCCCATTAACCTAAATCAAGCCCACCAAGCCCATAGAACAACATATATAAATGGAAAATTTTCTGGAATAGGACAGCAAATCATCTTCTTCCTCTTCTCTCTCCCTTGGCCGAACCACTCTCCACCATTATTGTGTGAGTTTTCTTCATTTTTCTCTCCATTTCACACCAAATTAAACCACCTAATAGTAATTTCTGCCTCTCTAGTTAAGTGTTGTGACCTTCTCTCTTCAAATCAAGGAAGGAAATCAAGAAAAATAAGGAGAGAGAGTTTAGGGTTTCATTTGAGGTAAGTGAAACCAATGGGTTAAAATTATTTCTAAGGTGCCTACTTATGTTTTTGGGTGCCTAGACTTCATTTATGATGTTATTTTTAGCATTTGAGGTTGAAAAACTAGAGTTATAATGGCTTGAAAATTCGGTTCACTTAGGGAATCAAGGAGACTTGCAAGCTTCCAAGGCTAAAGGCAAGAAAAAGGAAGCTTAGGCACACTAGAACAAGAAAAGAAGGTTAGTGGCTAATAAATCTTAGTAATTTCTTTGATTTCAATTAAGTACCCTTTATGTAAGTTAGGGTTTATGTGATAAAATGATGAGTTAATTGAAATTAATGATGAATTAGTGTAACTAGACCTTGAATAAGCATGTTTAAATGTCTAAATGAATTATTGAATATTTATATAGTATACTTACCTTGATGGCCGAATTGCATCCTAAAGAAAACCTAAGTGGATTTTGTGAATTTTAATGAATTTAAGCTTTTAAATGATACTAGAAATGAAATAATATGCTTAGGAATTTTTATGTAATTTATTGAAATTAAATGAATATTTTAGAGAATATTTTCAATTATGTAAGTAATGAAAATATGGCATTTATATGAAATAAAATGCAATTTGATGAGAAAGTGAATGATTTTGGTGAATTATGGTAGAATAATTCACAATCTATGTGAAAGAATGGAAAGAAATGACTATGAGAAATTTCGAGTAATGAAAAAATGAAAACGTTAAAGTTTAATTGTAATTTTTATGAAATTGTGCCCTTAAAATTAGTCTGGCAGTAAAAGCCTAGCTCAGGATATAATTGGCTAGCCATATGGACATCTGTACCGCGGTGCAAGTCACGGCGACTTGCTTAGTTATGGTAGGATCACTGATCACCATAGCTTCTGTTTGTATCTGGTATCTGCTACGTGGAAAAATGGTCGCTGAGATCATTTTTCAGTCTATATGTGGCCCATGGGGGTCCACGTCCCGAGTATCCAGTCTGAAAATTTCTGTCGGTACTGTACTAGGAGCATAAAATGAAATGAAAGTGAAAATAAGTTAAAAGAAATGAAAAGAATAATGAAAATGAAGTTTAAAGTGAAAAAAGGACTTAAATGAAAGAAAATGAAAGTTTAGGGGCAAAATGGTAATTTTGCCAAATTGGGTAATTAATAAGTAAAAATAAATGAGAAATGATTATCAAGGGCAAAATAGTAATTTTGGAGACCTAACAAGGTCAATAAGATAAGATTTTATAGTACAGGGACTAAACTGTAATTTTACCCAAAAGTAGTGAAATAAGGAATAAATGATGAATAATGATGAAACTAATGTAAAGGAAATGAAAGTAAATGACTATAATGGCAAAATCGTAAATATTAAGGAAAAAGGACATTTTTGGAATTTAGTAAAATTTTGAGGACTAAAAAGGGAATTAGTCAACCGTTAGGAAATAAATGAGAAAAAATGTAAATAATGTGAAAAACCACTGTTTTCACTAAAATGTGCTGAAAATGTTAAAATGTACTTATTTTGAAATTAATTGATTAAATAAAGTATATTAAAGAAATAAATAATGCAAAGAAAGTATTAGGATTGTTAGACACCACTGAGCATAGTTTATGCTCAGCATGTAGTTTTTACTGCATGCAGGTACAGCGCTGGAGGAGCAGTGATGCACAGAATGAAGGACAAGAAATTTTGTTATTATGTAAATTATGTAGACTTTGGCATGTATATAAATGATTGATACGTATAAATATTTGGATATGTAAAGATATGTAAACATATATGTGTATGATTGTGATGATGAGTTGTGTTGAAGTATTGGATGTTTGATGGAGATTTTGAAGAAATGGAATGATTGTTATAGAAGTGTTGTGCCTCTGAGAGGCTGTGTGTTGTCTGATTTTTCAGGAGGTTAGTCAAAATACAGCCGTTATATTGCCGAATTTTTATTATGTGAATAGTAACTCGGGACAGTTATAGGTCATTGAATACTTAAGTAATTGGTAATTTCGAATTTTGGTGGTATTTAAAAGTTAATTAAAAGAAAAAAAAAATTTACGATATACATGTACTGTTCCGTATAATCGGAGTGATAAGGGTGTTACAATTCTACTCTAGAAATTTATTTATAAATTAATCTAAGCAAGTATTATATAGTTGACAGTAGTGGCGAAGTTATAATTTATGATTAAGGAGAGGTAAAAATATAAATTATACTTAAATTTAAAAAATGAGTTAAAAAAATGTCAAAATAACATTTTGAGTAGGTAAAATATATATATATATATATATATAACACAAAAAATTTTAAAAAACCATGTGGCTGCGCCACTGGTTGACAGGTCCACCATTGTTGATTTAATTCTGAAAGACATCTCTTGTATTGTAGTATTACTATATTTACCTTGACCAAATCAAACCAAATAATTTTATAAATTATTGTAGTCTATTCCAAATCACATGCCTTTATTAATTTTCTCTGGTTGTTAGAAGTTAAACTAATTAACTGTTAAATGAAAAGTAAATCATTTCATAGAACCCAATTATTTACCTTTGTCTACGTTAATTAACCAATAGATTTGTTATTTATTGGTCTTTAAGCAAGTTTTCATTATTTTACTAGGATTAAATAAGTCATAGCAAGTTTTCATTATTTTACAGTAGGTTTTTAAAGTGTTAAAAAAGACCAATAAATTGACGTTTTGTGTCAGTGTTGGATCGAGGGCTTATTAAGCTGATTTTTCGCTAAAAGAGGGCAAGTATAATTACCATTTTTAATATTGAAAATGGTGCCGTTTTGAGGTCTGATCAGGGCAGTGGACCCTATCTAACAAAAAACGTCAAGTAAATTGACGTTTTCTTTCTTTTTTTTTTTTTTGGTAAAAACTCCATTTGCAAATGATTTTGCTTTTGGAAGTTGGAGATCTTGGGGGAGTTTAGCAGCGCCGTCGTGTCTTTGTCGTACAAGCTGGTGGTTAGATCGGGGCCCACTGTCCTTATCAAATCTCAAAACGGCAAATATACTTGTCGTTTTTCAATCAAAAGTCAGTTTAATGCGCCTGGATCCCACACTGACACAAAATATCAACTTATTAGCATTTTTTAACAGCCAAAAAACCTAAATATTTTTGCTGTAGCACTCAAATCCTAATTAAATTTCAAAATAACTCCAAATATAAAAAAAACCCCGAGGAAATGTTCATGTGAAATAATTGGATAAATGAACTTAATAAAAAAGTAAATAATTTGGTAAACTGGTAGCAATTAGTATTATAATAAGTTATAACGACCCAGTCCTTATATGACATGCTTTTTTTATTCCTTCATCAATAGAAGTTGAAATTCAATTCAGAATCTTTCCTTTTTTTCTTCTGTTTTCCTTTAATTTTACTGGAATAAATTAATTTTAAGTCAATGTTTGTGTAATAGGTACAAGTCAGGAAACTGGAAATTTTGATTAACGACTTTAAAGAATTTGGATATTGAGTTGGGGGAGAAAAAAATCGAAAATATAATTAATTATAAAATTGATTCAAAATCAAATCGATTTTTACAATTAACCGATTCAATGAATTTGATTACGATTTTTAATTTTTATATTTTTTTGTGAATGATTACGGTTTAAATTTTTAAATATCGATTAACTGTTAGTCTACAATTAACCAATCTCTCTCTCTCTATATATATTTTTTTTCTCTAAAATTTAAATAAAATAATACTTTAAAATATATTTAAATTATATTTTTATTTTTATACCTTAATTTTTTATATTTTTTTTATAAATTTTATATAATACTTTAAATTAAATTTATATTATATCATTCTCTTTAATTATATAATAATATTTATATATAGTATTTAATTAATTTTTATATATGTTATTTTTATCATATATTAGTGTTTATATTTTACATAATAGTATTTAATTATATTTTTTTATATTTTAAAGTTTATGTTATAACATTTAATATTATTCAAAATTTTATTTGATTTAGATTCAAGAATATTAATTTCCAACAAATATCAAATCTATTTTATAATATTGGCTATTAATTTATAGAATATAAATTTTGGCTGGTAAATTATATTTGTTTCATAATTTTTATATTAAATTACTTTACAAATTTGAAATTGAATTAAATTTTATCTAATTTTTTATTTATAATTTTATATTATAAATTTTAATAGTTAACCGAGAAATATTTGTAAAACCTTAAAATTTTGAGATCGATAATTGAATCGAAAAATGAAGATTTATGTTAGTCATGGAATTAAAGAATTAATTTTAGGCTTGAAATTAATATTTTTATTTAAATAAAATATGATAATCAATAAATAAAGTAAAATATGGTAATAAATAATTAATTGATTAAATATATATGTATATGTGTCAAAAAAATATTTTGATTAGATTACGGAATTTTAAAGGGACCATTCATATAAATTAAATAAGTGAATATATATATATATATATATATATATATATATATATATATATATATATATATATATATATATATATATGGGATGTAGGAATTCTTTAGGACCACCAGATCTTTCTAGTTCAACGAATTATGGCAAAAAAAAAAAAAAACAGAATTAAAAAGGAAGAAACGAGAGAACAGGGAGCCGTCTCCAACGTGCCGGCCAACCACCGTCTCCTTTCCGGTAAGCCACCGTTTGTTTCTGCTTTTCCTTTTCTTTTCAATAGAATTTTTGATAAGCTTTTGAAATGGCATGTGCTGTTGTATGTCATAGTACTTGTGTTTACTGCTTATCTTCTTGCCTTTTTTTCATCCTCCACGTTTGGTATATGTTAATAAAACCAGAAATAATTGTTCAATCCGTTAATTCCTCGGAACTTAAACAATGCTTAGATTAATTACTCCCTCCATCCTTTTTTATTTTTTTTATCAATTATTTTTATTATTTTTATAAATAATAAATAAATTTAAATTTATTATTAAATTACGTAATTAAAATTAAATTATCAAATTTAATTGATTTTAATTTTATTAAAAAAAATAAATTAAAAAAATAAATTATATTATATTAAAAATTTAAAAGTAACAGATAAATAAAATTTAAATTTTAATTAAAAATAATTGATAAAAAAGAATAAAATGAGTATTTAATTATGATTATATGACTGAAAAAAAATTAAGATAATTTAGTTGGAATTATGGTTAATTAATTATTGGATAAGGAACATGAGTTTAACAGTTATTTATTTGTCTTTTGGATTAATTAGTGAACTATTATAATTGGGCATATTATGGAGTAGTTATTCGCATAATTGAAATATTTAATTAAAATAAATAAAGAATACTAGATCTATTACTACATTACTTGATGGATGACATCAAATGATAGTGCAATTTTGCAGTGGAAAAACCACTAATTAATTTCAGTATTTTACCAAGCAGCAACTGTAGCATATGTGGACTTTCTGATCATTAACCGCCAGGCTTATCCATATTAATTTACGATGATTAATAAGTAAAATACTTCTTTTTGCCTGTTCAAAATTTGCATTATTTTAGTTTGGAGCTCTATCCACTTCTATATAGTTCGGACTTATTGAAATTTTAATTTTGATTTTATTTTAAATCGATTGATTTCCACTCGATTTTGGAAAAGACATAAAGGGTGTTTGATTTAGCCTTTTTAGATAGCCATCGACTCCTTTTCACTAATCAACTGCTATACAGAATTTTAGTAATTTTTTCTTTTCTGTTGATTATTAATAACCGATTTTTGCTTTAATAAGATGTTGTTTTAAATACTTTATTTTAAAATCTCTCTCATCAGCTGACTGTTGATTGGCCTTCTTTTTTTATTTAAACCATAATATCTTTTATTAATTATAATTTTCTCAATAACTATAACTATAATTGTAATATAATTCAAATGTGTGTATATACTTGTGTGTGTGCGCGTGTATATAATGATAATTTAATATATAAACAACAACTGCTAGTTATTTTTTTATCAAATATTTATAATTTTTTTATCAGTTATCAGCAACCATTAACAGTTATTAGTTAACACGAATTGTTAAATTAAACGGTCCATGTAGCAAATAGTAGGGATGATCACGGGACGGGACGGGGCCGAGGATTGCTCCCCCACTCACTGCCCCGCCAGTGGTGGGGATTCCTCACCCCCGTCCCCGCCCCTAATATCGGAGAGGGAATTTCCTCCGTCCTCGCCCCACGGGAATTCCCGTCCCCCGCGGGGATCCCCATCCCCCATAAAAAAATTTAATAAAAATTTTCATCAAACCTCAGAAATCATTTTCTGAGTAGCTAAATAAGGCATCTAAGCCATTTAACAAAAAGAAAATCAACCTAAAACAAGAAAGAAAAAAAAAGATACAAAAAGCAGGCTCAGATTTGCATATAATCTCATCTAAATTTTAATCTAATATGTGAAAAATGTGTGCAGCACACCAAATTACCACCATTTTTGAATAGGATTGTTGATAATCTCATCTAAATTTTAATCTAATGTGTGAAAAATGTGTGCAGCACACCAAATTACTACTATTTTTGAATAGGATTGTTGACAAATTCACGGATAGAGAAATTTTGTTTTAATTTTAATTGTCCTATTTGCGCATCCAGAAAAAATAATTAATAATATAGACTAAGTCATAGAAATTAAATATAAAGACATAAACATAACCCGATAATCACAAATATTCTTGGCTGCATTTATCTGTTTTGCTTTAATATCTTTGTCGGTGTACAGTTTTCGATCATAACCATCACCATGCACCCACCAAACCAAGATTACAATTTCCGATCATAACCATCACCACCAGAATCCCTGTGAGCCACTATCATAATAATTTAAACGAGAATCCTCAACATCCTCTCCATCATCGCCGGCAAGAAGCAGAAGGAGAGTGGTCTTCAGGCCTCTGTGACTGCTGCTTCGATTGCAAAACTTGTAAGTTCCACATCTGAATTGGTCTTTCCCTTGGCCGCCTCTGTAACTGCTGCTTCTTTCTCTTTCGATTTTGTCCCTTGGCCCTGTCCTCATATATATATATATATATATATATATATATATATATATATATATATATATATATATATATATATATATATATATATGAGTGTATATAGAAAGAGAAAGAAGCAAGAAAGAGTAGATAGAGATACAAAGAGAAAGAAGCAAGGATCGGCTGTGTTACTGTGTAGATGTGAGGGAGAAGAGAGAACGGCAGAGAAAGAAAATGAAGTTAGGGTAAGTTAGGGTTTCAATTAGGGATATTTATATAGAATGACATATATGTAAATAACTAGAAAATTAGGGGTAATAATATACATCGGGGCGGGGATCCCCGCGGGGCGGATACCCTATTTTCCGTCCCCGGCCCGAAATGCATCTCGGGGATTTTTTAATCCCCGTCCCCGCCCCCGTGGGGGGAAAAATAAGGGAATCCCCGCCCCATTCGGGGCGGGTCCCCGCCGGAGTCGGGGATTCCCCACCTCGTGAGCATCCCTAGCAAATAGATAAGAATCCTTAGGAGAAAATGGTTTTGGTTTGAAGATTAAAAGATGTGTTTGGGAATAGAAAATGGGTATCTAAATTGATTTTTGACGATGGCTCTAAATCATGTTTTGTATTATTTTTCTAAAACACTCATTTTAATGTACTCTATTTTTACTTGACTTTTAAAACTTGAGATAAATCTTGGGTTTTCTTACTTAAAATAAAATAGGAAAACAAGTAGTCGATCTAATAGACTATAAAAAAGTTAATTTTAACATGCATTGTTCTGAGATGTATAATGTTTCTCAATGGATATAAGTAGATAAGAGCTTAATGTGATTTGAATAGCGAGTTTGTATAAATATAAGACTGTTTGTGATGTTGAAAATTTACAAGTTCCATTGAATTGATTAGCAAAGTGTAAGTAATTATTTGAATTATCTGCTATTTATATACGTATGTGTGTATGATGGAATTTGAATTGACTTGGGAATAGTGTTAATTGAGATATATATATATATATATATATATATATATATATATATATATATATATATATATATATATATATATATATATATATATATATATATATATATATATATATATATATAGTGAATTAAAAGCAATGATGATTTTATATTTGTCTTTAGTAAAACTAAATAAGAATTAAAGTAATGCGATAAAATTAGTATGCCAATTAGAAAAATTTAGCAGTATTGCGCCTTAATGCGATTACTAGATTGAATGGCTTCGAGAGTTCTTTCGGTGGATGTAATTGATTTAAGTTGTGCACTGAATGACTTCGAGAGCTCGGTCTTCATGTATATATACATAAATATATTAAATGGTTTCGAGAATTCGGTCTACTTATGCATGTGTGTGTGTGTGCGCATAAATATAGTTAATGGTAAAATTATGAATGTTAATAATGAGAAATAATGTTGAATAGACCGTATGGTTTCGAAAACTCAGTTCCATATTAAACTCTCGTTTATCCAGCTCGACGTAATTTCGCTGGATTTTATTAGGGGCAAATACTGAAATTGAATAAGAGAATAAATTTTGATACAAGCATTTTAATAAATACTGCTAATTAGCTTATAGAATTTGTATTGGTGATTAATTGTGTATTATATAATCCATATTGAACTCTAGTTTATCTAGCTCGACGTAATTTCGCTGGATTTTATTAGGGGCAAATACTGAAATTGAATAAGAGAATAAATTTTGTTACAAGCATTTCAATAAATACTAGTAATTAGCTTATAGAATTTGTATTGATGATTAATTGTGTATTATATAATTTGATATAACCGAGTGTAATTAGAATTGTGTATATTATATATATGTTTATGAGTGATCGAGATGTGATTTTTATGCCTAAATGGCATCATTTATCTATGCGAATAAAGAGTTGATTTTTAAACATGACGTTTAAGCTAGATTGGGCAAAATGGTATGTGTAATCAAGAATTTTATGAAATTAATAAGATAGATATGGTAAATGTGTTGTTTACGTTATTAAATGACTTCAAATTCAATGCTAGAGTGAACTGGTAAACAAAATTTATGCCAAAAATAAGCTAATATGAAATTATAATTAAAATGTTATGTCAAATTTCGAAATTTTAAAACTACGTGGTTCTAATTTTCTAAATGGGATACATATGAAACTTAAAAATTAGCATTTCAAGTTCGAACCAAATTATATTAATGAAACTATGAATATTTCGGCATGTGCACCGAAACTTGGTGAAATAATCTCATATATATATATATATATATATATATATATATATATATATAAGTGTATATATATATTTGTAATTACGGTGAATTAAGTTTATTTTGAATTTGATTATGTGAATTAGAAACAAAAATATGTGCTTTACTTCTAAAAATTAATTTAGATTGAGTTGTGGAATATTGAAGGAAGGGTAGAGAAATTATGTTGGAGTTTGGTTTGGAGATGGAGGGTAGGATAGATCAAATTAGAAGGGTTTGGAAAATTTTTCTTACAAGAGGTTTTAAGAAATTTGAGAGGGTATTTTGTCAATTTTTTTATTAAATAAATAGTAATTTATTTAGCAATATGGCCCATTAATAGAAATTTAGTTTGACCTTCATCTAAAGAAATTTAAATTCGAGTGTGACATTCGGTATTTAAATCTTTTAATTGATCAGGTGTAGGGTGTTAAAATATTGGTTAACTAAATCGAAACCGATGGATTGATTAATTGAATATAACGAATTTGTTTATGGTTAATGATTTTAAAAAATCGATTTTAATGGACTTGTTAATTTTTTTGCTCATGAACTGATTAATCGGTTTATGTTCACCCTTAATTTTGATAGCTAAACTTAATATAAAAATAATTTATAATAAAAATGAATATGGCCATTGATGCTTTTATCACCTAAAAAGAAAAGGATTTCGTTAAATTTCTAAAAAATAGATATAACATTCAAATTAGTATATTTTAAATTCGATAATGACAATATAAACATATTAAAGCTCGAAGGAGTTTACATGTTAAATGTATTGTCATGTTCTATTAAATTGGTTTATCATCATTACTTACAACATCTCCCTATTACAATTGAGTTTTTTTTAGTAATTAGAGCAACACAGGAATAAAAGTTCAGACATAATCCAAATTTAAGAGTTGGAATTATAGGTGGCAAATTGACAGATTGGGCGGGTTTGGATTGGGTCATAAATAGGTCAAAAAATATGAGTCATAAATATACTAATATCCAAATGGGTTGGACGGATTTGAACTGATATATGAGTTTAATATATATTTGTTTATTTTTCATTGGTTTATTCATTATTATTTTTTTGTTCCACCAAAATTATTCCAAAAATTTCTAAATATTATAATTAAAATGTTTTTAAAATTTTGAGTTAATCGAAGTTCGTTTCGATATGTTTCAGGATACTAAAATATTTTCGTCCAGTCCAAAAACCTTAAATTTTAAAAGTATCCAAAAATTTATTTTTCACTTATGAAAAAATAATATTCATTATTTTAAGATATTTCATATAATCTGAATAAATTTTGAAAGTCCGTGGAATATTTTTAAGTTGGTTAAAGTTAGTTTGATTCATTTTCGGTGCTGTGATTTATTTTTTTTTTTTTGAATTTCGGAGGATTATTCGATCTCAATTTTAGTTCAAATTATACCACCAGATTTATTATGAATTGTGTTTTTTAATTGCGACATAAAAGTTTTTTGGACCTCGATGGGTCCGGGATGATAGTATTCACCCTCGGTGTTACTATTTAGTATCAAAAAGTACTATTCATGCCGGCAGTGGTTCCAACTTCCAAGACCTAGTTTGAATTACTAAATAATTTAAAATAGAAAGTTAAAATTAAAAGGTTTGATTAAGTCCTGATATATCAAGTGGAAAAACACAACAGTATCAATAGATGTAAGAGTTGTAGTTTGGGGAGATGGGACTAAGTACCGTAAAAATGGGTCTCAGATTTTTATGAAACAAACCGTCGCCATTTTAGTACAAGGGTGCTCCACAATAGGAAATCTATGCAAGATGTTGTTCATGCCGCTGCTTCAGGTTAATTTCTCTTTTCATCTACCTTTTTATATTTGTAGCTTTTGGCTCTTATATTTTATCAAAATTTGCAATTATAGACATATATAACTCTTATTTTTATCATAGTCTAGTCCATGTATTAATCTAGATTTTGCTCCATTATTAACTTAGTTCATAATAATAAATTATTATTATATCTCTGATCTTTCATCATTAAAAGAAAATGAAAATTTCTAAAATTCCAAGTTGCAGGTTGTTAGTTGACTAATGAACACACGGGGCAATTTCAAAAACAAACACCAGTTTTTCTACTAAATTACAAGTGTAGCCTAGAAAGTCAGAATCTTATGGAATCTGCTCTCGTTTTCGTTAGAGAAAGTTTTATCAAAATATGCAATTACATAACTGAATCCATTTGATAGAATAGGATTGAAGAGAATTGTGAAACCGATAAAATAATATGATCCCAATGTCGTCGTGTGCTATACACATCAAAGAACAGAAATAAATAACGGGACCAGTTTTTCTAATTCATTTCAATTAGGGTAGCTGTATACAAGACCAACTACTGATTATCCATTAATGGTTTTCCTGGGTCATAGCAATGGTGGCTGGTCTTTCATGGTTGGGGCTAATATTCAGCACGGTTAGTTGTATGCCGGATGTTAGATCAACATATTCTGCTGGATTGACTTGGACTTAGACCACTGGTACTAGGAGAAAAATTTATACAATTCTGTTCATTCTTCTTGAAAGTATGCGATTTCATATCCTTTTGATCGAAAACTCTGAATAAATGCAGAATTCTCTTTCGTAGTGAAGTTTCAGAATCAGAGCAAGTCAAGAGTTGCCTATTTTCATATAAAAACGTGGCTGTGAATATCACCAGTGCTAAAACTGAAGCTATGCCTGCAATTAAAAATAAGCCCCAGAAGCTTTGGAGACCAAGGCTATGAGAAGAAACAGGGGCACTAGAATCTGGACAAGTTGTTTGTTTGCCAAACCATGCTTTTTGAACTTGCTTCATTTTATCTCCCTCTTTCAGAATCAAGATTCCCCTTGATATATCAGGAGCCAACGGGGATCCTTTAGGGAAAACCTGACACTCAATTCGAAAATAATCCGTGTCAAAAATCATGTTTTTAGCATTAGAAAGGCGAAAACCGAAACAAGATGTGACATAGAGAGAGAAAAATTTACAAATCCAAAGCCATCGGCCTGAAAAGTGGGTTCAACCATGGTATACATGGAGCAATACTGTGATAGAAAAAGCTTTATGTATGGCACTTCATCGAAAGCAGCAGAGATGCCTCCATTTTTTGTTCCTTTAGAGAAAAGCTCATGACATTCTTCAGTAGAATTATACACCTTGAGCTTGGATTCCTCGAAACCCAACCCTTTTAGGATTCCGAAAACGAAAGAATCTTTGAGGTAGCCAACATTCTCTCCATTTCTGAGCAGCTGATTTACATCGGTCACAGTAGGCAGGAGCTTCTCCACTGTTAGAAGACTTGTTAAACTGGCTGTGTAACTTTGTGTTAAAATTAACACAACAAAACACCAGATGATCACTAGTGCTCTAGCCAGGTTACTAACCACTCTTTCCCCTGTTGGTGAAAACAAAATAACAAAATAAAAATGTATCTGGTTCAGCTCAGTCATAACACATGTATATGATAATGCTACTTACTCTGGGAAAAGATCATGGTGGAGAAGGAAAACCAGAAGCTAGTGCCAGCCTAATGTGAGGGAGGCCCTCTGAAGTCTTCATTTACTCTGTGTTCAAGAACCCACACGACAAATCCTATGAAAACGAAGAAACAGAAGCTTGTCACCCATAGTTCCCACGTTAAAGGCTTCAAGAAAATCCATGCATTTTTAGGGTTGTTTTCCTTGATTGGAACTATCATTGATACTCCTGATTCTGTGTACGGCAATGTGAAGTCCACGTACGATGACCTGTTGGCAGTTATCGTTATATCTCCCACCACAGCATCGAATTTCTGTTCTTACAGCATTAAAATGAGAATTGGACAGAGTTTTGAACTTGAGATTAGCTTACAGGAAAAAGGCCAGTACTACCAAGTTAAAACTCATTCTATAATTCATGCAATACAAGTAGAAAGAGGATTTACCCCTAAGTGAACTTGATAGACCAAATCATTGTAAGTTCCTGCACTTCCACCATCATGATTGGCAAAGGGGATGGACTCATAAATTAAAGCATATGGTAATGCTTTCACTGCAGCATCAAAAACATCTATGCAGAAACCTGTCACATTAGTTGTGTTAGTAGTAGGATCTCTTGTTATCTTCACAAATTCAGTGTAACCATTCTTCACTGGCACTCCAATTCGCAACTTCTTCCCATTTGTCGGAATCTCCCAACCTTTCGGAACAGAAGTTGAATCCCCTGGCCATATGACAGGTGCAAGCTTCGACATAGAAGTAGAATTCAGTTTTCTGCCAAGTCCATTTTTCTGTGTCCAGAATCCAACTCGTCTTGCTACACGGTCATTTACGTTAATTATCTCAAAAGCTGAACAGCGTAGCTCCCCATTCTTGAAAACAATATGTCCCGTAAGACCTTTGAACTCAATATTCGACAGGGCTTGAATCAGGCCCGGACCGTTTCGAGAGACCCCAAGAGTTGCAAGATCAGTGGATGTGCTGGAAATGTTTCTCTTTTCGAATCCAAAGTTTGCAGTCCCAGCTTTCTCAATTGCCATGGCCAATGTAACAGCAGCATCGTACGCCCATAGTCCATAAATGTTCAATTCTGCAGCATCAACTGTGTCTGCATTTTCTCGCAGAAACTTTCTTTTCCACCGAACACGAAAGTTTTCGAGCTCTTTTGAGCTTGGAAGGTAAGGCCTCACACCTAACACGCCTTGCATCGAATCAGGAACTGTAGGATTTAGCGAGTTTAACAAATCCGTAACCCCATCAGTCGTGATCCAAACATATCCTTCACTCATCATTCCGATCTCTTCAACTTTAGTAAAGAACCTAGAACCAAGAGTGGATGGCATGTGCACAATAAAAACTCTAGTTTGCATAGTCTTCAACTTGTAGAGCTCTTTGCTGATCTGATCATCAGTGGCTACAGGAGAAATGGTACTTCTATACGGAATTCGAGTATCAACTGCTTGCAAAGCATCAGCAAGATAAGGTATAATTCCTTGGCCAAACTCATTATCAACGTAGACAGGCACTGCTTCTCTCCATCCGAAAGCTTTAACTATTGCACTTATGGCATCAACTTGACTAAAATCATTCTTTGTAGCTCTGAAGAAATAAGGACGAGGAATCGATGTAAGAGAAGGACTTGAAGCAGAATAGGAAATGATGGGTACTTGAGCTTTTTCTCCAATATCAACTACAAAATCTGCCTGCATTGATGTTGTTGGCCCTAAGATTGCTTGAACTTCCACATTTTTTATCAAGTCTAGAGCTGTATTTTTTTGAGAAAATCATTAGAAAATTGAAAATAAAGATTTTCTGATCATAATTATATGAATTTTCAACTAGCATCATCCATTTCTAAAACATAAAAATATCTAATCATCTTTAAATTTATAAATATATTGGATTAGTCTCGCTAATGAATTTATAATGAATTAATTGGTTCATGCTTTGGATGACTTGTATTAATAACGTGTTTGAAGTACTTCTTACTTTTTATATATAAATATAATATGTTTTGGTCAACTATTTTATTTATTTTATTGAGCAAAATAATATTCAGTTTAAAATTAATCTGAAGGAAATTAAGAAAAGAAAGAACCTGCAGCAGCAGCAGCAACAACATCTTCCGTGGAGTCTCTTGGGTGAAGAGACAACCTCGTAGTATAAAGAGGATGAGTTTGATAGAAGTCTGAGACGGCCATTTCAATGCAACTAAACGTCATCTTCCCCACAGGTTCCGCCATGTCTGCAACAATTCCAACCTTCACGGAGATTGTTGTGTTTTCTGCCATTACTACTAATATTTCTGTGCACCATGGACAACCATACAAAATCAAACAGAAACAGAGCCATCGGACACTCTGCTTCATCTTTTTTAGAAACTTAAGTTTTGTGTCTTATTCATTATATTTATATATATATATAGGAATCCAGAACAAGACTTTACTCCTGTCCACACGGTCAACTTTAATAAAGTACTACTTGACTGCGCAAATATGAAATAGAATCCAGCCACTCACAGCCTCAAAAAAAAAAAAAATCTTATTAATATTAAATAATAAATAAAGGAACAAAAGTCAGTTTTGCTTCTCAATTATTGAAATATGATGACTTTGTCCATATTTCATATATAGCATGTAGCCATCCATTGCATAATCACATAATATGTTGTCCATTTGGATAAATTTAGATGCAAAAATTATCTATTTTAAAAAATTAGGGATAAAATCTCTCAATTTCAAATAATTCGGAAGCAAAAATTGATAAAAATATATATGGGCATAATCACTCTATTTTGAGTATTTGAAAGGTAAAAAATGTTATTATCCCAATAGTAAATATTTTAATAGGATAAAATTGATGGAGGTGGGTTTTCAATAATGATCATCGATATATTGTGTTTTGGAATTTATTAAATTAATTTTATTCTTGAAGAAAATAATTTTTGTATAAAGACCGGCAATGTTTTGGAATTTCTCATAGAAATTACTTGCTTGATAAGCTTAGTTTCTTCTAAACTAGAAATTTATTCATAAATTAATACTTGACAGGTCCAATATTATTGATTTAATTCTGAAAGATGTCTCTTCTCTTGTACTTTAGTATTACTATATTTACTTTGACCAAATCAAACCAAATATTTCTAAAAATTCTTGTAGTCAATTCCAAATCACGTGCATTGATTAATTTTCTCTGGTTGTTAGAAGTAAACTAATTAACTGTTCAATGAAAAGTAAATCATTTATAGTACCGAATTATAAACCTTTCTCTACGTTAACCAGTCTTTAAGCAAGTTTTCATTATTTTATTAGGATTAATTAAATAAGTCATGAGTAAATGTTCATGTCGTAGAATTGGATAAATGAACTTAACAAAAAAAAAGTAAATAAACTGGTAGCAATTAATATTACGAGTCATAACGACCCAGTCGCTGTATGGCATGCATGCTTTTCTTGATTCTTTCATCAATAGACGTTCAAATTCAATTCAGAATCTTTCCTTTTTCTTCTTTTTCCTTTAATTTTCTAGAATAAATTAATGTTAAGTCAATGTTTGTTTGTATAATAGGTACGCGTCGCGAAACTGGAAATTTTGATTACCGACTTAAAGAATTTGGATTTTGATAGCTGCATGCTTGTGTTGGAATTTCTATACATCTTTCATTACTTCATATAAAAATAATTTATAATTGATAAATTTTGAGATTTAATAAAAAAGATAGCACATTAGGTGAAAATCGGATGAAAGCCATGTTGAGAAGAGGATGCCTGTAAAATCCAATTAGATATTGCAAGGTCGAGTCCTACAAGAAAGCTAGTCCAGATGGATCAGACATTAGTACTTCGAAATTTAAATTTTTAAGGAGACTTTGATTGAAAGAGTATAGACAGAGATTGAAAGTTCAACCTATTTTTGTATGTGAAATGATCTGGTATTTATAGGAGATACATAGAGCCATTTAAGTGGTCTATCAAGATGTCAAAATAGCTATTCGGCGATGTGATGTTGAGCACGTGATGGATGGAATGGAAGTATGTGTCCCTAAACTATTGAAGGTTGAGTTTTGTCAGTCCGATCGGACGATTTTATCGTGTTGTTTCCTATGTTTGCTTGTGTACCAGGCCTCAAGAGAGCTGGGCTTAGGTTTTATTAGGCTTGTCTGTTTTGGCTGGGTCTGTCGTGGACCCGTAACTGCTGGACTGAGTTGACAAATGATAGTTTGGACATTATTAATAATAAAAATGAATATCGCCATTGATACTTTTATCAGCTAAAAAAAAATTCGATAAATTACTAAAAAATAGATTTCAACATTTAAATTAGTATATTTTAAATCTGATAATGATGATCTAAACATACCATTCAATTTCGGTTAATGATACATACAACCAATTATCAGTTTGGTTTAGTTTCGATTTAATATTTTCTATAAAATTTTTATTTGTTAATTATTTCAATTAAAACTGATCGTGTTAATCTCTGATAAATAACATGATATAAATATATAAAACAACAATAAAAAATAGGGAGTTTTATAAAACTACCAAAAAAAAAGTGTTAAACTTAAATATACCTCCTTTTTTTCTCTTTCAAAAATACCTTTTTTTAAATTTTTATTTTTAAAAATACCACTTTTTTAATTTAACTTATATTCCCCTCTTTTCACGCCTCCTTCTCCTTCTCCTTCTCCTCCTCCTCCTCCTCCTCCTCCTCCTTCTTCTTCTTTTACGAATATTGTTGCAAATTTGAGATTCTTGTCTTTTCTTCTTCTTCTTCTTCTTCTTTTTTGATTCTTTCTACTGCTAGACGACATTTGAAGATTTTGAAGGTTCTTCTTTCTTGATTCTCCCTGCTGGATCTGTGTTTTTGTTGTTGAAGGTTCTGAAGGTTAGTCTCCATCTCCCCTGCCGACTCCTTCCCTTTAAATACGGTTGCAGCTGAATCTGCCAAGCACCGACAGACAAAGCAAACAAAGGAAAGTAAGGCAGGCTCTTTGAAGGCTACCGTCAAGATTACCCCTTCTACCCCTTTTGCTGAGCAGGTATATACTAAATACCAAGTGGTTGCGTAGATGTTTTGGTAATTTTTTCACTTACCTGATGACATAAATTTAAAATTTTTTGTGTTGTTCGTTTAGGATTTCTTGAACATGTTCTTTAAGGATGTGTTCAGGCCACTTCCTCCAATTTACAACCTTGTGCTTGCCTTGCTATGGCGACATCCTGAAAATATCGAATTTGAGAAGGTCAAGGTTGCGCCACTACTGTGCTGCTGTAAGTACAAAAAAAATGCTCAGATTTTGGTTTCGGGTTGAAAAATTTAGAAGATGCTAATGGTGTTTAACGAAATTTACAGGGGTCAAAGCCATGGAGGTATACAGAAAAAGAAGTGAACATAGATAGAGAAGACACAAACATACTGGTCAAGAAATGGTGGGACATATACGAGGACAAATCCTTGGACTACCATAACGGTGTTACTGCTAATGGCGGAGCGGACGGTGGTCTACACCCAGTCTTGGCGGCGCTGTCGAAAGCATGTGCTGACCACTGCTTTACTGCTCCATCTGCTGCTTAGTGGGTTGTGTATTGGTATATAGTATTTAGTAATGGGTAGTGAAAAGCTGTATAGGAAATTTAACCCCTAGTATTAAAATTAGGTGTAATTTTCTCTCTAGTTTTGTAGGAGGATTTTTTATCCCTATTATTATTGTTTTTTTTTGTAAACTATTTATAAATTAATTTAATATTAAAAGAACAATATGCTTTCTTTGTAATCTTCTCGTCTGTAAATTTAATTACAGTATTGGTTTTGTTTTAAAAAATGAGTGATAATATTAATTAGAACTATAAATATAAAAATTGTTTTCATGTTTTCAATTATTTCTTACATTATGTACGTACCACAAAATATCTAATAACCGAATTAAGGCAATGGATGATATTGAAAATAAAATTAAATTATTATCTTGATTTTCTAATAAATAACTTATTTAGGCCAAAGTTGTATTCTTAAAAGGTCACTTGTTTCAATTTAATTCAATGAATATACCACCATACCCAGTATACCGACGATATACCTTTAATTCTGGATTTAGGTATACCGGTGGTATATCCGGTATACCGAAGGTATACCCGGTATACTGGTGATATACCTTCAATTCTGAATTTAGGTATACCAGGTATACCGGTGGTATACCAAAATCCAGAATATCATTTTCAATTATAGATTTTGGTATACCACCGGTATGCCTGGTATACCGTTGGTATACCAAAATCCAAAATACAATCTGAATTCTGAATTTTGGTATGCCACTGGTATACCTGATACACCGATGGTATACCAAAATCAAGAATAAAATTTAATTTTGATTATTATTCATAAAAAGTAAAAATAACAAATAAAAATTGCAATTCCTTAACTAAGAGATGTTGAGGCGGATATAGTTTTAGATACAGAAATTTAGAGACAGATAATTAACATAGTCGTTTTCATCTCATATGGCAATAAGACAGTATAAAATATATTCTGAAATTTGGTATACTAGCTGGTATATCTGGTATACCGGCCGGTATACTAAAAAATAGAATGCAAATATGTTCTGAAATTTGGTATACCAAGTATACCGGTTGGTATTTTCAAATGTAGAATATAATTTTAATTTTTTTCAAATTGATATAACGGTGGTATACTTGGTATACCATAAGGTATACCCGCTATACCATTTGTATACCTTCAATTCTGGATTTAGGTATACCAGTAGTATACCACCTGGTATACCAGTGGTGGTATATCGATGATATACCACCTGGTATACCAATGGTATACATGGTATACCGATAGTATACTAAAATTTAGAATACCATTTCAATTCTGGATTTTGATATACTACCGGTATACCTGATATACCAACATCTAGAATATAATCTCAATTCTTATTTAACCCCCTCGAAAGCATATTTGGGACTCGCATACTTAAATTTAAATTTTTATTTTACTTGTCAAATTGATTTATAACAATTTATATTTTGACACTAATACACTAATAATAGTCATTATTTTTGTTTTTACAATAATAATTATGCATTATAAATGAAAAATACAATTAATAACTTATGTATGAAATTATATTATAACCATAAAAATTAATTTTTTTAAAATTATAAAATAATAGAAATGTTCAAATTAACATTATTAAGTGATATAGTTATCTCATTCGACGTGCTTTACTTGTGCCATGTTGTACCTATAATCAATGGGAACTACACGTTGGGATTTAGGATTGGCATACTTTGCAATTGTATTTAGACCACATAATAAATTAATAATCACAAATTTAAAATAAATAATTTTATTTTATGAAAGATTTGATAATATTACAATAGTTGAAATTATGTGGTTTAGTATATTTTAAATCAGAAAAATTATGTGCTTGAGATTGAAGCTCTTAAAATAAATCAAAGCAAGAATATTCTTGTATTATATTTGCTTAAATTCAAAACTGAAATAGCCTCTCCCTTTTGTCTTTTGGTATTCACTAAACAAAGCATCCATACGTTATTATCAACTTACTGTTAAATTGCTTATAAATTAAGGCATGATGTGTAGTTAATGGTTGACCTTTAATAACATATTCTTCGTTAGTTTTATTAACTGGTTAATCGATTTTAATATTCAACAAAACAGCCCATAAATGAAAACTTCTATACATTTAAGCCTTACTGTAAATTGCTTGAACTGACTAAACATGGCATCTAAGCCTACATTCAGTCAAAGTTCGACTTCAAATGAAATAGTTTAAAAAGATATAATTATTTTATTCCTCTAGTGCAGAACCTATTGTAAAGAAAGAAACAAGATGAATAAACAACTGCTCATCGCATAAACAAAAGCATATACGAGCTCAGTTTTTCACCCCTTCCACTAAATCGGCTACTCCTGCTCCAAATGTCCTGAACATGTAGTCATAGCTTAAAAAAAATCATCAAGAGTGTCATGCAAAAGCCCTGCAGCAACCACAGTCGAGTTAGCTCCAATCATCGCCAGCAAAACTGCAGTCTCCACACAATGCTGCAAATAGGGATCTCCACTTGTCCTCATCTAGAAGAAACCAAAAAAATTACAAATTAAAAATATAACTTTTTAAGCCCACAAAACTACTATGAAAACCGGAAAAAAAAAGGTTCAATCTAACCCCAGAAAATCCGACTTTACCTGTCCTCTATGCGCTTTCTCAGCCTCGTAGAAAGCCTTGATAACAAAGTCTTCACAAAAAATTTTGTGCCTCAATTGTGCTTTTAATAGCAATTTTTTCGCAAAGGGCTCGTCATTAGCCTCCACAAAGCTATTCTCCATATTAAATGTCAAATCATCCACAGCAATAGATGAAGAACCCAAATGAGTCCTGGTAGTATCAACGTCAAGAGTTGGTGAATCATAATCAACACAAGACCCTAACGCATGTCTCACGAATCCATTATACAACCCACTAGCACCACCCCGAAAATGAGTTATGAAAACCCACATCCGGACCCCTTTCACGAGCAATCCTCATAGAAGGGCTTCTAGAACAAGAGACTGGACCTTGCAACACTAAAATTGGACTCTGATCTCTCTTCAGAGAAGATCCACCAAGATATTTACACGGTGAATACCGAAATGAACTGCTCAATTCCTTCAAATCCTCTCCTCTATCATGCCACAATGACCCAAGCTCTTCTCTATCACCTGAAAACGACGCATGTTTCATTGTTGAAGATGAAATGCACAGCCAAAATTCAACTTGTACACATTGCAAAGACATCAAAATGAAATTTGGATCTACAAAATGGCAAAATCTAAAAGCACAAGCTTCCAGATTTCGGAAAAATTATCAAATGCAAGTTGCAACCATGAATCAGAATATATCAATTTATTTTTAAACAATTATACAAAGAACTGGGAGCGAAATATGTGGGAGTGAAATCTGCTGTGACTCTGGAATATAAACATCGATAAAATGCTCCTCCACTCCAATATAAATTGAACAAAATCAAAAGCATCATACTGGAGGACACAATGAAATCGGCCCAAAGCCAGTAATATCCATCGAAAAGCCAACCATCGCCCTCTCTGCATCGTTTATGGTTCCGGCAAATTGCATCAGTTGCTGAAGCACCTCGATCGTCATCGCAGCTGTTGGATTCATCCTAGACGGCACCAACGCATTTCCCGTTAATGGAATTAGGGCTGTTGCAGTATCGCCCAAAAAAGTGGTAGAAACAGGGTTAAAGATAAAAAGAGGTATTTTTAAAAATATAAATTTAAAAAAAGGTATTTTTAAAACTTCAAATTTGATGGCGGTATTTTAAAAAAACAAAGTAAAAAAAGTGGTATTTTATGTAAATTCCTCTAAAAATAACCCTTACCAGTGGGCCGAGGGTAGACTTCAGGGTCCACGGGCCTTCCTCAACAGAGCATGAGGGGTTATGGCCTCAGGCTCTTTCTGCTCCAAAACTAGAATGTGGGCCTTTAGCCCATAAACTATAAACAACGATCTCAACATTCCAAATTTTCCAGACCACGGTCCAAGCGTTAAAACCGCCATCTCCGATTTGGTGACTCGCCCCTCTTCCAGCACCACCGACTCAACTCGCCCTCCACTCACACCAACGCTTTCCACTTTACCCTTCGCCAATAGAAGTTAAAATTCAATGCAGAATCTTTCCTTTTTTTCTTCTTTTTCCTTTAATTTTACTGGAATAAATTAAATTTAACTCAATGTTTGGGTAATAGGTACAAGTCAGGAAACTGAAAATTTTGATTGCCGACTTAAAGAATTTGGATTTTGATAACTGCATGCCTGTGTTGGAATTTCTATGCATCTTTCATTACTTAATATAAAAATAATTTATAATAAAAATTGATGACAAGTGAAAAGCACAGCAAGCTACTTGCGATCACCTATAACAATAGATAATGGACTGATGGATTTTCGACATGGGAGCCTCTGACGGTCAAGTTAGAATTTCTGTGTAAAACAGTAAGAAATATTTAGCAAAAAGGTTAAGTAACCGTTTCATACCTGTTTTTTTCTTTTTTTATAGGTGGAATTAACACGTTTGTAGGAGATAATGGAAGGAATTTTCCGTTCTTTCCGGCCACTAACCCATTTTCGACAATTCTCGAGGGAAACGTGGGTTAGTGGTGACTATTTTGTCCATCGTGGTAGAATTATTTTCGAGACATGTTGTTTACCGAACTCTTGCTCGGTTATAGGGTCCGGAGAAGTTGAACCTTTGATCGGCTCACGAGGTTCTCATTGAGCTAGGTGCTCAGTAAACGTGGGACCGTTAAATCGGTCCCTAAGTTCGGTTGTTATCATAAGTCCCCCCCAGTGGACGACATTTATGTCAGCGGTTGGTAGATGGATACCTACAATATTTTGAGGTCTTAACTCGCGGCGACTAGGCCAAATGAGCTCGTGTTTTCTGAGCTCTAGCTCAGAGTTCGATATGAAGAATTATGTCAAATTGGATCGTTTTGGCAAAGGAGAGACCTACCTTGAACCCTATCTGTTAGGCTGCGAGTTACAGGATGATGTCAGCTTTTATGTGGGCGCATTTATTGGGGGTCATTATGGCCTCCCATTTTAGCGCTTATAACGACTCAAATCGCTTCGGGTAACGTGCACCGCCTTTAATGCGCTATCCCATGCTCAGATCCATTGTCACGTGTACGGTCTGGATCCATCTCAGTTTCTTATATAAACCATCTTTGAATTCCCCTTTCCCTTTCTCCTCTCACTCATTTGTATTTTGTCTCTCATTTCTTCTGCGTTCATCATCTTCGGGTTCGTTGCTTGGAGCTTCGAAGTTTCTGTTCTTTTCTTGCAATCTCCTTTCTGCTTTCGTCCACACTTATCAGGTTTTCCCTCCATTCCCACTCCTCATTCTCTATTTTTTGTTTAACTCTTTAGCCATGAGTTCGAAGATCGGTTCAAGTGAGGGAGTTGGCATTAGTGGAGATGCTCCCACTGTTAGTGTCCCGGGTATGAGCAGGTATTCCACTTCAGGTGAGGGAGTTCAACCCTTTGATGTAAGCCAAATGCTACTTCCTTCAAAAAGAAGGCTCCTCGCAGACTGTCGGGAGTGGGAGCATAAGCTCAATGGTTAAGGAGGAGGAGCTCGGTTCGCTCTTAGCCCAGCTGACATCTGAGCCGAACTACTTCGCCAGTAAACCCAGTACCTCGTAAAGGGCAAACATGGAATTCAATAACAAAAGGAAGACCACCATTTACGAGGCGCAACTGGAGACCGGCGTTCGCCTGCCCTTGACGAGCTTCTAGGTGAGTGTGCTGAGGTATTTCGACCTGACCATAGGACAGCTCCACCCCAACGCTTGGTGGACCCTTACCGCTCTTCAAATTTGGGCCGTGGAATAAGGTATAAAACTAACTTTAAACCTATTCCGAGCAACCCACATGGTCGGTCTCCAAGCTAGTATGAAAAACCACAATTATATACAAGCTCAATCTGGTTACAGGGTGTTGACTAAGAACCCGGAGTCCTTGAAGAAGTGGAAGGATCGTTTTTTTTTGGTGGAGAGAGTGCGGGCTGACTTTTAAGTACGAACGACTTGGAGGAGGTATACAAATCGCAACGATGGGAACTTGTGGCTTTCCGATGAAGAGAAACTAATTTTAGCTCGCTGGAGGGAACTTGCCCGGGACAAGTGAAACTTGAGGAATCTATTGGATCCTTACAGTTTGAATTTGGTTCCTCACCTTAAAAAAGGTAATGTTCGGTGTTTTATTATTCAATGATACTGATGCACTATTTTAATTTATTTTCTATTTGCAGCTACGAGAAAAATGAGCTAAGTTATCGAGACCATGAGGACAAAGAGGCAAAAGCTGGCCAAAGCTTCTCCGAGCGCGCCCATTGTTGTCGAAGAACTGGTGGCTACTCCCCCTCCGGAGGCTCAGCTAGTGACCACAGCTGCTGAAGTTTCG
Organism: Excoecaria agallocha; assembly: GCA_037975025.1. Taxonomy (NCBI): domain Eukaryota; kingdom Viridiplantae; phylum Streptophyta; class Magnoliopsida; order Malpighiales; family Euphorbiaceae; genus Excoecaria; species Excoecaria agallocha. The sequence goes on from CM075818.1 coordinate 42,716,422, forward strand.
GAGACTCCGGTTGTTCAGGCCGGGCTTGTTGTACCATCCAAGCCACAAGGCCAGACTGAGAGAAAGCTAAAAGAACTTCGCTGCATACTCAGCGACATTTGCGAGTTTTGGGAGGCTAAAGGGGATAAATATTCCTCCAATGACCGGAACTTCTGCACCTTTATGCACATGGCTTCTTGCGTGCCTACGGAGGTCGGTCCCCTCATCTCGCTGAATGTCGAACACTTGGCCGAGCGCCTGAAAAGGCATCAGGTCGAGGTAGATAGTTTCAACTTATTGATGATGTTTGTCTATCGAATAGTGCTTAATTTTTTCTATGTTTTGTAGGGATCTCAACTGATCGACGCTACTATCGCGATGATGAATGACCTCATCTCCAAGCATCGACGAGCCGATTCCAACTTCGGCGCTCTGTGATCGAAGATGGTCAAAATCAAGGAAAAGGCTCGGAAGGTTCAAGAGCTGGCAGAAGAGAATGCTAGGAAAGTGGCTGAGCTAGAGACTGCTCTGAATCGGGAGAAAGAGTCCAATTTTGCTCTCCAAGCCGAGGTCGAACAGCTCAAGCAAAAAGAGGCCGAGCATGAGAAGAAAGAAGCCGAGTAGGAGGAGAAAGATGCCGAGATACTGGCTGAGAAATGCATGGTGTTTAGCGCCAATATATCTTCTGCCGTAAAAGAAAAATATCCCAAACTCGACCTGTCCTTCTTGGATGACTTGTATCCAGATGAGGACTAGCCTCTCGTAATGCCTTTTTTTATCTTAATAAAAATATGAACTATTTCTCTACTTGTCGTGTTTAATGTTAGTGATTCATGTTCGGTTTACTTTTCTAAGAACGTTGGTACATAAAAAACATTCGTGTGTGGCGAGCTCGAACGTGAAATCGAGCTTGATTAATTAAATAAAGAAATTGCCCGGTAAAAGAGCTATTTAAATAATGAGTTCGCTGCGATGCATACCTTGCATTCGAAGCTTCTGTGCCAAGTATTTGGAATACCGAACTGGAATTCGCCTTAGGGCTGTGTAGTCAGCGTACTTAGAGAGATTTGCAGACACATGCTCAAGGAGTCTGCCTGTTTGCCTAGGGCAAGGATGCTCGATTTATCAATCACGAATGTTTTTTCGCCTGGACCAAGTGTTGTGTGGTAGCAATCGCCGGACTCCTTTTTTGGCGTGATTCTGTCATGGCACGATTAGTTCATAAAGTTATTTGGTGATGTGTGCCAAACATTATTAGAGTTTCGAGCGATTTTGGCGATGAGGCCGAGCCCTTTTCATAAGTGTAGTTAGCTTTGTAAGTTAAGTTTTGCGGCGTATGATGCCGAACTTAATTTAGTGATAGGGCGATTTTGGCGAAGTTGTCGAGCTCCTTAACCATAGGCATAGTTAGCCTTGTAAGTTAGTAAGTTTTGCGATGTATGATGCCAGATTCTCTTTAGTGATAGGGCGATTTTGGCGAAGATGCTAAGCCCCTTATCCATAGGCATAGTTAGCCTTGTAAGTTATTAAGTTTTGTGGCGTATGGTGCCGAACTTAATTTAGTGATAGGGCAATTTTGGCGAAGATGTCAAGCCCCTTATCCATAGGCGTAGTTAGCCTTGTAAGTTATTAAATTTTGCGGCAAATGGTGACGAACTTAATTTAGTGATAAGGCGATTTTGGCGAAGATGCCGAGCCCCTTATCCATAGGCATAGTTAGTCTTGTAAGTTATTAAGTTTTGCGGCGTATAGTGCCAAACATAATTTAGTGATAGGGCGATTTTGGCAAAGATGTCAAGCCCTTTAACTATAGGCGTATTTAGCCTTGTAAGTTAGTAAGTTTTACGGCATATGGTACCAAACTTACTTTAGTGATAGGGCGTTAATGGCGAAGATGCCGAGCCTGCAGACATATCCTGGTATAAATTTGCTAAGTATTTTGCACATAATATGTCATTCATTAAACTTATGTCTGACAGGCAGAAACATCTGCCGGACTTGCATTGAGGACAGAATATCATGATAGCAACTTGCAATAGAAATGAAGAAACAACGAAAATGACGAACAAAAATTAAAGATGATAAAATAAGAATCAGTACAAGATATGGCGTGATGAGTGCCGAGCTACTGATAATATGGCTTGAGGTTGAGTCCGTTCCAAGAGTGCGGGAGCTGTTTGCCAGCGACATCTTCTAGCCTGTATGCTCCATTTTGGCTTCCTTTCCGGATAATATATGGCCCTTCCCAGTTGGGATCTAGCTTGCCTACTCTTGCCGCCGTTTAAGCAGACACCATTTTTTTCAGTACCATTTGTCCGACTCGGAAAGACCTCACCTGATTTTACGGTTGTGATAAGCTGCTATACGCTGCTTGTATGCTGCGAAACGTATCTGGGTGCACTCCCTTCTTTCTTCGAGCCGATCTAAGTTATACAATAGACCGGCACAGCTCTCTGCGTTGGAAAAAGATGCTCGGACACCTCGCACCCCTATCTCGCAGGGAATGACTGCTTTAGTACCATATGTAAGTGCGAAGGGTGTTAACCGTGTTGCTGCTCAAGGCGATGTCCGGTAGGCCCATAACACATTGTTAAGTTCTTCGGTCCACAAGCCTTTGGCATCTTCAAGCCGCTTTTTGAGCCCGGATAAGATAGTTCTGTTTGTCACTTCGGTCATTTCGTTGGATTACAGATGATAAACTGAAGTGAAGTTCAACTGGATCTTCAGCTCTGAGCAGAAGTTCTTGAAAGCCTGACAATCAAACTGTTTGCCATTGTCAGTTATAATTAAGTGGGGGATATCGAACCTTGTTATAATGTTCTTATTCAAGAACTTAATGACATTCGTCGGTGTAATAGTTGAAAGTGGCTCGGCTTCCACCCATTTGGTAAAGTGGTCCACTACTACCATCAAGAACCGCCGCTGTCCTTTTGCTTGGGAAAAAGGGCCCAGTATGTCAATCCCCTACTAGGCGAAAGGTCATGGGCTGTGGATCGGCATCTGCTTTGCCGATCTCTGGTGTGAAATGTTTGCAAACCTTTGGCATTTGTCGCACCTTTGCACTAGAGTTTTTGCATCAGCCTCCATGGTTGACCAATAATACCCCTGTAAGAGAGCTTTCCAAGCTATAGCTTGTGCGCCTTCGTGAGCTCCGTAGATTCCTTCATGAATCTCTCTAAGGAGATAATCTCCTTCTTCATTGCTCACACATAAAGCCCGGAGATTGGAAAAAGATCGCCTGTAAAGCTTGTCATCCATCACGGCATATAAGCTCAATTTTCGAACTATTTTTTAAGCTTGGGCTCGTTCTTCTGGTAGAGTTCTTGACATCAAGTATTGATAAATAGGTAAGCGCCAACCCTCCATTGGCTCCTAGACTTGAACCTGAAAGGTTTCATAGGTTGGGCGTGAGATGGTAATGAAAATGACGTCTGCATTGTCAACCGGACTGTTGAGACTTGCTTTCTTTGCCAGAGTATCGACCTCCACATTTTCCACCCGGGGTATCTGAGTGATAGACCAAGCTTGTAATGGCCTCAACACCAGGTCAGCCGTGAATAGTACTTTCCGACAGTGAATAGTATTTTTCGGGCCCAAAAGGACACCCGAAAGTCAAAAATATTTTATCGGACCATTTGAAAGTAATAGTCATGGTGAGCCTATGGTTGAAATTTGAAGTGAATTTGAGGTCAAATAGGCCTCCAAAAGTCAAAAATACGAAAAAGGTAGCGAGTCAATTTCCCTGATAGGAAAGGCGACTTGATTTTGTATAAATAATTAAAAATAGTAAATAAACTCCGAATATTGCCATATTTTGCGTGCCAACATGAATTTTTATGTAGAATATTTTGGTGATGAGAATGGAATTTTTCGGTGACACCGGCAGTTATCGAATCGGACCGATAAGTTTGAATCGGATCGATAACGGACTCCGATTGAGCCAAAAATTTGTGTACTACCTATTTTTGATGTTTTAGGAATTATAGAATTAAAATTGGAGTGATTTGAAGTGAGGAAGAGAGAGATTTTGGTTTGGGCCTCAAATAGCCTAAAATGGGCTTAAATTCACATTTGGACTAAGCCCATTAATGAAGCCAATAATTAAGCCCACATGAGAGGTATAAATAGAGAAAAAATCTGTGAAGATCTCCAGAATTTGCTAGTCTCCTCTTTCTCCCTTAGGTGGCCGAAATTCTCTCTTCTTCTTCTCTCCTTGAATTCTTCTTTCTCCACTTCAAATTACTCATAATTCTCAACATAACAATTAAAGTTTCATCCCTCTAGATGATTAATCAAGCCTCAAGCCTTTGATTTGAAGGAAGGAAGCAAGAGAAATCAAGAGAAAAAGATTTAGGGATCAAATTGAGGTAAGAGATTTTCAAGGTTTTAAATTTATTTAAGGGTACTTATAAGTAGTTTTAGGTGCCTAAAATCCATTTTTGTGGTTTAATTGAGCTAAAAAGGTTGATATCATAGTGTTTTCTTTGATGAAGATTCATGGTGATGGAGGGATTTCTTTGGTTTAAGGCATGAAAAAGGAAGCCTTAGGAAGTTAAAGCATGGAAAGAGGTAAGTGACTACAAAATCTCTTAATTTTCCATTTAATATGAAGTTTTCTTGATTATGTAACTAAAATAAAAATATGTAAAATTGTTAATTGATGCAAGTATGTTAGGGTAATTGCAATTGGATTAGAGAAATGATGAATGGAAAGTGAAAATAAAAGAAATAAAAATATTTAGGAAGAAAATTATTGTGGCCGAAAATAATAATAAGGAAAAATGGTGAGAAATTTGTATGTAAATGATGTATGTTGGCTTAAAATAATTGTAGACTTGATAATTGATGTCTATAAATTTTTAGAAAATATTTAGAAATTATTTAGAAATTTTAACGGTTATGTATAGGGTATGTATTGAATGAAAATTGTGATTTATTGTGAATTAAATGATTATTTTGATGAAAAATAACAATGACCAATAAATAATGCATAAATGAAATTTATTAGAATTTATCAAAGTTATTGAAATTTTATTGGAATTTTTATGTGAATATGTATAATGAAAATAATTGAATTTTTAATGCATAATTGTATAAAAATGATGAATTAATATGAAAGTAAATTATTGTCAATGACAAGAAATAAAAAGTCAACCAACGAATTCTTTGAAATAATTATTAGATCGTGAAAATAAGAAAAACAATGAATTATTGGTAAATAATTCATAAATAAATGAAAGTGATGGAAATAAATTACTACGTGAATAAAGGAAATATAAAATGAGTTTTGAATAGAAAAATGATTTAAATGAAAGAAAATAAAAATTTTGGGGCAAAACGGTAATTTTATCAAAGTAAGTAATTAATGCGTAAAAATAAGAAATACTTAATAACGGTAAAATAGTAATTTCGGAGGCCTAACGGTTTCAAAAGATAGAATTTTCGTGGTTTAAGGACCAAAATGTAATTTTATTCGAAAATGGTAAAATAAAGAATAAAAGATGAATAATGGATGAAATTATATAATAAAAATGAAAATAAATTATTATGATGACAAAATCGTAATTATGCATTTGAAATGAATAAATCGATAGAAAAAGTCAAATTATGCATGTTCGAAACTTAAAATAATAAATGATATTAATAACGTTCCTAATTGCCTAAAAGTAGAAAAATAAAGACGTGATTAATTTATTTTAATAAATTAGTCAACAAAAAGTATTAAAAGAATTAATGCTTATAAAAATAATTCGTCGACGAAATAAAAGTTGGCATACCGAATGATTAAAAAGTTTAAGCAGTAAAAGAAAAAGAAGTCAACCATGAAATTATTAGAGAGTAATTCGTAAAGAATTATACAAAAAGAATAAAAGAAAATTGTGAATTATACTGTCTTAATTCATAATTCAGAATCTGTATAAAGAACTAAAAAGCTTGAGTATCTGAGCGAATTATCGAAAAATAATTCGCAAAAGTGACTGAAAAAGAAAAAGTGAATAAAAGGATAAAAAGCTATTGATTAGTCAAAGGCACAAAAGAGTGCATTTGATCAGAATAAAGTATAGTAACAAATAAATAAAAGAAATTAAAGAGCTTTAAATGTTCAAAAATATTTACAAATGTGACTGATTATGTTTGCCCTTAGCAATAAACAGGTATTATGATTCTTATTTTGGATATAATTGGCTAGCAATAGGAACACCTCTGTACCGCAGTGCAAGTCATGGCGACTTGCTTAGCTATGAGCGGGATCTTTGATCTCCATAACTTCAGTAAAAGTGAAAATGTATCTGTTTCTGCTTTGTGAGACTTGATCTTTCGAGATCATTTCTCTATCTGTTCTGTGGGACCTTCGGGTCCAGTCCCGAGTGTCCTTTGTGGGAAACCTGTTATATTGTACTAGGGGCACATCGAAATGAATAAATTAGTACCGTTTAATTGAACTGAATATAAAAGATATAAAAGTTATATCGAAAAACGATCCGTTTAAAAGAGAATGCAAAGTTGAAATAAATCTGTAGAGATTTCTGACAAGTGTACTTAAAAAGAAAAAGAAATGTTTTATAAGAATAAGATATTAAATCAATGTTTAGTTAACCTTTTATAAGAAATTCAAATATACCTTGTTTTACGTGAAAAATATAATTTTAATTTATTAGTAATTTTTGTACCATTTACCACTGTAAAGATAATGACAAGTCTGGAAAATAATATTAATTTTCCTGCTTAAAGTTAAAAAGTGATGATAGTCACAAAAAGTGAACTTAATGCTTAGGTAATGCTTTTCTGAAAGATAAGTTACCTGAAAAGTAAAACGATATAAAGGCATAGAATTACGTAATGAGGGAAAAGTAAAAGATATAAGTTTTAATTAGATAATTAAATATGGGTAAATGTATAAAAGAAGAAAAGAAAGTTTTGACTGCAAAGTACTCCAAAATAGCTATATCGCTTTGCAATGAAGCTTATAAGCCTTTTAATAGTAATGTAATTATTAGATCAAAGTTAAAGTAAAGTAATAGAATAAATAGTAAAAAGTAAAGTTAGAATATAGATTGAATAATTGACCAGTAAAGCAAGTATTAAAAGTAGTTTATTTTGGTACTAGTAAAGACACGAGTACCAATACAAATCGCTAAATGAAATGATAATTAAATTGCTATGGCTAAAAGATAAAATAAAAGTACTGATAAAAAGTAAAAGTTATAGTAAAGATTAACGTAAAGAAAAAATGTAATTCTGATATTGATCTACCTAAGAAGATACTGTAAGATAAAGTTGAAAGTTTGGAAATAAAGAACAATGATTACCAAAATACGAGTTAATAACATGACTAATGTTAATAAAAGTAAGAAAAAAATATTAAATGAAATAAGAATAATAGTAGCATAAATTTTGTAATTATGCTTATTCTTGGAAAATTCTTGGATTAGTAGTCACCACTGTACATATTTAATACTCAGCACGTAGTTTTTACTGCGTACAGGTTCTGGAGTGGTGCGGGAGCACAGTACATTGAAGGTCCAGATCGGAAGAAAAGATTTTTGTGTTAGTTGGTGTAAGCTTTTGGCATGTATATACTTAGACTATTAAGGTAAAAGTTTGAATGGTATTTTGGTTATATGTTTATTTGTCTTGGATGTATGGATTAGTATAAGTTTTGATTTGTTGATCAATGTTTGTTTTTAATTGTTTATAAGACTGTTATTTGATTCTGGAATTTTTGTAAAAGTATTTTCAAGTGGTTTGAATTGTTCAAAAAAAAACTTACCGTTGTCAGCTAAGTTTCATTTCGAAAAGGACTGTTCCGAGAAGGGTGTTACAAAGCTCCCCCTTTCTCCTCCAACCTGGCCAACAAGGCAGAAGTCAGCTCTTTATAGCAGATCAAGGAAAGATCTTTGGCTTTGAAGTTCCCCTTCAGTTGACTGACCACCAGTTGGAAATCTGAAAATATCTCTAAGATGTCCAGCTTCACTTCTATTGCCAATTGCAGCCCATAGCACAAGGCCTCGTATTCTGCCACATTGTTGAAGGCTGGAAAGGTCAGGCGAGCCATAGCTCGGATTCAAACTATGATCGGGTTCAGCAAAAGTACTCTGGCCCCCGCACCATCCGTACTTGAGGCCCCATCCACATACAACTTCCATGATACTTTCGCTAGTTTGGGAATTGGTTTATGTAGCTTAGCCATAAAGTCTGCCAGTACCTGTGCTTTTATGGATGTCCATGGCTCATACCGAACATCAAATTTCCCTAGGCGAGCGGCCCACTCTGTCAATTGGCCTGAGCATTTTGGCCTCTGTAACACTTTTCTCAAGTTTGAGTTTGTGCGCACCGTAATCGTGTGCGCCTAAAAGTACGAACGGAGCTTAATTGTTGTTGTAATTAGTGCAAGGGCCAGCTGCTCTAGAATAGGATAATTTAGTTCGGCCCCTCGAAGTACTTTGCTCTTGTAGTAAATGGAAAACTGTTGGCCCTCCTCTTCTCGAACCAAGACCGAACCTACTGTACCAGCGGAGACAAATAAATAGATGTATAAAACCTCACCAGCTTGTGGCCTGCTGAGCAGTGGCGAAATTGAGAGCTTGTGGCGAAATTGAGAGCAGTGGCGAAATTGAGAGCTTGTGGCCTCACTAGCTTGTGGCCTGCTGAGCAGTGGCGAAACTGTTTCAAGGCCTGGAATGCTTGCTGGCATTCTTTTATCCAAGTAAAGTTCTTGAGGTTCCTGATTGCTCGATAGAAGGACAAACATCGTTTGGCTGAGCAAGATATAAACCTGCCCAAAGCTGTGATCCTTCCATTCAATCTCTATACTTCCTGGACTATTTTAGGCGGATCTATGGTCATAATCGCTTTGATCTTCTCTGGATTTGCTTTGATCCCCCTCTTCGATATCATAAAGCCAAGGAATTTTTCGGACTGGACCCCAAAGGCACACTTCTCGGGGTTAAGCTTCAAGCCTGATTCCCGAAGTCTGTAAAAGGTCTCCTTCAGCTCGACGCACATGTTAGTTGAAGCTCAGCTCTTGACAATCATGTCGTCCATATAGATCTCCATATTTCTCCCTAACTGCTCCGCAAACAGCTTATTCATTAGCCTTTGGTAGGTGGTCCCTGCGTTCTTCAACCCAAAGGGCATGACTTGATAACAATAAGTTCCTCTATGAGTGATGAACACTATTTTTTCTTCATTCGATGGGGCCATCGAGATCTAATGGTAGCCCGCTGAGGCATCAAGAAAGGCGTACTCTTTGAATCCTGCCGTTGAGTCCACCAGTGTATCAATGTTTGGCAGTGAATAGCAATCCTTCGGGCATGTTTTGTTTAGATCGGTGAAATCAACACACATTCTCCATCTGCCGCTGCTCTTTCGAAAAAGCACAACGTTGGCTAGCCAGTTCGGATAGAATATCTCTCTGATGAAAACGCTTTCCAGCAAAGTCACGATCTCCTGCTCGATGGCCAATTATCTCTCGGGGGCATGATTCCTCTATTTTTGCTTTACTGGCTTGCAATCTGGCCGAACATTCAACGAGTGAATTATTAAGTCTTTCTTGACCCCCCGGATGTCTGAGGTTCGCCAGGCAAAAACATCGACGAACTCCCAGAGTGTTGAGAGTAGGGTTTTTTTTTCTCTACCTTAGTCTTTCCAGCCGATATCTGAACCTTCTTGCCTGGCTTTAGTTCGACCACTTGTAGCACTTTTTTCGGCTTTGTCCTTCGTTTCTCTTTCTCAGGTACATTCATTGTGTCAAAGAGCAGGCCCTGATTTGCCCTTTTGAGCATGGTCAAGTACGTCTTCCGAGCAGTTTTTTGATTTCCTCTCAAAATGGCCACTCCGTCGTCTGTGGGGATCTTAAGCACCAGGTTTTTCATGGAGACACAAGCATCTATCTCAGACAGTAGAGGTCGTGTAATGCCCCTCAGTATATTTTAGGAGAATTATAACTAATTAATTATTAGTGTCTATGTTTAATTAAGTATAAATGTATAGAGAATGACCTAATTGCATAGCTAAAGGGTAAGTTTTGGGGTAGAATTTGAAATAAAGTAACTTGAAGGACCAAATAGCAATTTTTACTTAAAGATGACATTTGGACCAATTGAAAACAAAAGTGAAGAGGATATTTTGGAGAGGGATGGCCAGCTAACTCATGGTTTTCTTCCTCCATCTTCATCCTCTCAAACCCTAAACTCTCTCTCTCTTATTCTCTCTCTAGAGTTCTTGGGGTTTTGACAAAAAGAACAAAGATTTACTTGGATTTTGGTGTTAAGGTAACTTGTTTCTTCTTTGATGTATGTGTTTCATTGAATAGCTTGATGGGTTTTCATAGAAGTGTCTTATTTTATAGAAGGAGAATCAAGCAAGAGAAGGGGAAGGAGGCTCTCCAAGGCTGAAGAACTTGGAGCGTAACAAGGTATGAGAACTTAGGTTTTTGTGCGTATGTTTAATATTTTGGTCATGAGAGAGGGAGACATTGAATGTCTCTCTCATATATTTTATGGATGATTTCAAGCTTAGAAGGGTTTAGAGTTGAAAATATACAAGTTTTTGGTTGAGAAACATGAAAATCTGTTTTAAGGATCACTTGACCAGTCTGCACACTTTTGCTCATATCTTGAGCTATTGTTGTCTAAATGATGAAATTCCAGTTGTTATAAAAACTAGACTTGTATACCTTGACTTTGTTAGAAGCAACCGAAATCTGATTTTCACTGTATGATAGTAAAAATCGGTATTGAAATCTGATTGTGATTGTTATTTTGTCTTCATAAATAGTCTATGCTTTTTCTTGAATATCTAAAGATTTACAGGTCCTGTTGAAATGATTTTTGGTGTTTTGAAAACTAGAAAATAGGCCTACAACTTTGTTGAAGGCCATTTTAGTTGAAATTATTGTTTTGCAGGTCAAAAATATTGTAAAAGTCGAGACTGGGAATCGGTCTTTGGGCGATTTAGGGCTCACGGTTACCATGAATCTTATAGTAATCATGAGGTGCCTAAATATCTAGTCCGAACCTAAAGTGTGCCCTAGCTTACGGTTATTAAGACTTCATAGTAACTGTGACCCATTCTCGTAGTTCTACTTCATGGTTACTACTCTAAGATTGGTAAATGTGAGGTAGTGAACTTTTGGCCCAAAAGCAAAACCCATGCTATCTCACGGTTACTACGGAATCCATAGTAACCGTGACCCGATCTCGTAACCCTACTTCACGGTTATCATTCAAGGCTTGGTAACCGTGAGGTTGCTCAATTTTAGTCCAGAATCAAAGGGCATCATAGCTCACGATTACTAGAAAATTGGTAGTAATCGTGACCTATAGTACATGACTGGGCTCACGGTTATCATGATTTTATAGTAACCGTGACCCTTCCCTATTCTTTAATATTTGGATTTTTATGACTCCATTTGATGTCTAAACTTGTCTAAGCTCTTCCTAAGCTTATGAATCATCCTAAATGGCAACAATACAGTAAATATATCCCTTTAATTACAAGATTTGATTAATAATTGAAAGGTGAGATTTTATTACTCCAAAATAGAATATGCATTAGTTTACTTCAATTTAATTACAACATATGATTATTATCTATACTATGAAGTTAACAATGCATAATATTATAGTGTTTGGCATTCATTAATGCTATGTTGGATTATATTGATGCAATTTCACAACATATGAAAAGCGATTTATTATGCCTGCACATAAAAGACTTGGTTGTGGATAGATAGGCATGCCTATAGGGTTACAGTTGCAGCTGCTATAGTTTGACTCGTATGAGTCTATAGTTTTTCTCTAAATGAGACCACAGTTCTGACCCGAATGGGTCCACAGATTTAATACCTTCGGGTATTCACAGATTTGATACCTTATGGTATCCACAACACCCGTTATCCACACCCACAGGAAATTAGGCAAGCAAATTAATAAGATGAATGAAATGTATATACAATTTACAATCTTACATTATATGATCTAATGAGTTAACAATTCATTTCAATATTACATTTTGTTTCTTTTACCTTATTATTTAAATATGCCATTTATTTTGTACTATTGTTGCATGCTTGGTGATAACCACTGTGAGTGGTTATCAACATATTAGTTTATTCCCCACTAAGTTTTATAACTTAGCACGGGTGTTTATCCATGTAGGTTCACAGGGTAAAATTTTTGTCCAGGGACAAAGCCAATAATTTCCCAAGTCAACATCAGTATAGGAAGAATATTTTGATTTATGAGATTAATTTTGCATCTCTTTTGGTTAGATAAAGATAAATTTGTATTTAAAGGCATGTAATTATTCAGTTATGTAAATAATCTCTAATAGCTTGAGAAAGTATCACCCTCAATCATATATGACTGATATAGTATGAATGTATATATGCTCATATATGCATCGACAACAGATAACTCACAGGATTTACAAGATTAATGAATGTAATTAGTAACAGTAATCAGGATTATCTAGTATAGTCATTACAGGTCGGCCGAATATCACATTGTAAGACAGTAAAATATCGACCACCATGAAATATGCTCGATAAGCACAAACCATCGCATTGTCTCCGAGCTGCATAGGTAGATTTGCTAGGCTCTTTACCTGGACAGGCTTTTCAGACCAATAAGAGGGACGCTGACTTCCTCGAGCCTATAGTCTGACATCTCCAATGCTCTGTGTGCTTGGGCCGTTATGAGGTTGATCATACTTCTTGTGTCGACCAGTATTGACTGGACCAAGAAGTCTTGAATGACTGCTTCAACAACTAGAGCATCTGTGTGTGGGTGCCAAACATGTGCCCCATCGACTGCCATAAATTGAATCATATTTGTGGCCGAACTCGTCCCCCGCCAGACAGACATGATCTCCTTGGCCTTTTTCTTCTAAGAATGGTCCCGTTGCTCACCTCTGGCAATCATATGTATGACCCCAGTGGTGTTCGCCTGCCATCATTGGTTCTGTTTTTATTCAATTGAGGAGATGGCGACCTTTGTCTTTTTCCTCTCTCGTCTTGCTTGGTGATCCGAGCAAGGGTACCTTTTCGAACTAAGTGCTCAATCTCCCGCTTGAGTTGCCTGCACTCCTCGGTCTCGTGGCCTTTGTCTCTATAAAAAGCACAGTAGAGGTCCTGATCCCTGTTTGGATCTTTCCTCATGGGTCTTGGCCAATTAACCTACCCATTCTGCTTTAAACAATCTAGAATCTATTTTCGAGAGGTAGTTAGGGGCGTGAATCTTTCGTCTCTTCGGTTGTCGGAACGGGGGGTGGTGATTGTATATGATTTGTTATTCTAGTTGTCTCCTCGGTATTTCTTTGGGTCGGCCTTACTGGGATGTCCCCTTTTTTGAGCTACTCTTGCACTTTCTCCCCCTTCCTTCTCCGATGCCCATGCTCTATGGGAGGCATGGCAGAGATGCCGATCCTCATCCATGCGGATGTACTTGTGTGCTCGTGACATGAGCTCGGTGAAATAGTTGGGGGGTTTCTTGCTTAGGGAGTCGCTGAAATCTTGACACCTTGTGTTTCGAATTAAGGCGTTAATGGTGATCTCCAGGTTCAGATTCTGTATGTCCATGGCCACATCATTGAACTTCTCCACGTAGGCTCACAGTGACTTTTCTTGTTGCAATAGGTTCAGGTCGGCGGACACCTTGTTTGGGCGAATGGCGGCCATAAACTTAGCGACGAACATGTCACTGAACTATTTAAAGTTCTCGATACAATGTGATGGTAGGTTCCGGAACCAAATCTGGGCTTAGTCTGCCAAGGTTTGAGGAAAAATTTTGCACAAGGCGGAGTCATCTGCTGTGAGCACCAGCATAGTGTGTTGGAACTGGTCAATATGAGCTAGGGGATCAATGTTTCCACTGTAGATTTTGAGGTGAGGAAGGCGAATATTGGAAAATAGAGTGGCTAATATTTCACGAGAAAAGGGGTGATCGAAAATTGCCTTGGTACTGGAGGGTAGTTTGGTTTTGTTGCCTTTGGATTATGTCGTCCAAGAGGCGATTGAATTGTTTGGTAGTGAGGGTGATTGTGAAGTTGAGATTTTGGGGTAATGCTGGGGAGTAGGATTCCTGAGCAGGGGGCTGAGAAGGCCGAGACAGGTTGGTGTTTTGCAGAAGTAAGGGCTGGGGCTGAGCTTGAGCTACGTTGGTTAATAGTGCGGTAATAAGGGATTGGGGGGTTTGCGGGGTAATGCTAGGAGTAATGGTTGGGATTGCCATGGCTGGGGAAGTAGAGACTGTATCGTTGGGTTGAGGGAGAAATTGTAGTATTCCTAGCGGGGTGGGGTTGGACGTTTGATTTTCTTGTTGGGAAGTGTTTAGATTAAGATCTGGGAAAAAGGTCTATGTTTCACACTCACTGCACCAAATAATGACAAGTGAAAAGCACAGCAAACTCCTTACGATCACCTGCAACAACAGACAACGGATCGGTGAGTTTCTGACTGGGGAGCCATCGACGGTCAAGTTAGACTTTCTGTGTAAAAGAGTAAGGAATCTTTAGCAAAAAGGTTAAGTAACCGTTTCATACCTGTTTTCCTCTTTTTATAGGTGGGATTAACACGTTTGTAGGAGATAATGGGAGGAGTTTTCCGTTCTTTCCGGCCACTAATCCATTTTCGACAATTCTCGAGGGAAACGTGGGTTAGTAGCGACTGTTGTCTATCATGGTGGAGCTATTTTTGGGATACGTTGTTTACCGAACTCTCGCTCGGTTATAGGGTCCGGAGAAGTTGAACCTTTGGTCGGCTCATAGGATCCTCATCGAGTTAGGTGCTCGGTAAACATGAGACCGTTAAACCAGTCCCTAAGTTCGGTTGTTATAAAAAATGAACACGGCCATTGACACTTTTATTACCTAAAACTTCTAAAAAATAGATTTCAACCTTTATAATTTAAATCCGATAATGATAATCTATATATATTAGAGCTCGAAAGAGCTTACGTGATGAAGCTAGAAAGCTTTATTAATGTATTGTCATGTTCTATTAAATTGGCCAAAATACTGACGGTTTATCATTAATACTTACAACATCTTACCAGCACAAATGAATTTTTAGTAATTATTAGGACAGAATCCAATTTTTCTACTAAATTACAAGTGTAGCCTAGAAAGTCAGAATCTTATGGAATCTGCTCTCGTTTTCGTTAGAGAAAGTTTTATCAAAATATGCAAGAATAGCATTGAAGAGAATTGTGAAACCGGTAAAATAATACAATGCAACGTCTGTTTTAGCCAAGAGAAATCTATATGATCCCAATGTCGTCGTGTGCTATACACGTCAAAGAACAGAAATGAATAACAGGACCAGTTTTCTGATTCATTTCAATTAGGGCAGCTCTATACAGACCAACTACTGATTATCCATTAATGGTTTTCCTGGGTCATGGCAATGGTGCCTAGTCTTTCATGGCTGGGGCTAATATTCAGCACGGTTAGTTGTATGTCGGATGTTGGATCAACATATTCTGCTGAGGTGAAATCCGTATGGACGGGAGAGCTGGATTGACTTGGACTTACACCCTTGGTACAAGGACAAAAATTTATACAATTCTGTCCATTCGTCTTGAAAGTATGAGATTTCAGATCCTTTTGATCGAAAATTCTGAATAAATGCAGAATTCTCTTCCGTAGTGAAGTTTCAGAATCGGAGGAAGTCAAGAGTTGCCTATTTTCATATAAAAACGCGGCTGCGAATATCATCAGAGCTAAAACTGAAGCTATGCCAGCAATTAAAAATAAGCCCCAAAAGCTTTGTAGACCAAGGCTATGAGCAGAAACAGAGGTACTAGAATCTGGACAAGTTGTTTGTTTGCCAAACCATGCCTTTTGAACTTGCTTCATTTTATCTCCTTCTTTCAGAGCCAAGATCGCCCTTGATATATCAGGAGCCAACGGGGATCCTTTAGGGAAAACCTGACACTCAATACGAAAAAAACCCGTGTCAAACAACCATATTTTAAGCATTAAAAGGCAAAAACCGAAACGAGATGTGACAGAGAGAGAAAAATTTACAAATCCAAAGCCATCGGTCTGAAATGTGGGTTCAACCATGGTATACATGGAGCAATACTGTGATAGAAAAAGCTTTATGCATGGCACTTCATCGAAAGCAGCAGAGATGCCTCCATTTTCGGTTCCTTTAGAGAAAAGCTCATGACATTCATCAGTAGAATTATACATCTTGAGCTTGGATTCCTCGAAACCCAACCCTTTCAGGATTCCGAAAACGAAAGAATCTTTGAGGTAGCCAACATTCTCTCCATTTCTGATCAGCTGATTTACATCAGTCACAGTGGGCAGGAGCTTCTCCACTGTTAGAAGACTTGTTAAACTGGCTGTGTAACTTTGTGTTAAAATCAACACAACAAAACACCAGATGATCACTAGTGCTCTAGCCAGGTTACTAACCACTCTTTCCCCTGTTGGTGAAAACAAAATTACAAAATAAAAATGTATCTGGTTCAGCTCAGTCATAACACATGTATATGATAATGCTACTTACTCTGGGAAAAGATCATGGTGGAGAAGGAAAACCAGAAGCTAGTGCCAGCCTGATGTGAGGGAGGCCCTCTGAAGTCTTCATTTACTCTGTGTTCAAGAACCCACACGACAAATCCTATGAAAACGAAGAAACAGAAGCTTGTCACCCATAGTTCCCACGTTAAAGGCTTCAAGAAAATCCATGCATTTTTAGGGTTGTTTTCCTTGATTGGAACTATCATTGATACTCCTGATTCTGTGTACGGCAATGTGAAGTCCACGTACGATGACCTGTTGGCAGTTATCGTTATATCTCCCACCACAGCATCGAATTTCTGTTCTTACAGCATTAAAATGAGAATTGGTCAGAGTTTTGAACTTGAGATTAGCTTACAGGAAAACGACCAATACTACCGAGTTAAAACTCATTCTATAAGTCATGCAATACAAGTAGAAAGAGGATTTACCCCTAAGTGAACTTGATAGACCAAATCATTGTAAGTTCCTGCACTTCCACCATCATGATTGGCAAAGGGGATGTACTCATAAATTAAAGCATATGGTAATGCTTTCACTGCAGCATCAAAAACATCTATGCAGAAACCTGTCGCATTAGTTGTGTTAGTAGTAGGATCTCTTGTTATCTTCACAAATTCAGTGTAACCATTCTTCACTGGCACTCCAATTCGCAACTTCTTCCCATTTGTAGGAATCTCCCAACCTTTCGGAACAGAAGTTGAATCCCCTGGCCAGATGACAGGTGCAAGCTTCGACATAGAAGTAGAATTCATTGTTCTGCCAAGTCCATTTCTCTGTGTCCAGAATCCAACTCTTCGTGTTACACGGTCATTTAGGTTAATTATCTCGAAAGCTGAAGAGGGTAGCTCCCCATTCTTCAAAACAATATCTCCTGTAAGACCTTTGAACTCAATATTTGACAAGGCTTGAATCAGGCCCGGACCGTTTTGAGAGACCCCAAGAGTTGCAAGATCGGTGGAGGTGCTGGAAATATTTTTCTTTTCAAATCCGAAGTTTGTAGTCCCCGCTTTCTCAACTGCCATGGCCAATGTAACAGCAGCATCGTAGGCCCATAGTCCATAAATGTTCAATTCTGCAGCATCAACTGTGTCTGCAATTTCTTGCAGAAACTTTCTTTTCCACCGAACACGAAAGTTTTCCACCTCTTTTGAGCTTGGAAGGTAAGACCTAACACCTAACACGCCTTGCATCGAATCAAGAACTGTAGTATTTAGCGAGTTTAAGAAATCCGTAACCCCATCAGTCATGATCCAAACATATCCTTCCCTCATCATTCCGATCTCTTCAACTTTAGTAAAGAACCTAGAGCCAAGAGTGGGTGGCATGTGCACAATAAAAGCTCTTGTTTGCATAGTCATCAACTTGTAAAGCTCTTTGATGATCTGATCATCAGTGGCTACAGGAGAAATAGCACTTCTATATGGAATTCGAGTATCAACTGCTTGCAAAGCATCAGCAAGATAAGGTATAATTCCTTGGCCAAACTCATTATCAACGTAGACAGGCACTGCTTCTCTCCATCCGAAAGCTTGAACTATTGCACTTATGGCATTAACTTGATTCAAATCATTCTTTGTAGCTCTGAAGAAATAAGGACGAGGAATGGATGTAAGAGAAGGACTTGAAGCAGAAGAGGAAATGATGGGTACTTGAGCTTTTTCTCCAATATCAATTACAAAATCTGCCTGCATTGATGTTTTTGGCCCTAAGATTGCTTGCACTTCCACATTTTTTATCAAGTCCAGAGCTGTATTTTTTTGAGAAAATCATTAGAAAATTGAAAATAAAGATTTTCTGATCATAATTATATGAATTTTCAACTAGCATCATCCATTTCTAAAACATAAAAATATCTAATCATCTTTAAATTTGCATATTTTGCCTGTATTTTAAATTAAAAATGTATAAATATATTGGATTAGTCTCGCTAATGAATTTATAATGAATTAGTTGGTTCATGCTTTGGATGACTTGTATTTCAACTGAAAATTTTCAAACTTAGACGCAACCCATCGGTCACTACGAACTAGTCTTAGGAAGTTTTCGATATTAAAAACTTTTCTTAGGACTACTTGCCTATATTTTAAATTAAAAATGTATAAACATTGGATTAGTCATGCTAATGAATTTAGAAATTATATATATATGTGTGTGTGTGTGTGTGAAATCTATACAAAGGTGCGTGATAGGTTCATGCTTTGGATGTATTTCAACTGAAAATTTTCAAACTTTGCCCTAAGCCATCGGTCAACACTTAATAGTCTTAGGATTATATTATTTTGTGTTTTCAAGAATCTTGGCATTTTTCTTTGGCTGACGAGACTAATTAATAATCAGTATAAAAGAAAATATTAACTAAAAATTTTCGACATTAATATGTTCAAATCAGTTATTTAACTTAATTCCCATTGAGGGTGAGAATTGATCGGTTAACCAATTTATGATTAAAAAATTAATCAGTCCATTAATATCGATTTTTAAAAATTATTAACCATTAACTAGTTCATTACGTTTGGTTAATCAGTTTATCGATTTCGATTTTTTAATTTGGTTAATCAATATTTTTCGATTAACCATTAAAATTTATAATATAAAATTATATAAAAAAAATTTAATTCATTTCTAATGTGCAAAGTAGTACAAAATAAAAATCACAAAATAAACATAATTTACTAGTTAAAATTCATGTTGAGTATTATAAAATAGATTTGATATTTGTTGGAAATTAACATATTTGATTCTAAGTCATATAAAATTTTCAATAATATTAAATATTAAAATATAAACTCTAAAATATAAAAAAATATATAATTAAATGCTATTAAGTAAAATATGAACACAAATATATGATAAAAAATATATATAAGTTAATCAGTTACTACATATAAATATTACTATATAATTAAAAAGAATGAAATAATATGCATTTAATTTCAAGTATTATATAAATTTTATAGAAAAATATAAAAAATTAAGATATAAAAATGAATATATAATTCAAATATATTTTAAGTATTATTTTAGGTAAGTTTTAGAGAAAAATACAAAAAAATGAAAAATTTTTAAGGTATAAAAATAAATAAATAAATATATATATATATATATATATATATATATATATATATATATATATATATATAAACCGATTAATCGTAAACTAATGGTTAATTGATATCCAAAAACCTAAAATGTAAAAATTAAAAACTGTAACTGAGTTAATTGGATCGATTAACCATAAAAATCAGTTCGATTTCGGGTCAATTTTACGGTTAACCATATTTTCGATTTTTTTTTACTAACCCCTAATTACCATCACCAAATCAAATATATATAAAAAAATCTTATAATAATTAGCCTCCAGTTCTTATAATAATTTAATGGTTCTAACTGGTTCTACTGTATCTGATCAAATTTTTCTTTTTGGCAAAAGATAAGTAGCTAAATATAATTGTGGCTAAATAAAAATGAATAATCTTCTCAAACTTTATTCTTTCATAATTTTTCTTGCTTTTTTAACCATTAAATCCATCACATTTTCATGATTTTTTTTGCTTTAACCATTACATACATATCCCATGAAAGAACTAAAAATAGTTAAAGCAAAAAATAATCATGAAAATGTGATGGATTCAATGGTTAAGAGAGCAAAAAAAATCATGAAAATATCATTTTCTTAAACTTTTCATATCCTACATTGGAAAGACAAAGGAAGTGGTATGGATTTATAAGTTCGGAAGCCCATAATTTTAGTAAGACCCAATTTGGATGGATGACCCAATTTGAAATCCGATTTAGATTTGGGTTAGGCAAATGGGTTGACATATTTTTTTTCTCATTTGTTTGTTTCAACAGGTGATGTGACGGCTGACGTGGTGCTACTACAATCGGTTTCTCCTCTCTAATTTCTTTTGTAACAGAATAATCTATAATTTCATTTTTGTTTATTAGTGTATTAATACACATTATTCATTGAATTTCTTATTAAATTTTAAAATCTTATCCCTTAGTCTGATTAATGTTGCTATTCAACAAAGTCAGGCTACCTAATTTTACAAGTTGAAGAGATTTACGATAGAATTTGATTATTTATAATAACTAAAAAGACAATAACTCGTGTTTATTTCTCAATCTAAGACATCAAAATCACAATTAATCGAAATGGACCATTGATTTTTAATTCATATAGGATGAAATGGGTAACCCTAAATGCCCATTAAGGTAGTAGGCTAGTTAAGTCTATAGGAGAAGTGTATGAAAATATGCATGTTTGATCCTTGGATGAATTGTAAACGTAGTGGACTAGTTTAATCCTACTAACGTTTATTGATTTTAATGTGTCATGTCATCATTCCAGTCAGAATCATCATCGAAAATCGGTGAATATGATTTTTATGCAAAAATGTGATAAGTTCAGTGACATTTTCGTTAGAAAAAATAAGTCAGTTACTTTTAAGTAATAAGATATAAGTTCAGTGACTATAGGTAAAATTGATCCCATAAAAATCTTTATAACAGTAGCTTACAAGATACTTGTCCGTTCTATTTTTAAAATAACTTTTTATTTTTTAAGAAAATTAAAAAAATATTTAAAATACCTTAATTTCATAAAAAAAATATAGTTATTGATAAAAATAACCTATTATATTTTTAAAAATTTTATTTAATTTTACTTAAAAATAGAGAGTAATAAAAAATATTTAATAAATTGTATAATAAATAGTAGTATAGATGTAAATTTATTTTTTAAATTTAAAAAATATTTAAAATGAAACAAAAAAAAAATCATTTAAGGTGAGATGGAAGGAGTAACTTTTGATGAGTTTGGCTAAGTCTTCACTCAATAAAACATCCTTAAAAAGAAAAAGTTACCACTCCACAATTAGTTGCATTTATCTTATTTCTTTTGAGTTTGACTTAATACCGACCGTAACAAATTCTAAAATTGCCTATACATTAGCATCCCGTTAAGGAAAAGCCACGTCAGCGCGGTATATATGTCTTCTTATATGACACAAGAGATAAAAAAAAAAATTAATATCTTCAAAGTCCATCCTATGAACTTAGTAAATGTTACTTTCTCCATTTCATTTGAAAAAGGTTATTTTTTACTTTTTTTTTAATTTAGTTCTAAAATAATGATAACATATATATTTTGTTATCTTTTACTTAGTTGTTAATCGATTTAAAAAAAAATAATATTTCGATTCATTTTAAAACAATACAATTACACTCTAAAATCAATCATTGATAAAATTAAATAAATACAATAATCAATTATATGAAATTGCGTCGATAACACAAAATCATCTTCCAAAAATCAATTAAACTAGACAAATTTGCAGAGGGAAATGATGATAAATTTACGAAGCAAAGAGAGAAAACTGAAATTGCTAATTATTTGAATAATCATCCTAAATAAGTGGAGCTAAGTATATATATGTTTTAGAAAAATGGATAAGGCAAAATTAAAATGGCGAAGGAAGTGGGTCAAAATCCGAAAACTTGGTCAACCAAAATTCGTGCATTAATTTTGACTCCCCTTCCGACGCCAAAGCATTTAAAATTAAAACACCCTCCCTTCCTCCCTATATATTAACATTAAAAATTTCATCATTAATTTAGTCCGTCAAAGGGTTTATATTTTATAGACGTAATATAATTAAGAATTTTGCATAATTCAATCGGTCGGATGATTGATTTTTTCAATTGATTGTATGATTTTAATTTCTCTATTTATCCAGAAAAAAAAATCCGAATGGTCGTTTTATGGGGTCATTAAAGATCGTTAGTAATTAAGCAGATAAGCAAAAGATCTTGTGAAGGACTTAAATTCCTTGTTTTCATTTGTGTTTATTCCCTATCAAGAATATCACTGAAAATTACGAAATTGTAGAAAGAATTTTAATTCAATTTAAACTGCAAATAAAAGGAGTTGAAGAGCTAGTGAATCTCAAAGTTTCGATAGAAAAGACATTGAGAATTATTTCATGCCTTTAAACCCTTTTCTTTGCTGCACAGATCTTATAATAATTCACCTTTTATATGGACCAGTTCTTACTTTTTATATATTATATATATTTATAATTACCATTTTATTTATTTTATTGAACAAAATAATACTATTCAGTTTAAAATTAATCTGAAGGAAATTAAGAAACAAAAGAACCTGCAGCAGCAGCAGCAACAACATCTTCCATGGAGTCTCTGGGGTGAAGAGACAACCTCGTACTATAAAGAGGATGAGTTTGATAGAAGTCTGAGACTGCCATTTCCATGCACCTAAACATCATCTTCCCCACAGGTTCCTCCATGTCTGCAACAATTCCAACACTCACTGAGATTGTTGTGTTTTCTGCCTTTGCTACTAATATTACTGTACACCATGGACAACCAAACAAAATCAAACAGAAATACAGCCATTGGATACTCTGCTTCATCTTTTTTAGAAACTTATTTGAGTTTTATATTTTTGTGTCTTATTCATTATCTATATATATAGGAATCCAGCCACTCACAGCCTCAAAAAAAATCATAATAATATTAAATAATAAATAAAGGAAGAAAAGTCAATTTTACTCTTCAAGTATTGAAATATATGATGATTTTGCCCATATTTCACATATATATAGCCATCCATAGTATAATGACATAATATGTTGTCCATTTTGATAAATTTAGATGTAAAAATTACCTATTTTAAAAAATTAGAGATAAAATCTCTCAATTTCAAATAATTTGGAAGCAAAAATCGGTAAAAATATATATGGGCATAATCACTCTATTTTGAGTACTTGAAAGGTAAAAAATGGTATTATCCCAATAGTAAATAAATAAGATAAAATTGATGGAGGTGGGGTTTGGAAGAAGATTTCCTATAATGATCATCAGCATATTGTGTTTTGGAATTTATTAATCTAATTTTGTTCTTGAAGAAAATAATTATTGTATAAAGACTAGCAATGTTTTGGAATTTCTCACTCTAGAAATTTATTCATAAATTAATACTTGAAAGTTCCAATATTAATTATTGATTTAATTCTGAAAGACGTCTCTTGTACTGTAGTATTACTATATTTGCCTTGACCAAATCAAACTAAATATTTATTAGGGTTAAATAAGTCATGAGAAAATGTTCACGTTATATAATCTGATAAATGAACTTAAAAAAAAAAGTAAATAATTGGTTAAACTGGTAGAAATTAGTATTATAATAAGTTGAAATTCAATGCAGAACCTTTCCTTTTTTTCTTCTTTTTCCTGTAAGTTTACAGGAATAAATTAATTTTAAGTCAATGTTTGTGTAATAGGAACAAGTCAGGAAACTGGAAATTTTGAATACCGACTCAAAGATAGCTGCATACCTGTGTTGAAATTTCTATGCATCTTTCATTACTTAATATAAAAATAATTTATAATAAAAATGAATACGGCCATTGACACTTTTATCACCTAAAACTTCTAAAAAATAAATTTCAACCCTCAAATTAGTATAATTTAAGTCCGACAATGATAATCTATATATATTAGAGCTCGAAATAGCTTATGTGATGAAGCTATAAAGCTTTATTAATGACGTTTTATCATTAATACTTACAACATCTTACTATCACAAATGAATTTTTAGTAATTACTTATTAGGAAAGAATCCAAATTTAAGAGTTGGAATTACTAAATAATTTGGAATAGATGGTTAAAATGAAAAGGTTTGATTAAGTCCTCGTAAACGGCGATTCAATACAAGACAAGCTTCCAACTAAACTCTTCCCGAAAGAAAGCAAAATAAAAGATATTAAAATAAAATCATTTGACCACTATAAATAGGACCAGACTTTTGAAATCCCAGATTAATTGATGGAAGAAGCAATTAAGATCAGCAGCAACTGATCATCATCATATTATTATTATTATTATATCTCTGATCTTTCATCTTTAAAAGAAAACGAAATTTTCTAAAATTCCAAGTTGCTGGTTGTTAGTTGACTAATGAGCACCAATTTCAAAAGTAAACACCAAATTTTCTACTAAATTATCTTTCATCTTTAAAAGAAAACGAAATTTTCTAAAATTCCAAGTTGCTGGTTGTTAGTTGACTAATGAGCACCAATTTCAAAAGTAAACACCAATTTTTCTACTAAATTACAAGTGTAGCCCAGAAAGTCAGATTCTGCTCTCGTTTTCGTTAGAGAAAGTTTTATCAAAATATGCAATTACATACCTAAAGCCATTCGACAGAATAGCATTGAAGAGAATTGTGAAACCGATAAAATAATACAATGCAAGATCTGTTTTAGCCAAGAGAAAGCTTTATGATCCCAATGTCGTCTATAATAAAAGATCTTATAATAACGTCTTTGATAGGGGTGTTCATCGGATGGGTTCGGATTCAAATAACCCAAAATCCGAACAACATCATATATTCTAACCCTATCCTAGAAATAATTCGGGTCCCTACCCGAATGACCCTTAAAATTTCGGACCCCACCCGAATAACCCAAATTTATATTTAAAATTATTATTTTTTATTTTAATTTTAAAAATGAGATTCGGGTCCCAGACCCGAACTTGATTCATTTCCATGAAACGGTGCGTTTTGAAGAAAAATATTTATTTTTCGGGTTGTTCGGATTAATGAGGATTTAATCCAATCCGAACCCGAACAACCCCCAAATCTCCTACCCTAATAACCCTACCCGAATTTCTTATTCGGGTCGGGTTGTTTGGGTAGGATCGGGTTTTCAACACCCCTAGTCTTTGAATTGCTTCTTACTTTTTATATATAAATATGTTAAAGGAAGTTGAGCTGTAGAATAGCCATAGAATACGTAGTCAATATTAGAGATTGATTTTATATTATTTCTTTCCTTATATGTATATGATTTAGCTTAACCATAGGCTTTAGAATATAAGGTTATTGTGTATCATCACCAGCATATATATATCAGTAATGATCATTCGAAATATAATAAGAAAAGTGAAAGTTATTCACCACTTCTTTTTTTTTATCTCGTTTTCATGGTATCAGAGCACCTGGCTCTGGGTATCAAAAATAAAACATAAACACTGCTTCCTAGCTGACTTCCATGGGAGACGATAAATCAAGAAGCACAGCTTCAGGAGCAAAATGGGACAATCCCAATCATCAACTCTATCTTCATCATTCGGATCAACCTAGCATCATTCTTGTGCCACAGCCTTTGGTCGAAGACAATTACAGCACTGCAACAATTTGGTAAAGACTTGGTTGCTGAGATCTATGTCTAAAGAGATTGCTGGTAGTGTAATCAATTGCAAGAACGCTAGACAAATATGGCTGGAATTACAAGAGAGGTTCTCATAAGTGAACGTGGTTGAGTTATTCAACATTGAAAATGAAATTCATAATTGTGTGCTAGGCAATATGTCTGTGGGATCTTATTTTACCAAACTGAAGGGACTATGGGATAAGCGTGAAGCAATCTGCACTTTTCCTATATGCACTTGTGGATCAATCAAAGAGGTGGCTGCATATTTGGAAACACAGAAAACCATGAAATTTCTCATGGGTCTCGATGAATCATATGCAGGTGTTCGGAGTAATATCTTATTACTAGATCCATTACCCACAGTAAATAAGGCATACTCCCTAGTGCTCCGCCATGAGAAACAAGCAGAAGCGACAACTGGAAAGAGTCAAGACCAACTAGAAGCTGTTGTCTTTGCTGTAAAGAATTCAAATCGCAAGACTGAAGATGAGCAAAAGTGCACAAAATGTAACAAGACAAATCACACCACCAAAAACTGTTGTGCACATCTCAAATGCAGTTTTTGCGGTTGGAAAGGACACACAATAGAATTTTGCCGCAAAAAGAAAGCAGCAACTGAGGATAATGCAACAATTTCGAAGGGAAATCAAGCTACATATCTAACTAAAAAAAGAGAGGCAGGCTTTCCATTCACGGTTGAAGAGTGCAGACAAATACTAGAAATATTGAGATCCAAAACCTCCTCTGCAAATCATGTTAGTAATTGCTCAACTCATGATGAACTTTCAGGTAAAGCTTTTTCACTTATCCTTAATGGAAGGAGAAATACTTGGATTTTTGATAGTGGATGTACAGACCACATGGTTTGTGATCAGAACTTATTTACACACTCGAAGCTTGTCAAAAATCGTACAGTGGAATTGCCAAATGGTTCAATGGCACAAGTGACTCATATTGGCACAGTAGCTTTATCTTCCGATTTAATTCTTGACAATGTTTTATGTATTCTATATTTCCATCTGAATTTAATTTCAATCAGCAAGTTGACCCGCAATTCATCTAATATAGCCATTTTCTTCAACAATATTTGCTTTGTACAGGAACTACGCTCGGGGAAGACGATTGGGATGAGAATTGAAAGAGAGGGCCTTTACTATCTCGATCAAGCCGATAAAGGAATGTGTAATCACACCAAAGCCTCAAATTCATTTCTTTGGCACCAACGTCTGGGGCATCCATCTTCTAAAATCACTCCCTTATTTAATTATTTATGCTTCCGAAATAAAGCTTGTAATACAGACAAGTGTTTGATTTGCCCTCTGGCAAAAGAAACAAGACTTCCTTTTTCTTCAAGTTCCATCACTACTGCATCTAATTTTGAGTTGATACATGTTAACATTTGGGGTGGTTACAAAGTTGCTTCAATTTCAGGTGCAAAATATTTTCTTACTATCGTTGATGACCATACTAGATGCATATGGATTTACCTTATGAAATATAAATCAGATGTTGGAAATCTTTTAGTCAATTTCGTCAACATGGCTGAAAATCAATTCAATTCCAAAGTAAAGATCATTCGCAGTGACAATGGCCCAGAGTTCAGACTTCAAACTTTCTATGCACAAAAAGGCATTATTCACCAAACTAGTTGCATCGATACACCACAGCAAAATGGTGTCGCTGAACGAAAACATAGACACTTGTTAAATATGGCACGTGCCCTTCCTATTCAAGCTGGTCTTCCTTATTATTTTTGGGGCGATGCCATCCTTACTTCAGCCTATCTCATAAATCGCACACCAACTCCTCTCCTCCAAGGCAAAACTCCGTATGAAAAGCTGTTTAATAAAGTTCCAAACTTCTCACATTTACGAGTATTTGGTTGTTTGTGTTTTGTTTCCACACATGCCCAAAACCGTTCAAAATTTGATCCTCGAGCATCACATTGCATTTTTCTTGGATATCCTTATGGGAAAAAGGGGTATCGTGTTTTTGATATTACTCAGAAAAAGGTCTTGGTCTCAAGAGATATCATTTTCTTTGAGAATATTTTTCCTTTCCAGAATTCTAAATATTCCTCTGCACTACAAAAAGATTCAGAATTCTTGTTTCCAAATCAACATCTAAGTCTTGATTTTGACCCTTTACCTAAGTTCTCATCCCATACCAACACCAACGAACCACCAAACATTGACATAACCATCAATGAGCCTACTTCTCTCAACATCTCTTCACCAAACATATCGTCACCATCATTCAATATACCAAATATACCAACGGTTACACCACTCCGGCATGGAAGTTGCGTCGTCCAAGCCCCACGATATCTACAGGACTTCCATATCGAGATGGCCCTCCCTTTAAGGACTGCACCAATGTAACACCCTTATCCTTCCTTAAACTATACCGGCGTACCGAAGACCGAAATTTTTTTTTCTTAACTTCTATACCTAAAAACCTTATCGACATTTACTTAATCAAAAATTACCTTTCGTCGCTGACTTATAACTGTCTAATTTACTATGCACTTAATAAAAATTTTGCAATATAACGGCTGTACATAGTACTAGCCCCCTGAAAAGCAGACAAACCACACAGCCTCTCAGAGGCACAATAATAAAAAATAACAACAGTATACATTCATTCCATCCATTTCATTTGTTCACAATCCAACACTCCTTACTAAAATAACTTCTGTTTACATTACATAACCATAAGTAAAACTTGTACTCATATATACATGCCAAAATTATATAATTAGAGCAATCTAAAAGAAATCCTACAATCTGAATTCTTGCTCCAGCTCCTGTTTACCTACGCGCAGTAAAACTACACGCTGAGCACTCAAGATGCTCAGTGGTGACTAATAATCGATACATTTCCTAACATTTTCATTATTATTCTTAAGTATTAGCATATAAATATAAACATAATTATAAAATCAGTTATTATCACCTTTAAAACAATAACTTAACATTTTCTATAAGATTATTCAATTTAGTCACATAATTACAATTTTGCCATTATAGGCTCAATGATAATCTTTAAACTGATAACTGAAGCAATTTACGTTTCTTTACACTTAATTTGTCAATTATAAGCAAAATTACATTTTAGTCATTGTTGTCCATAAAATTCACTTTTTAAGTAATTTAACTATTATCTGACTGTTTTATCCTTAATTAATCAATTCTCACTTAATTTACTACCTTTTTACACTTTTTGGAAAAATTATTATTTTGCCCCTAAACTTTCTTTTTCTTTCATTGTGGTCCTTCTTCACTTTCTTTTCCTACTTTTCATTGTCTTTTCATTTCTTTCTCAATTTATTACCATTATGCTCCTAGTACAGACCCGGCAAAAAATTTCAGACCGGATACACGGAACATGGACCCCACGAGCCTCACTAAAAAGAGAAATGATTTTCAAGGAACCATTCTCAGAACACTGCACTTTTTACTGTCACATTAACACTTAAACTATGGAGATCAATGATCCCACCCACAGCAAAGCAAGTCGTCATGACCTGCACCACGGTAAATGGTGTTCCTATGGCTAGCCAACTATATTCAGAACTAGTTTTTACTGTCAGACTAATTCTAATGGCATAGTAATAATTACTTTATTAATTCTTTTCAAGTCCGAAAAATTCAATAATTGACTTTTTATTTCTTTTCGTTAACATTAATTTAATTTCATATAAATTAACCAATTTCACCATTTTTATTGAATTATTAATCAATAATTCAATTATTTTCAATATACATATTAACATTAAATTCTAAACAAAAATCACAATAATTTCAATAAATGCCAATAAAATTTATTTATGCATTATTTATTATTTATTATCATTTTTCATTAAAATAATCAATTAATTCACTATAAATCACAACTTTTACTATATACATACACTATAAATAATCTTAAAAATTCCCAAATTAATTCCAAATATTCTCTAAAAATTCATGGACATTAATTTTCATGTCTACTATTAATTTAAGCTAACAATTATTATTTTTATGCAATTTCTCACTATATACCCTAATGATGAAATTCGGCCAACCCAACTTCACCTTCCTAAAAATTGTATTTCTTTCATTTTCATCTTCCATTCATCATTTCTCTCACTTAATTACAATTACCCTAACATATTTACATCAATTAACAACTTTAAACATTTTTGTCCTAATTACATAATTAAGAAAAATTCATAAACTTAGAAAATGTAAAGATTTATTAGTCACTTATAATTTTTTCTTGAATTAGGGAGTCTAGGCTTCCTTTTTCTTGCCTTTGTTCTTGGAAAAACTCCCCTCCACTTGTTCACCTACATAGGGCAGCCCATTTAAGCTTAGATTTCTTCATTTTCTTGTTCTCAAATGCAAAAACCAACCTCATAATCATAATCTACACCCAAAAATCTATGAAAAACCACTAAGAAATCAATTTAAAACATTAAAATTCTCAAGCTCCAACTTACCCCTCTTTCTTTCTTTCCTTGATTTCTTCACTTCCTTTGCCCAAATCAATCAAGTGAAGCTATTTTAGTATATTAGAGGGATGGAACTATAATTCCTAAGTTGGAATTTGGGAGAAATTTTGAGTAGATATGAAGCAAGAGAGAGAGAGAAGATGGAAGGGAATTCGGCCAAGGAGGGAGAGGAAGAAGAAGAGCTGAGTTCTGGAGTTTTCTCCAGATTTTTGGTCTTTAAATATCTCTCCAATGGGCCCAAAATTGGGCCAAAATGTTGGGCTTTGCCCAACTAACTAAAAAGGCCCAATTTAGGCTCCTAAAGGCCCAATTTAATTTCTCTCTCTTCCAGCCATCCAATCACTTCAAAAATAATTTCATCACTCTTATCACATCAAAAATAGCTAGCACACAAATTTTTGGCTCAATCGGAGTTCGTTATCGGTCCGATTCAAACTTATCGGACCGATTCGACAACTGCCGATGTCACCGAAAAATTTCATTCTCATCACTAAAATATTCTACACAAAAATTCATGTAGGCATGCAAAATATGATAATATTCAGAGTTCGTTTACTATTTTTAATCGTTTACGCAAAATCAAGTCACATTCCCTACTAGGGAAATTGACTCGCTAACTTTTTAGTATTTTTAACTTTTGAAGGTCCATTTGACATCAATTTCACTTCAAATTTCAACTCCGGACTCACCATGACCAATACTTTCCGATGGTCCAATAAAATATTTTTGACTTTCGGGTATCCTTTCGGGCCCGAAAAATACTATTTACCATCGGAAAGTATTGTTTACGGCTGATCCGGTGTTGAGGCCATTACAACCAACGTCATCCACAAGCTTGGTTCAACATTCAAGCATTGTTCATCCGTTATCCCAATCTTTATCTTATAACAAACTTTCCCAAGCTCATAAAACATATGCTACTAACCTCTCTCTCCACAAAGAACCTACTAGTTATTCACAAGCTGTCAAAGATCCAAAATGGTGTGAAGCCATGCAACAGGAAATTTCTGCTTTGCAAAATAATGGGACTTGGAGTTTAGTACCACTGCCATCTCATAAGCAACCAATCAGTTGCAAATGGGTATACAAAATCAAATTTAAGGCTGATGGGACGGTGGAGAGATACAAAGCACGATTGGTGGCTAAGGGTTACAGTCAAATTGAGGGCATTGATTACAGGAAAACTTTTGCACCTGTGGCTAAAATAGTTACAGTTCGTGTCTTGCTTAGTGTGGCAGCATTGCATGGTTGGCATTTACATCAATTAGATGTCAATAACGCATTTCTGAATGGTGAGCTTGATGAAGAAGTCTACATGTCTTTGCCTCATGGTTTCGGACGAAAGGGGGAGACTCATGTTTGTAAACTTCATAAATCACTATACGGATTGAAACAAGCTTCTCGGCAATGGTCTATAAAGTTCTCCAATGCACTCAAAGCTGCTGGATTCCATCAGTCCCTTTCTGATCATTCTTTGTTTGTCCGACAACGGCAAGGTATTTTTTTGGCATTACTTGTGTATGTGGATGATGTGATATTGGCTGGAGATAATTTGCAAGAAATAGAAGAAACTAAACTTTTCTTATCCAAGCAATTTAAACTTAAAGACTTAGGAAAGCTTAAATATTTCCTCGGCATAGAGATTGCAAGGTCAAGACAAGGAATCAATTTATCACAACGAAAATATGCTTTGGAAATTTTAGAAGATGTCAGGTTCTTAGGTGCTAAACCTTCTCGTTTCCCGGTAGATCAAAATTTGTTACTCACACAATCAGATGGAGAACTTTTAAATGATGCATCAGCTTACAGAAGATTAGTAGGGAGGTTAGTTTATCTTACCATAACTAGACCAGACCTCATTTATATTATTCATGTGTTGAGTCAGTTTATGGACAAACCTAGACAACCACATTTGGAGGCAGCACACAAAGTCCTTAGGTATATCAAATATACTCCTGGACAAGGTATTTTATTACCATCTACAGGTTCTCTTCGATTAAGAGCATTTTGTGATGCTGATTGGGCTCGTTGCAAGGATACGAGAAGGTCAATTACAAGTTTTTGCATCTTACTTGGTCATGCACCAATTTCTTAGAAGACAAAGAAACAGACAACGATATCTCGTTCAAGTGCTGAAGCAGAGTATCGTTCTATGGCAACTACATGCTGTGAGATTACATGGTTGAAAAACATCTTAAAAGACTTGGGAGTAAGTCATAAGCAGCCAGTAAATGTATACTGTGATAATCAAGCAGCCATACACATAGCTGCAAATCCAGTCTTTCATGAGCGAACTAAACACATAAAGATAGACTGTCACTTAGTGCGTGAAAAGATTCAGAATGGAATGATTCAGACTGCTCACATTGGCACTTCAGATCAGCCAGCAGATTTATTTACCAAGCTTTGAGCACTGTGCAATTTGAAATTTTACTCAACAAGTTGGGTGTCATTAACATACACTACAACTTGAGGGGGAGTGTTAAAGGAAGTTGAGCTGTAGAATAGCCATAGAATACGTAGTCAATATTAGAGATTGATTTTATATTATTTCTTTCCTTATATGTATATGATTTAGCTTAATCATAGGCTTTAGAATATAGATTTATTGTGTATCATCACCAGCATATATATACCTGTAATGATCATTCGAAATATAATAAGTGAAAATTATTCACCACATCTTTTTTTTTATCTCGTTTTCAAAATAGAATATGTTTTGGTCAACTATTTTATTTATTTTATTGAACAAAATAATATTCAATTTAAAATTAATCTGAATGAAATTAAGAAACGAAAGAGCTTGCAGCAGCAGCAACAACCTCTTCCATGGAGTCTCTAGGGTAAAGAGACAGCCTCGTCCTTTAAAGAGGATGAGTTTGATAGAAGTCTGAGACGGCCATTTCAATGCAACTAAACATCATCTTCCCCACAGGTTCCGCCATGTCTGCAACAATTCCAACATTCACTGAGATTGTTGTGTTAATTTTCTGCCATTACTACTAATATTTCTGTGCACCATGGACAACCATACAAAATCAAACAGAAATACAGCCACTGGATACTCTGCTTCATCTTTTTAAGAAACTTATTTGAGTTTTATATGTTTTGTGTCTCATTCATTATATATATATATATATATATATATATATATATATATATATATATATATATATATATAGCAAGACTTTACTGTTTGCTCCTGTCCACACGGTCAACGGTTAATAAACTACTTGACTACGTAAATTTGAATACAATCCAGCCACTCACAGCCTCAAAAAATCATAATAATATTAAATAATAAATAAAGGAACAAAAGTCATTTTTGCTCCTCAGGTATTAAAATATGATGATTTTGCCCAAAAATCATATATATATTAGTACTTGACAGGTCCAATATTATAGATTTAATTCTGAAAGTGAAAGATGTCTCTTCTCTTTTCCTATATTTACCTTGACCAAATCAAACCAAATATTTTCAAAAATTCTTGTAGACAATTCCAAATCACATGCATTTATCAATTTTCCCTGGTTGTTAGAAGTAAACTAATTAACTGTTCAATGAAAGTGAAAGACGTCTCTTGGACTGTAGTATTACTATATTTACCTTGACCAAATCAAACCAAATATTTTCAAAAATTATTGTAGACAATTCCAAATCACACGCATTTATCAATGAAAAGTAAATCATTTTATAGAACCCAATTATTTACAGATTTGTTATTTATTAGTCTTTAAGCAAGTTTTCATTATTTTATTAGGATTAATTAAATAAGTCATGAGGAAATGTTCATGTGATCTAATTGGATAAATGAACTTAATAAAAAAAGTAAATAAATTGGTAAATTAGCTGGTAGCAACTACTCCCTCCGTTTTTTTATCAATCACTTTTGTTATTTTCATTAGGATTAAAAAATAATAAATAGATTTAAATTTAATATTAAATTACGTGATTAAAATTAAATTATCAAATCCGATTGGTTCTAACTTTATTGAAAAATAAAAATAAATTGAAAAAGTAAATTAAATTATATTAAAAGTCTAAAGTAACAGATAAATAAAATTTGAATTTTATTCAAAAGTGACAGATAAAAAAAACGGAAGGGAGTAGTATTAATTACAAGTCATAACGACCCAGTCCTTATATGGCATGCTTTTCCTGATTCCTTCACCAACAGAAGTTGAAATTCAATTCAGAATCTGTACATATTAGAGCTCGAAGAGCTTACATGATGAAGCTAGAAAGCTTTATTAATGTATTGTCATGTTCTATTAAATTGGCCAAAATACTGACGGTTTATCATTAATACTTACAACATCTTACTATCACAAATGAATTTTTAGTAATTATTAGGACAGAATCCAAATTTAAGAGTTGGAATTACTAAATAATTTAAAATAGAAAGTTAAAACGAAAAGGTTTGATTAAGTCCTGGTAAACGGTAATTCAATACAAGGCAAGTTTCCATCTAAACTCTTCCTGAAAGAAAGCAAAATAAAATATATTAAAACAAAATCATTTGACCAGTATAAATAGTACCAGACGTTTGAAAATCCGAGGATTAATTGATGGAAGAAGCAATTAAGATCAGCGGCAACTAAAGATGATGAAGAAGAAGGCTTCATTAATGGAAGTAACATCATGTTTATTGTTTACTTATGTTTCATTAATGGGAATGATTATGGGGAAAAACACAACAGTATCAGTAGATGTAGGAGTTGTAGTGGACCTCGAGAAATGGGTTGGGGAGATGGGACTGAGTTCCATAAAAATGGGTCTTTCAGATTTTTATGAAACAAACGGCCGCCATTATCGTACAAGGGTGCTCCTCCATACCAGGAACTCTATGCAAGATGTTATTCATGCTGCTGCTTCAGGTTAATTTCTCTTTTCATCCATCTTTTTATATTTGCAGCTTTTGGCTCTTATATTTTATCAAAATTTGCAACTATAACCCTAAATAACTCCTCTTTTTATCATAGTTTAGTCCGTGTTTTAATCTAGATTTTGCTCCAGTATTAACTTAGTTTCATAATAAATTGTGGAGTCATGTATTTGGTTAATGCTTTGCTGATGCTGTTGTTGTTGTTATTACCATATCTCTGATCTTTCATCATTAAAAGCAAATGAAAATTTCTAAAATTCCAAGTTGTTGGTTGTTAGTTGACTAATGAACACATGGGCAATTCCAGTAGTGGACGCCAATTATTCCACTAAATTACAAGTGTAGCCTAGAAAGTCAGAATCTTATGGAATCTGCTATCGTTTTCCTTAGAGAAAGTTTGAATTAGACTTTTCAGAAACAGTAACAAAGTATTAATATCTTTATTAATATCTTAAATTAAAACTCTTCTTTAGAAGAGCCAAAAAAATGTCAATAATCAAGTTAGTTTACAAACACATATCTGTAAAAAGAAAATTATAATTAAAAAAAAAAGTTAGGTTCGTATAAAGCCTAGCTAAATTATTCCGCAGAGATATGGTCTAGATGTACATATATATATTAATTAAATGAAAAACAATTCATACAGTTATGATCAGTAAATCTGTATTTTCATTTTTTTAATGATGTTCTGAAAAAAAAAAAAAAAACACAGCACTGGACTTGATAAAAAATGTGGAGGTACAAGCAATCATAGGGCCAACAACATCAATGCAGGCAGAGTTCGTAATTGGTATGGGAGAAAAAGCTCAAGTACCCATCATTTCTTATTCTGCGACAAGTCCTTCTCTTACATCCATTCCGCGTCCTTATTTCTTCAGAGCTACAAAGAATGATATGAGTCAAGTTAATGCCATAAGTGCAATTGTTCAAGCTTTTGGATGGAGAGAAGCAGTGCCTGTCTATGTTGATAATGAGTTCGGCAAAGGAATTATACCTTATCTTACCGACGCTTTGCAAGCAGTTGATACTCGAGTTCCGTATAGGAGTACTATTTCTCCTGTAGCCACAGATGATCAAATCATCAAAGAGCTCTACAAGTTGATGAATATGCAAACTAGAGTTTTTATTGTGCATATGCCAACTACTCTTGGCTCTAGATTCTTCACTAAAGTTACAGAGATTGGAATGATGAGTAAAGGGTATGTTTGGATCGTGACTGATGGGATTACTCATTTCTTAAACTCGCTAAATTCTACAGTTCTTGATTCTATGCAAGGTGTGTTAGGTGTTCGGCCTTACCTCCCAAGCTCAAAGGAGCTGGAAACTTTTCGTGTCCGGTGGAAAAGGAAGTTTCTGCAGGAAAATCCAGGCACAGTTGATGCAGAATTGAACATTTATGGACTATGGGCACATGATGCGGCTGTTGCATTGGCCATGGCGATTGAGAAAGCTGGGACTGCAAACTTTGGATTCAAAAAGGGAAATTTTTCCGGCAGCTCCAATGATCTTGCAGCTCTTGGGGTCTCTCAAAACGGTCCAGGCCTGATTCAAGCTTTGTCAGATACTAGTCTGAAAGGTCTTACAGGAGATTTCGTTTTCATGAACGGGGAACTAACTACCTCAGCCTTCCAGCTAGTTAATGTACTTGGTCATGGACCAAGAGGAGTTGGATTCTGGACACAGAGAAATGGACTTGGCAGAACACTGAATTCTACTTCTACGTCGAAGCTTGCGCCTGTTATATGGCCAGGGGATTCAACTTCTGTTCCAAAAGGTTGGGAGATTCCCACAAATGGGAACAAGTTGCGCATCGGAGTGCCAGTGAAGGGTGGTTTCAATGAATTTATAAAGGTAGACAGAGATCTTAGTACTAATACCACAAAGGTCACAGGCTTCTGTATAGATGTTTTTGATGCTGTAGTGAAAGCGTTACCTTATGCTTTAACTTATGAGTACATTCCATTTGCCAATGCTAATGGTGAAAGTACAGAATCCTACAATGATCTCATCTATCAAGTCTACTTAAGGGTATATCTTCTAATCTTTCTTCTACTTATACTAAACTGCACCAATTGCATACGCCTGCTTAAC
The DNA here is from genome assembly GCA_037975025.1 of Excoecaria agallocha. NCBI lineage: Eukaryota > Viridiplantae > Streptophyta > Magnoliopsida > Malpighiales > Euphorbiaceae > Excoecaria > Excoecaria agallocha. Next base: position 42,753,651 of record CM075818.1, read on the forward strand.
CTTTTCTCACTTTCTTCTGATATCAGAAATTTGATGCTGTAGTTGGAGATACTACAATTATCTTCAACAGATCTCTGTATGTCGATTTTACATTTCCATACACAGAATCGGGAGTATACATGGTGGTGCCAACCAGAGACAACAGGGATAAGAATGCTTGGGTTTTCTTGAAGCCCTTAACATGGGATCTTTGGGTAGCAAGCTTTTGTTTCTTTCTGTTCATCGGGTTTGTAGTGTGGATCCTGGAACACAGAATAAACGAAGAGTTTCGAGGGCCTCTTTCATATCAATTCAGCACTTGCTTGTATTTTTCCTTCTCAACAATGTTTTTCTCTCAGAGTAAGTAATTTCCCCTCTTCACCCTTTTTTTAAGTTTTTGATTCACTAACAATCCTTTTTCGTATTTCTGAACTGTAACGACAGGAGAAACAGTGGTTAGCAAATTGGCTAGAATGGTAGTTATCATATGGTGTTTTGTGGTATTGATTTTGACACAAAGTTACACTGCCAGTTTAACAAGTCTTCTAACAGTCCAGCAGCTACTGCCAACTGTTACAGACATACAACAACTGATAAAACATGGGGAGAAGGTAGGCTACAAGCGAGGTTCTTTTGTTCCAGATATGTTGAAAAGTTTGGGATTCGACAAAAACCAGTTGGTGATTTATGATTCTGTCAAAGAATGTGATGAACTTCTCTCAGTAGGAAGTAAAAATGGTGGTATTGCTGCTGCTTTCGACGAACTGCCATACATGAAGGTGTTTCTAGCAAAATATTGCTCCAAGTATACTTTAGTGGAACCTGTGTATAGAACAGACGGCTTTGGATTCGTAAGTTAGCTCTGTCTCTATCTAAGGTGCTTTTCTGATTATGTTCTATATAGTTCCTGACATGGTTTTGTGACTACCAGGTCTTTCCCAAAAGATCTCCTCTAGTAGCTGATGTATCAATGGCGATATTGAATGTGACAGAGGGAGATAAAATGAAGAAAATTGAAAGGGCATGGTTTGGCAAGCAAACCAGCTGTCCAGATCCTAGTGCTACTGTTTCTTCTAATAGCCTTGGTCTTGACAGTTTCTGGGGATTGTTTCTAATTGTTGGGATAATTTCCATGTTAGCTCTGGCAATATTCGCAGGCATGTTCCTTTATGAACAGAGCAAAGTCTTGTGGCCTTCTGATTTGAAAGGTTCAATATGGAGTAGAATCCTTGATCTGATCAGAATCTTCGACCAGAAGGACTTGAAATCACATACTTTCAAAAAGAGTGAACAGAACTTGTTTCACCTTTCTCCTAGCATTGGTGCTCCAAGTCCATCAAGCTACTCAGTCCAGACAGACTTTGCTGTAGAACAAGGGACCCCTTCTGCAGAATATGTCGTCATATGATGAATTTCATATTTACCTTTTAATCGAAATTGTGGCTTTAATGTATTATGGCTAGTGCACCAACTGAACAGAAATAATGATAGTTGGCAGACAAAATTATATAACTCCACTGTAAGATACTTATTTGATTTTGCTTTAAATTGTTAGACCTTTATTAAATCTGGAGACATCTCTAAATTTTGAAAGAAATAGTGAAAAGTTAGTGGTCCAAAAAGACCAGAAGAGATTACTATAGGTGGATCTATACAACTTCTACTAAGATGCTAATGGCTGACAAGAACCTGTTGCATCGTTTACAAAACTTTCCTAGCACTTTCATTCATATACACAGGCATAAATTTACAGGATTTGTCATTGAAAATATTGTTCAAGACACTCTTTTAGTTTCTGGAACGTGACAGGCTTCGAAATAAATGAATCCATACCATTTGCATAACATTCTTCTGCACTCTCTGACAATGCATTCGCAGTCATCTGCATTCAACAACTAATTAGTTACCGAAAATAGACAAATTTAAAAACATATATGTGTTTGCTAATGTATTGATATGCAAACTAGAAGAAGCAACAGCATGTCAATTTCAATGGCAATAAGGAGTCAAAAAGCGTACCGCAATTATAGGGGTCCTTTTAGAATGTAAAGAATGCTGCACAGAATTTGAGGAAGGTTCACACAATTCTATTCCAGCCTTTACAGCTTCATCCCAACTCCCAGTTTCTTCGAAAGACCGAATCAGCCTTGTGGCTTGAAGGCCATCCATAACAGGCATGCAGACATCCTGCAAGATTGGTTATCAAATTTAAGTGCCTAATTCGAATCAAGGCCATCTTTAGGAGTAAAATCATTTCCAAAAACTTAAAAAATAGCGGAAGTTACCATTAAAACGAGATTATAACAATTGTGCACCACAGCATGGACAGCTTCAATCCCATTGTTAACAACATCTATGGTATGGCCTAATTGCTTCATCATCGACCGAGTCACCATTACATTAATCTTGTTGTCTTCTACAAGAAGGATCTTAGGCTGTAACTTTGATGTGGTTGCTTGTGGACTCCTACTAAATGTGCACTGAGAACTTGTATCAGATCTCTCCTGTTGATGATATGATTCTTGGGGTTCACTGGTCATTGTACTTAAATTCTCTTCTCTGCTTGAATCATCGAGACGTGAGGAATCTGCATTCGGGTTTTGGAATTGACAATTAGGATCATCTTGAAACCTTTTGCTTCTGCTAGCAACATTCTCATTATCGGGTTCTGGACTGTGACTGAAAGAACTTTCAGGTTCTGATAATGTCTCAGCAACTTCAACAGTAGAACAGGCATCCTCAACTGAAGCTGTGTCTTTTAATCTAACATTAGTAAGATTGTCTGAGAATCCATTTAGTTTAGTTGAATAGCTATAACCCGGTAATAATTTTTGAGTCCTGCTGAAACCATTAGAAGAGAAGAGAGGGCCCAATGTACGTGGTTGGAACGAAAAGAAGCCAGTAGTTTCATCTTCTGCTTCAGCATCATGATCAGTCATCTCGGAGATCTCATCTGTATCATCAGACAAATCACAAGCCGAAGATACTTTGTATGGTAAGATAAATGTGAATACAGATCCACAGTTCACTCGGCTTGAAACAGTAAGACGGCCACCCATCAGCTCAACCTAACCAAATGTACAAAAACTTCAGCAGGTAACTGAAAAATTGTATGCAGAACAGATGTGAATGTATATCCGTGGTAGGAAGCTTTTACCAGCTGTTTGCATATTGCAAGACCAAGTCCTGTCCCACCATATCTTCGAGCATGATCTGCACTGACTTGCATATATTTTTTGAAAAGAGTAGGCAAAGCTTTTTCTGTTCATGATACAGAGAAATGTAATTAGTAGTTACGCAAAAAATGTGAAAAACAGATGTGTTATGAACTTTATATCAGTTTACTAATTAGAGATGGGAACAAGGCCATTAGACATGCACCTGGTATGCCAATTCCAGTGTCATAAACATCACAGCAGAGCCACACTATTGTTTCCAAGGATTGAGGTTCCTCCTCTCTGTCCCCATTTTGACCATTGTTAGTTTGATACTTTGATGTGCATTTCTCCTCTTTCACTGAATTTGTTGTTGACTCAGAAGACTTCTGCTGGTTTCCTTCTGCTTTCTCGAAACATGGATCTGCTACCTCATAAAGGTTTATCCCTACCTTCCCTTCATGAGTGAATTTGATTGCATTGCTGTAAATGAAAAAATAAACAAAGGATCATAATAATGAAAAAATAGCACTCAGATTAACAGGAATACACCAAAATTTGCATGCTGCATAATTCAATACCTGATCAAATTGGTAAGGATTTGTCGAATCCTTAGCACATCTCCAATGACCTGAAATTGATGCATCATTAAGCACAAAGAAACTACTTGATATAAATTTGACAAAATTTGTCCTTCGACAATGTTTTGGTGCTCTCACCTCAACAGGAACACCATCTTCTATGCGTCCTTCCAAGGTCAGAATTTTTTGCAGTGATGCAGCAGCTGTCTGAAGTACATGCTTTGCTACTTCTCTTGGCCGAAATTTCGTAGCTTCCAGCTTCATAACACCAGACTCAACCTTGGAAAGGTCAAGTATGTCATTTAAAAGTTGCAGAACCAAATCTCCTGAAGATATCATAACGTTCAGAAGTTGCCTCTGTTCGCGGTCAAGGTCTGTGGTAGAAAGAATCTCAGCCACGCTAACAACTCCTGATAGAGGAGATCGTATCTCATGAGACATAGTAGCCAGCATTTGTTTTGCGCGCATAGTCTCCTCTGCAAAAGAGTGAGAAAGCAAATATTAGAGCAAACTTACTCTTCTTTCAAAGTGAAAATTAGAAACTCTGTAAACTTCTCCAATGAAATGAACCTGTTATATGGATTGTTTTGTTCAGCTCTGTTTCTTTGGCTTTCTGTACTGCTATCTCTTCACGAAGCTTTGCCATTTTTTCTCTTTTCCTTACCTGTTTTTCAGTTTAGGAACATAAATGTCCATTCCTTTTCAAAATATCCTGATCATCCATGAGAAGGACATAATGCTTACCTGGTCAGTTACATCCATTCCCATATAATTTATACCCATTGTCTCTCCTGACTTGCTAAATACAGGCTTTACATAGATCAAAAATGTCTTTGATCCAAACAATTCTGTCTCAAATGTAATTTCCCTCTTTGCAGGCAATCCTTTTTCCAGAACTTCCCTCTTCAAATCTTGTGATTCCTTAACTCCTGCTCCTGAGAAAATCTCCATATCTGTCTTTCCCAATATGTCCTGCACAAAACAAAAAAAAAAAACAAAAAAAGAGGGGGGAAAATATCAGAATTCTAGCTTCAGCCCAAAGGAAATCAACAGTAGCAATTTATTACCTCCTCTTGCAAAGTTGGAAAATGATTGAAGATAAACCGATATCTTAACTCTTTATCCTGAAAAAAATTAATTTTGCCAGAAAATTAGCCTCTTGAACCATATCATGAAGTAAAATTGTGCCATTTGAGTCATTCTTACCTGATGGCCCATGACAACAGGAGCATTTTGAAGAATAAAATGTAAGAAATTGTCTGCCCTTTTAAGAATCTGAGAAAGTTCTTCCACTGGTGAGGATTGTTTTTCCAATTTCTTTATGCTTTCCTTTAGCTTCTCAACAAGAACCTGCTCCCTTTGCATACTGGCTTCCAACAGTCTCTCTAAATGCACAGCTCGCTGTTTCCAGTATGCAACTGTGTCATAATCTCCATCAATTTCTACTTTCTTGTTCTGAACAATGAAGTCCTTTTTCCTCCTTGGAAGAACTTGATAAAGGTCAATAACTTCATCTAATATAGATATAGGACGCTTGTCACCACCATATCTTTCTTCTTCAAACCGAAAATCTTCCAAGATTTCAAGCTTTTTGAGCTCAACTTCCTCCCTTTGTTGGCTTAGAATGTCAAGTTCTTCTCTAAGAAGTCGGACAGCATTGGCATGCTGATATTCCCAATGCTTTACAAGGTATGCCAGTTGAGAAGAGCCACGGTCAGTGTTTGTTAGCTCGAACAGGCGGTGGAAATCCACTATTCTTGGCCTAGGAACTATTGTAACCTCCTCTAACATGTCTTGATCCCCTCTTGGCTTTTCTACATTGTAAGGCTTTTCGCTATCAATATCTTCAGGCCACATTGAAAGGACAACTTCAATGTCCATGTCTTCAGATTGATCAATTTGATCATTTCCCATCTTCAATCACTTGCTTCCACTAAAATGTGTCCATGGCATGGACTAAAAATTCTCAAATTCTTGGAAGAACAATGTCTTCGACCGATAAACTTATCGCCATTCAATGTTTTCAATACAAGAAAAACTTTATTATCTTATCAGAACCTGCAAAATGAATATAAATTGCAGAAAAGAATCATATCTTCAACATTAATAAGAGAAATCGCCCTTAGAATCAATCGAACCAATACTGTCCATAAGCTATGAATTGAGATTCTTTTTTTTTTTTTTTGCTGCGTAACTTAAACAAAATAATACAATTTAGTTAGGAAAATGGCTAATTCTTGCAAAACCAAGTTGCACAGAGTACTAAAATAGCATAATTTGCACTTCTATCAATGAATTTATCTATGACCAGAAGATAGAGTCTATTTCTCTTGCAAAACAGAACAATTATTACTTCAAAAAGTCAAATCCCATACTTTAATTCATTAGCCAAACAAAAGCCTTCTTAACAACTGAAAATTTCTAACTTATTGACGTCCAACATTCATCAGCAAGTCAAAAATAAAAACTTTTTTGTTTTGTAATGAAAAAACTGCAACTGAAATCCATAAGAACTAACTAACCTTATTGACTCTTGAATAAAGGGAAGCAAACCCAGCAAAGAACAACAAGTGTAGAAGGACAAAAATGGAAGCTTTTAGTTGCAGAATGAACACAAATTTTTTTCACTGTAGACCTGAGGAATCTCCTAAGCTGGAGAGTCGGTTGTTTTTCAATTTTGTTGTAAAAAAGAAATGGTTAACTGCTAAGAGAGTGAGAGAGAGCATGTGAAGCTAGGGAAGTCAATGAAGTAGATTTATATTTAATTTTTCGTAATAAAAATTGTGTCTTTCTTAATCGTATATATATTTCTAGTTGTTTGATTTTGAGGTTACATACAGAGTCCCCCCTGCAAAAATCATCAGATTATATACATACATTACATACATCTGTTTTGTGCTTTGTTTATGAATTCAGCCAATCAGATATGAGGAACTTTTTTTTTTTTAATGCAGGAAATTTTTCCTTCTTACCAGCCTTTTACTATTCCTAGGTAACGTGCTCAGGTGGCGCGTGGATTGACTTCCCATTACGGAAGACGATGATAGTGCTGCAAATTTATCTATTTTCCTCACCCGACCATATCCTACATAAATTTTGGACTTTTATCCGAATAATTCGATTTTTTCGGATCCTGATCCGAATAACCCGAAATTTTATTTTTTTAATTTACATATTTAAATTAAAATCCTAAATTAATACAAATAAATAATATTAAATATCATAAAAAAAATATTTTAAAAATACAACAAACTAATAATTTCAAAATTACATTAAATATATATTATATATTAATTAATATTGTAGAGAAATTAATTTTTTTATTTATATTTTTTAAAATTCGGGTTGTTCAGTCGGGTTTCACCCAACCCGACCCGAAATATCCATAATATTCAAAACCGAACCGACCCTATTAATCCGATTAATTTCATCCGAATTGATCGGATCGATTCGGTTTTTGCACACCCCTAGCTGCAAGACCCAAAGCCATAGTAATACAAAAGTATTTTATATATTATTTTTTATCATTCACTTTTATTATTTTTATTAAAATTAAAAAATAATAAATAAATTTAAATTTAATATTAAATTACGTAATTAAAATTAAATTATCAAATTTGATTAATTTTAATTTTATTAAAAAATAAAAATAAATTAAATTATATTAAAAGTTTAAAAGTAACAAATAAATAAAATTTAAATTTTACTAAAAATTAATAGATAAAAAAAACGGAGAGAGTAATACTAAATTAATCTAAGATCTAAATCATGCCAGATTGGTTTAATCATATGTTAGCTTATCAGTTTTTCTTTTTGCAATCAATGGGATTATAAAAAATTATCCTGATACTGAGTATAATTTTTTATACAGGAAAACGAAAGAAATCGAATTTATAATCTTCCAATACATTAAGATGAATAAAAATTTATTACCAAAATATTCCTTCGAGGGCGATCAGACTGCTTTGAACTATGAAATTCAATTAATAAAACATTAATTATGCACAAATTATTGATTTTTTTTCCATAAAAAATTAAAGGTTGGACGTATAATATCAATCAAAGAAAACTAAAATTAAACTACTAAATATTAATTCGGTGACTAATGTTAATTAAAAAATTTTTAATTAAATATTATATTATATACTCCTTCAATTTTCTTTTATCTGTTATTTTTAAATGAAATTTAAATTATATTTATCTATCAATTTTAAAATTTCAATATAATTTATTTTTTTTTTCAATTTAATTTTCTTTTTCAATAAAATTAGAATCAATTAAATTTAATAATTTAATTTTAATCATATAATTTAATACTAAATTTAAGTCTAATTATTATTTCTTAATGTTAGTGAAAATAACAAAAGTAACAGATAAAAAAATAGAAAAAGTATCTCCTTTATTATACCTAAAAAAATAAAATTAATCATTCCAAACTTAGAAATATATATCCTCTGGTAGAAACGTAAAAATAATTGGTATAGTACCTTTTTAAATAAGCTTTATATATATATATATATATATATATATATATATATATATATATATATATATATATATATATATATATATATATATATATATATATATATATATATATATATATATATATATATATATATATATATGAGCAACTTAAAAGATGTCTCAATAATTTATATAAGCAAACAGAATATTGAATTGGATTAGTTGGAAATATGTCGGCCCACTTTTATTAAAGGATACATTTACATATAATACGCAATTTATTTATGTAACCATCAACGACTCCACCATTTCAGCTTTTGATGTGAGTGTATAGATATTATAATTAAATTAAAAAAAAACTACATAAATAGTAACTCCCCACGTGTCTCATCTGACTTATCAATAAAATTAAAACTATATAATATGTCGAAATAAGCTTAATTTGCTATATAGTATTGTTTGAATATTTTATTATTTTTTTCAGCCTAATATTTATAAAAATCATTAACAAAATTGTTAGGTCATTTCACGTGAGAGGTGTAAGGGCATCATGGCTGCATGGCAGCTAAGTCTGGGTGTCCCGATAAACCTTGCCGATTATTAAAACAAATTATTATATATATAATTCCAAATTTGTAAGTTTATAATCTTTATAAAACTACGATCGAGTTAATGTCGTTTGATTAATACTGCTACTTAATATTTTATTGAAAAAAGAGTAGGTGACGAAGGGTACAATATATATGTGTGGAAATTTCGAGCTCTAGAAAATATAAATAAATCTATAGGCTAAACTAATGATAAATTTGATAATTCGTACGTCACATAAATTTACATGTTAGCTTATCAATTCAAAATCATATATGTTATAGTATTGGCAACGGGTAACTATATATATTTTCCTATACAGCAATTTAATTAGTGCGGACTCCTACGTAATTAATAAATTAATTAGACTGAATGTACCATCAGAATGTCACAAACCAAAGGATATAATTTTATAGTACATTATTAAATTAAATGATGGAGAAGGCCAATTAGAATACATGACTGCACATTATGCTTGGAATTTAGACAACTCCATACTTATAAAATTAATATATACTCTTTTCGTTCTCTTTTACCTGTTACTTTTGAGTAAAATTTAAATTTTATTTATTTATTACTTTTAAACTTTTAATATAATTTAATTTATTTTTTTCAATAAAATTATAATCAATTAAATTTAATAATTTAATTTTAATCACGTAATTTAATACTAAATTTAAATTTATTTATTATTTTTTAACTATACCTCAGTTTTATTCAATAATCCATAGAGTAATTCACTTCTGCTTACAATAATATTTATTATTTCTTTATAGAAAATTGTCATCTAGTAGAGGTGAGAAAAAAATTGAAAATATATATACCTTAATTTTTTTTATTTTTCTATAAAATTTATATAATACTTTAAATTAAATTTATATTATGCCAGTTTCTTTAATTATATAGTAATATTTATCTATAGTATCTAATTAACTTTTATATATGTTATTTTTTATCATATATTGATGTTCATATTTTATTTAATAGTATTTAATTATATTTTTTCATATTTTAGAGTTTATATTATAATATTTAATATTATCCAAAATTTTATTTAACTTAGAATCAAGCATATTAATTTTCAATAAATATCAAATCTATTTTCTAATATTAGCTATTAATTTATAGAATATGAATTTTGATTAGTAAATTATGTTTGTTTCGTAATTTTTTTATATTAAATTATTTTATACGTTTGAAATTAAATTGAAATTTGTCCGATTTTTTATATAATTTTATATTATAAATTTTAATGGTTAACCGAAAAATATTGATTAACCAAACTGAAATCGATAAACTGATTAACCGAATATAACAGACTGTTTAATGGTTAGTGATTTTAAAAAATCGATATTAATGAACTGGTTAATTTTTTTGCTCTAACCCCTACCATCTAGCCATTTCTGCCTGTATAATGAAAAATAATAAATTAAGCAAGCATTTCGATTATAAAGCAATAATTCTCAATTAAATTATCAATATCATCTTGTCATAGAGAGAGAATATATATATATATATATATATATATATATATATATATATATATATATATATATATATATATATATATATATATATATATATATATATATATACAGAAAATGCTTAATATAGTTTTATAAACTCACCGGCTATCAACTGTACTAGAAATTGTGGTATAAATACGTCGCAAATTTATAAAATTAAGTCTAAGAAAATTCTACCCGTAGCTAGAGGTGTGCATCCGAACCCGACCCGATTAACACGAAACCCGAAATTTATATCTTTTTCCTCATTCGACCCGATCCTATGTAAATATAGGACACCTACCCGATTAACTCTTTTTCTTTCGGGCCCCAATCCGAATTACCCTATTAACCCGAATTTTATTTTTTTTAAATTTATATATTTAAATTAAAATCCTAAATTAATACAAATAAATAATATTAAATACCATTAAAAATATTTTAAAAATACAACAAACTAACAATTTCAAAATTACATTAAATATATATTATATATTAATTAATATTGTAGAGAAATTAGATTTTTTTATTTATATATTTAAAAAATCGGGTGGTTCGATCAGGTTAGTCGGATTTTCACCCAATCCGAACCTGAAGTATCTCCAATATCAAAAACCGACCCAATCCTATTAACCTGAGTACTCCATCCGAATTGATCGGATCGGATCGGTTTTTGCACACCCCTGCCTGTAGCTTTTGGAGATAACGAATAATCTGATGGTGCGACAAAAATGAAAAATCTAACGGTGAATTTGGTGATAACAATATAAAGAAATTCCGTACAAAGAAGAGATTACATGCAAATAAAAGGGAGCTGGATTCAAGTTTCAACTATAAAAGATGAAATCCCTTAATTTCCGGAGCTAAATGTACCCTCTCGCCTTTTGTTTCTGATATGGGTAACTGGACAACTTCATGAAAAGAATATAGTATTATCATAGTAACTTAAAATTAATTTATTAACTTTAGTTTCGTATATAAAGGAGCCACTGCGCCTTTTGCATTGTTTTTATTATGTATTCCTAGAGTTTTTATAGATTTGAGTTCGAATCTCGGGATCCTTAATCAAGGAAAACTCGAAAAATCATGATGAAACTCATTCATAATCGAATTACTCAATCGTATAAATTAAAAATATAAAAATAAAAACGATGATGGAACTCATTTATAATCGAATTACTCAATTGGTATTTTTTTGAGTTTCGTACTGAGTTATATGTCCAACTAATACGACATTAATGAAGCCAACAACTTCAAACATTGCATAGTTAATGCTCAAACTTCAGGATTGATATCGGAAATTTATAGCAGAAGCCATAATTAATTAATTACAAGACAAAAAATATTATATAAATTATTTATGCTATAATCTTTCTTAATGCTTGCTTTCTTTCTTTATACTGATTTGATTATCGAAGTATTTTCACTCAATATTATACATTTTTAGATAATTCGGTAATTTAGCAGATCCAACCAGTATCACTTGTAAATTTAAAATGCGATTTCTTTTTCTCTTTTTCTTAAACTGCATAAAATTTTTAGGTGAAAGATGTCGTTATTACTTGTTAATTAACATTTCTTTTATGTAAAATTAAAATCATAATTAGTGGACAACACCACTCCGGGTTTTGATGCTTAGCATCCAAAACCATACCCATCATTTTCTGCAATGATAATTAAGGGACAAAAAAAAAAACAATTAAGTCGGAAGTCATTGTCAAATAATGTATTGTAATTTAATTTGTTTGTTTCGAGGTAAATCTTAGTGGTAGCTTAGGACAAAATATTGCTTAATCAGAACCTCACAAATAGAAATAGTGTCACTTTCCCTAAAACCTATAACAATTACATTGGTTGCCTTCTTGTCCTCCGCATTGTGCATCTATGTACCCCAACCTCAATTTTCTTTGTACACTAAAAAAAGTTATTGAAAATCGTACCCACAAAATTTCACGGTTTAAATTAATTAAAAATGAAATAAACTGTGAAAATTTTAAACGGACTTCTCATATAATTAATATGAGTAGTGTGACATCCTAATAACCATTTCAGATATATTCTTTATTGTCTGTTATGAGAATTCATCTAACCTCAGTTTCTTCTCAAATTATACCACTAGATTTCATTTAGTTCATATTATGGTTAAAAATCAATTTTCTGGTAGGTCACACATCTTAAAATTTTTCTAATTTATGTACGTTCAACTCTAAAAATACCGTACTAATACTAATATAATCACATTAAATACTATAACGATATTACCGTTCATGGTCATAAAAGTGCTATTTATATCCGTCAAAATTTTAGGGCTTTACAAGTAGCACTTAATTAATGTGAAGATTGGTAGTAGCTAGGTTGCTTTTTCCTATGAACTCAAGTAGCCATTCCTCTTGCATTTGGCTAACACCATCTCATGTGTTGAAAATACCTTGCGAAAAATGTGAAGGCCATTACGTGATGCTCTCCTCTTTTGTCAACCACTTCGAACTGATTCATTGCAGCTTGTCCAATTCATTCAGCAGAAAACTTTCTTCTCAAGTCTTTTACGCCGGTTGTTATAGGATATTTTGCATTTATTATATTCTCTATCTACATCTATATATTTTTTTGCTAAAAGCGAACCTAATAAAACTGCACATCATTCAGTGCACAAATCACTATCAATGGACTTTGCTCTCAATGCTGCGCCTGATCAGCGTAGCTTTATCCGTTGTAATCTCTCATTCTTTTAATGCAACATTTGTTTGGTATAAAAAGAAAAATCATCGTTGTAGTCTGTCCAATGAATCCTTTTGATCTTACAATAGTATATGGAGATCATTATGTCTCAAAGTATAACAACACATTCTTTTACTGATTATTAGCATTTGATACTGGCTCATTCATAGCATTACCATATTTTTACTTTTTATTTTTTTCAGATCAGTTATTCATCATATATTTAAAATTTACGTTCTAAACAAATATTTTACGGATTTTCTCGTACAAGCAAAGTAAATGAACAAATTGAGTAAACGAAAAATCGTTATATTTTGCAATTTTGAGAAAAATGGAATAATTAAGAAGTGATAATGGTTTAGAAAGAATATCGATTGTGAATTTGGGAACCAAGAAAGGATATAGCTTGCTTTTGTGGGGTCATGCTTTTTCATGGGCTAAGCCTAGCTTGCTGTCCTGATTTTTTGTCCATTGTTAGGCCCATTCGCGACTTCACATGGCCCAGGCCCATGGCTCAGAGGTCATTCAATATTCATCTGAATATTACCATGTAATCATTTTTTTTACACTAAAATACTTCTTTTTTTTATTGATAACCGAACTTAATCGGGACTCTAGTCGGATAAAATTCGAACTCTTATCTAAATATTACCACTGTAAAAAAACACCATGCTTATAAAAAATTATAAATTGTTGTAAAGTATTAAAAGTTGACCCATTTAATTATAAAAATCATTTAAATTATTAAGTAAATTCTCTGAATTTTTAAAACTTTCAAAATTTTATAAATATCTTTCTCTTTTTCATTAGAATCTCATTTGAAAAAAATCCATGGAATTTTTTTATTTTTTAAAAGATCAAAATCGCTAGCCATCGTAACAATAATATTTCGAAGTAGTGATAATATTGGAAATGACAAATGATGTTAATTAGAGCAAATCTAATTTACATATTAATTTTAATTATGGCAATAATGATTATGACATAATTCAATCATAGTCCACACATAGGCTAATCATAATTTCAAAAGACATTAAATATATAATTAGAAAAAATTGAGTTAAAACGGCTGAGAAGAAAGCAGTTAATTTTCTTTTCAACGAAGAAAGCCAAAATACACACACAAGGAAAAATGCTAGCGTCACATGGGACTTTCTGACTGTCTTCTAGACCAGTTTACCCAAAACAGAGAAAGACCAGGCCCACCTCTCCTCTTCTTCCAAATTTTCAATTTTCTCCGAGTGCCTCAGAAACAAGACATGGCCTTCTAAATTTTTCTTCAAAAGGCTCCAACCTTCCCTAATTATTGCCCAAAACCCTAAGAATTAGACTCACCCGCATTATATATTTATTTATTTATTGGAATAGAACAGAGAAATTTCGTAGTTAAACGAATCTACGTATGTATATGATCAACGTGTAGATGCATGTCGGCGGATTAACGGTGGATCTGAATTGGTTCCTTCAATTTATATTCACTGTGTTTGTAATAGCTTTGGGATTGTTACACTTGGTCAGGAATACGGCGTCGAAGTACTTCGAGGTCGACGCCAATTTCGAAAGTGGAGGTGGTGGTTTCACTGATCGGAATCACTCTGTTCCGTCATCTATCTCAATGGAACCTGAGGACTTCTCATGTGCCAATTGCGGTAATCATGGGTCCAAAAAGTGCGCCGGTTGCAAATCCGTTAGATACTGGTACTTTTTCTTATCCAATTTTGTTTTTGTTATTAATGTTGTGATTATTATTGGTGATTGATTGTTGTTGAATTATGTTGAAGTATAGCTTCTGGTTGAAGTATAGCTTCTGGTGGAGATAATTCTTAGTTTTAATCATCTGTGGGGTTGTTCTTGTTTCTTTTTTGCTTGCAAGGCGGTTTGCTTGGTAATGATTCTTTACTGGAACTCTACTTGATAATTGATTCTATTGGCTATTTCTTGTGTGGCTGGAAATCAGGAATTATAGTCACATGCAAACTAAATATCCTTCTCTTGTTTAACGATTGCCTAGATAATATATTTTTGGAACATTAAAAAAGAACTATCAGCCAGTTGATTATAATAAAATACAGTATTTTTTGAATCCAATTGAATCATAAGAGACAACCCTATTCTAATCTGGCTTGCTACATGACCTGTTGAGAAAGCAGCTCATATGCTAGCTTGGAAAAGATGTTCTTATTTTAAATGAATGTACTTAATTGTCACTGGCTGTAAATCTATAATATATTGCCAAAGATTCAATATTTCATTGTTTTATCTTTGCTTAATTATTTGGTTTCTCTTAGCTTCTGCACTTTTTCTTACTGTAACTTTTTTACCCTTTATTCTCTTTCCAGCTCGGTTGACTGCCAAAAAGCACATTGGAAATCAGACCATAAGTCAAAATGCAAGGATTTTGTCAGGGTGAATTCAAAACAGAATGGGAAAACGGACTTTGGATTCAAAGCATCAGGAGCTGATGGTAGATCTTCTTCTGATATTGCGCTGATTCCTGCCAGTGGAACCACTAAACTTATAAAAAAGCCAAGAAAGGTATGTGCATATATATATATATATATGTGTGTGTGTGTGGCATTTAGATTGTTTTGCTGATTATTGTTTTACTACGAGGAATCATTGATTTACCTGTATGACTTTCAGGTTCTTTTCCCCTATGATGACTTCATTAAACTTTACCACTGGGACAAGGCATCATTCCCACCTTGTGGCCTATTAAATTGTGGAAACAGGTAAGATTTACTGTACTTGCACTCTGCTCCATCCTTATAAGCCATGAATGCTCATGCACTGGCGTCAGCAAATTTAGTTAACTCAGCTGACCTCAATTTAATTGCTTTTTAAAAGCCTTGGTTGATCCTATTCCCTTATTGTACTCAGCTTGAGGCTCATTTTAGCATGTAATGTTTTTGTTTGTTCTTCCTGGATTTCTTTTATTTAATTTTGTGCTGTGCAGCTGCTTTGCCAATGTAGTTCTGCAATGCCTCACATTCACAAGGCCACTTGTTGCCTACTTGTTGGAGAAAGGCCATCAAAGAGAATGTATGCGTGGAAACCAGACTCATTTATGGGCCTCTTTGTTCTTTTTTCTCGAAGGATTTTGGGTGTTTTCTCATTTGGTCAAATTTTCATTTTGCTTTCAGGCAGGCGTAATGATTGGTGCTTTCTATGTGAGTTTCAAGCTCATGTTGAAAGAGCAAGCAAAAGTTCTAAGCCCTTTTCACCAATGAGCATTCTCTCTCGCTTACCCAATATTGGTGGTAATCTTGGCTATGGAAGACAAGAGGATGCTCACGAGTTTATGAGGTTTATATTGCCTTCTTTGGATTGGATCACGTATTGCTTTTGCATCTTCAGGATTCCAATGTTACAGATTATTCTTATATTTTGTGTAGGTTTGCCATTGATACAATGCAATCGGTGTGCCTTGATGAATTTGGTGGGGAGAAAGCTGTTGATCCAGGCTCTCAAGAAACGACCCTTATTCAACATATATTTGGTGGTCACCTACAATCTCAGGTTGTACATCTTATATGCTGGAAGCAGATGACTTTGTTCTAATATATTGCTGCTAGTGATGTGCATAAAGTGCAGTATGATTATCTGATGGCATGCTGTTTTCTGGAACTTTGTGCCCTTTTCTTTGTCAAATAAATTGAGGCAATTGCATGCTAATGCACTGAGCTCTATTCCTTAGAAGATTTGATGTGTGAAGGGTTGGACGCTTGTTTCAATGGCTTTCACTCTTTTGCTTGAATGTAAGAGCAAAAATATTGGATGTCAAAAGGATAATTCACTTGTGATAGTTACTCCTCTCCTTTTAAAACTGTTTCTGCTTGTGTTGAATTAAGAAATGAAAGACCTTTTGCTAATAAAACTCTTAATGGAGGAGTGGAAAAAGTTTTCTTGATTGTTGGAAGACTTCCCATGGAAGACATTGGGAATAGAACTTCAGTCAGGGAATGGCCTCTGGGTGGCTTATAATATTATTGAGCTAGCAATTTATCATTCTTGTGGAGAAGCTGCTTTTTCTTGTTTTCAGGACATAAGCTTGCAGTGTGCCTAAGATTTTGTTTGCTGCTTTTTTTTCTTTTTTTTTTCTTTTTTTTTTGTGTTTTTGTGAATGTTATTCCACTGTTAAACTTAGTTTGGATGGAGGAATTGCTAGTGATTTTCATAATCTATTCTGGTTCTAGGTCTGTTAGCCTTGCAGTCGCAGCATAAGTTATAGTTTTCATTCATTTTTACTCTTATGTGATCAATTTCTCCATTCCCTAGTCTTGGTAGTGGCTCTTATGTTCTCTGTTTGTGTTTTTTTCTCGAAATAAACTCCTCAGGTAATATGTACAAAATGTGACAAGATTTCAAATCAGTTGGAAAACATGATGGATTTAACCGTTGAAATTCATGGGGATGCTGCATCCTTGGAGGAATGTCTTGACCAATTCACAGCCAAAGAGTGCCTTCATGGAGAGAATATGTATAGATGTGACGGGTATTGCCTTTTTTTTTTGTACTTATTTGTCTTTTAAACCATAAAACATCTGATTATTTACTTCGCCCCTCACATCTTCTTGGCATTTTTTTGCTGCAAGCATTTAGTACTGACCATTGCACTTTATCTCTTAGGCAGTTTTTCTGATCTTATCTTAACTTTTGATGCAGACAATAAAGAACACACACACAAAAACCGAAAAAAACAAATCAATCATTTTTGTTTCTAGTAATTATATGCTGTTTGGTTTTCTAGTTTAAGGCACATTATTGTAATTTTCATCTCTGCTGGAGCATTAATGAAGGTTCATGGGAACTTTAAGTTTAGATTAAGGTCTATTTCAGTTCTTATAGGTTGAAGGAAACATCATTTCTCCCTTGGTTTTCTTAAAAATCTGGATACTTAGAGGAATAGGATTATTGTGACTATAATTTTTAGTCAACCATAATTTTCTAGCAATAGCTGGTGCAAGTTGTTTGATGTTATTCTCTCAGTTGTTTTGATTCCCATATGAATCTTAGGCATGACTGATAAGGTGTTGTAGTTGTTCTTAGAACCTCTACCTTTTCCTTAATTCCACTTTAAACTGCTCGCTTTACATCTTTCGAGTTTTTTTGTTTAATTGTACCCATTCTCGCCTTTATTGAAACCTTAAGAGTATAAGCCCTGCAAAATGTCCCAACTCAGCTTTAAGAAGCTGACGGGACCATTTATGTTTTGTGATACTTTGTACAAGCCCTCTCCTTATGATATCGATTACAATTTATTGAGGTTGAGAGTCATTTTTCTTTTGATAAACCCTACAAGATATCCCAAATCAACTTTTGAGTATTCTGTTTTGATGGAACGTCTGCATACCTGTTTCCTAGTTATTTTCTCTTTGTTTCCTCATTGTACTTCTCTGCTGAAAAATCTGAGGTAATGTTCATTACAAAAACAGCTATCAATTTCACCTCTCTTTGCACTCTATTCAGTTCTAATTTAAACTTATTCCATGCTTTAACTTATCTAAATCTCACTTGATAGTTGTTTCACCCTAAAAGCATGGTGGCTGGATAATTTTTTATCCTAAAAATGTCTAGTAAGAATACTACCATGGATAGGATGGATTAAACTAAAATGATTATGTAGCTGTTCCTAATTATTACTCCTCTTCTATTTCTATCCTTTTAGTTACCCTACTAATTTGGGATGATGTCTTAATTGAATTGAGTTGTTGTTTTGAGTTAAACATGCAATGCCAGGGAGGCGAGAATTTATTCATTTTGATGTTGATCCTGTAGATGAATCCAAGAGAATTGTGGAGTAGGACAATTATCAATGAAACGAGTCTGTATTGGATTTCTTTGTATTCAATAACTTCATTTATTCTGATAGTACGTGCAATTTATTATTGGTTACAGGTGCAATGACTATGTCAAGGCATCGAAGCGTCTTACAATTCGACGGGCTCCAAATATTCTCACAATTGCCTTAAAAAGATTTCAGGTATCACTTATGCACACTTTTATGACTGTTTCAATTTTTTTTTTCTTCTCCCTTGTCAACCTGAAATCCTCTGTTGTAGTTGTCATTTAGTTAATTATAGATGCAAAGTAAAAGTGTATCTTGACAAAACCTGTGCAGAGTGGGAGGTTTGGGAAACTGAACAAAAGAGTAACTTTTCTAGAAACATTAGACCTTAGCCCCTATACAAGTGAAGAAGGAGATGGAACAGACGTGTACAAGCTGTATGCAGCTGTTGTCCATGTGGATATGCTGAATGCATCTTTTTTTGGTCACTACATATGCTATATTAAGGATTTCCATGGAAGCTGGTATAGAGTAGATGATTGCAAGGTAGAAACTCTTTATTCACCCCATCTCCTCTTGCATTCTGCGTATTCTTGCTCACATTCCTTCTTCTTGCGCATCTGCATGTTTCTGCCCATTTTATGTAGCAAGATATTCTTCTAATCTCTAGCAATATCAACATGTGATTTTTGCCTTGCTTTTCTGTTTTATTTTATTTTATTCTTTTCAATGTTTGTTTATGGAGCGGGTGATGCCACTGACACCTAATGATTATGCCCTTACAGCATTATAAAGCTTTTGCAATAATTTCATGGTGCTATGTCATCAGTTTATTTGATCTGACTTGACATTTGTTGTGGTTAGTGTTTAATGATTGAGTTCAAAACTGGTTGTTACTCAACCTGTTGGGGGCTAGAATGAAACATGGGTCCTTTTACAGCTTATATGGTAAATGGGTCAGCAGGTCCAAGGCTGCTTTTAAGCTATAGTCCTTCTGTAAAGCAAAGAAGGGTTAGTTCAATTTTCAGTTATGTGATATGGCTCAATATTACTACCGATTTAACTTCAATTTTCAGTTGTGTGATATGGCTCAATATGACTCCCAATTTAACTTTACCCCTTAAAATAGGGACATGCATACCTACATGTATATGTGTAGGTTTCCATGTATTTCATAGAATGTATCGGAATTCTAGCTGATGGCGTGACTTTTCTTAGGTTCAAAGTGCTGATTTAGAGGAAGTGCTTGCACAGGGAGCATATATGCTTTTATATAGCAGGTATGCAGCTGATATTGATTGCTAGCATATGCTGTTTTAGCATCTGATCTCAATTTCATATGCGAGTCTTTTTGTGTATTCACGGTACAGTAGTTGGTATAATGATCTGAACCAATATGTGTTTTTACATTATTATCACTTCTACATCGAGGATACAAAGATTGAAATCTTTAGCTTCTGTTTGCTTTTATAATAGTAGCATCCAAAGTATTCACATTTTTTTATGACAAGTCCCTTCAAATGCACTTTTATGACATAATTTTCCCAATTTGGGGCAGGGTTTCTGCCAGACCATCATGTCTAAGAACCATCGAACCTGCAGAGGAGCAGCAATCGGCAGAAGTGGAATCAGGTTCCTGCACGAGTGAAAAAATAGAATGCATGATGAATGGAAAAGTTGAATGCGCAAATGGGAAAGTTGAAAGCTTCTCAGCTTTGGAATCAATGAACACCACGTACACCTCAGGGCCCCTAGCATCTGATAGAAATTGTGAACTTGTGAATGAATGGGATGTTGCATCAAGTTCAGCTGTTTCGATGGATATTGCCTCCTGTGAACAAGACTTGTCTTATAGGGTGGAGGACTCTCAAGATATGGCTAATTCTCATTCAATAATGGAGGTTTCCGACAGTGATAAACATGGATTAACTGCAGTTAACTCTGAAGCTGCAGATGAAGATTCGGAGAGCATGAATGTACTAGAGTCTGATTTGATTTCATCTGTTCCAGTGGACGTTTGTGGTTCTGAACAACATTCATCTATGGCAACAGACTCCAAAATTGTTCTAATAGAAGATTCAGGCGATGCCAATGGGGTTAGTTCTGAGTCAAGTTCTGCCATTGTGAAGGATATCAAAGTTAATGGCACTATCCATCCTTTTTCAGGCACGGCAAATTCAACCAAGACTTGCAAATTGAAACACGAATCCGACTTAAGTGGTTCAGATGATGCAGACAGGAACCCTAAGAGAGCAGAAATAGCAGCTAGTCATTTATAATTGTGGAACATTTTCACACTAATCATTTGTCAATATATAATATTTTTTTTGGTTAACCCAGCATCAATAGAAAGTTGAATAGAGATTTTTTTTTTCTGGGGTTTTTTGTTATTTGCAGAAATCTCGGATTTCATTTGTAACAATTGTAGATGGAGCCTTACTTAAAATAATAGACCAAAATTTCTTAAGTCTCTCTGTCCGCCATATTATAGAACAGTTCACTGGTCTAAGGAACTGTTGGAACCAGTGGATCCATTTGAGGATCGTACTACTTTGGCTTCTAGTTGAAGTATAAATCTTGGTTGAGGGATTTTTTTTTTTTTTTTTCCTTCAGGACTGTCTGGTAGATGAGAATTTGAAAGAAAATTACCAAAGTTGTGCTACACAAATAACTTAAAAATTAACAAAATTATGATATAAAGTTAAATAACAGAAATTTGGTCTACTAAAGGAAATATCAGTTTGGAACAAAAGCCAACAGAATGTCAAAAGTGGCAGCAAAGTGCCAAAGGAAAATCCTATCAAGTCAACGAAGATTTTGTGAAGAATTACAAATTGTATTTACTTGATACTGGCATTTCTATAATTGGTTTCAGGTCGTCAAGAGCTTCCAAGCTGCTCTTTTGAGTAATCTCCTTGTAGCACTTTCTGCTGTTTCTACCACGATTCATACCTTTTCGTAACAACAATCAGAAGAAGCAGAGTCAACAAAGCATTATAAAAGGTACTGATGCTGTTGCTAACTCCCAATTCAAAAAGGCAAAACATGCTGGAAAGGAAAAAGAAAAAATTTCGAAAAATCAGGACTCAGGAGGCAACAACTCACTGCTCATTTTCAGTATAGGCTTCTTCCCATTCTTAATGAGCTCGAAAATGAAAGTCTCTCCTGCTTTAAGATTATTTTCATTGCGGAAGCCGGTCCACCCTCGTCCAGTTAAAACTTCACCCTTAGGCCTGTGTTGTCAGTCGGCTAGGCTAGCCATGGCCTTCTTGATTCAAAAGAACAATCTTGCAGCATCTATTGTGCAGTCCATTAGCCTGTGCAAATTTCCGCGGAATAGTCTGCATAAATGTACATATGATATTAGCACATAACCAAAGAGAAAAAGAAAAAAGAAATATTCAAATTTAGGACAGCATAGGTAATTACTTTGGCCTTTCGCAATATAAACTTGACCATCTGACTTGTGTCGTAATTCTGCCTTTCTGATTCAAAAGAATGATCTTGCAACGTCTATCATCCAGGCCATGTAGCCGGAATGTTCTGCTTAAATATATTCTTAGTGTCTAACCAAAAAATCATAATACTAAAAAGAAAATTTAAGCAGCGGAAGTACTGACTAGTGCAGGTCGAGTGGCACCATAAGATGTCAGATTCACCACAAAATAAGGGTGTTGAGGAACATAAGGACCGGCTTTTTCTTCCAAGTTATTCGTGTCTTGCTTTTTCTTGGTGAATTCTCCTGATTCATTAAAATACATTCACTATACGAAATTCTATAATGTAAGAGTCAGCAATATCAACACCTTGGATATGTCATGCAAGCACACAGTATCACGAATTCATCCATTAAAAAGAAGCAAAAAGGGTGGCTTTTGTTGCAAAAAGATTGAGCAACGTTTTAATCTGAGAGAGATACATAAACTTACTAAAACCAGCAGATTCTTTTGCTGTATCTTCTTGTGATGTTTCCCGTCTCTTCTTTGACATCAAAGAAAGCTTCCAAGAAGGGCTACTCAGTACGTCATTTTCAAAGTTTTTTCCTTGCAAGTACTTGAAAAATGAAACAGGAATTGACTGCAAACAATGCATAAAATCACTGTCTTATTCTGCCTGCATTTGCCAAGAGAGAGGAAAATCTTACAAGTTCACGCTCAAATCCTGGACACTGGCTTAAAGAAGTGTGTTTACTGGGTTGCATTCTTCTCACTTGCCTGGTTCTTTCTTCTTCTGGTGATGCCATCAATATCAACTTTTTTTTTTTTTTTGAGCCTGGTGGGTGTGTTATTGCTTAGGGTTGGTGGTAGTTGTATTTAACTTGTAACGTAGTTACTAATTAAAAAAATTCAAATTTAATCCCAATAACTACTGTGTTTTCTTTAAGGCAGCTGTAGTTGGTGAGTGCATTTGGCAGTGCTACTAATTATTGCTGTCGGGCAAATGTCCCCGCCCTTCAAATTACTAATCTAGGCTGGTAATTACTGGACCTTTATGCTGCCTGTTTTCTTGTTCTTGCACTTATTTCTTGTTCTCTGCAAAGCTTTTCTTTGAAAAAGTGAAAAATAAAGAGACGCACACGACAAGTTGAAATTAGCATCCATAGTTCTAAAATCACTTGAAGACAACGTGTTATGAACCTACGAACTAGAATAGTGTACGCATCAGTAAGGATAGAGAAAAGAAGTAATTCAGAGTTCTATAATTTGCTCAGCATCTGCACAATCTTCCAAGAAGCTCCTTTGGCTTTTATCACTTTCCATACTTTGCATTTGCTCCCATGCTCTCTCTCGTTTTAGAGCTTCCAAAACAAACAAAAGAATTAGAAATAGTTATTTACACATCTAGGCAAGAAAAACATCAAAACATACAAAAACCTCCAAGCAGGAATAAACTTACCATAAAATTTCATCATAGGCCTCGTTCCACTTCGGACGAGTTCTATCATCAAGACATCTTCCTCCTTTAGGCCATTTTCTTTCACAAATTCAAGCCAGCCATGTGACATGAGAAGTCCACCATCTTTAGCTGGCCGTAGAGATACTAACCATGAATTTCCCATTTCATTTTTAAGGATCACTTCTGAACATTTGCTAGCAAGGCCATTCCTCCGGGCAAAGTTTCTTTGAATTTTCTGCAATTTAGCTCAGATATGAACATGAATTTAGTGTCATTGATGAGTTTCTGATGTATTGGGTAATTAGTACTTACTAGATTATATCCATTAATGCAATATGCTTTCATTGTAACATAGAAATACGGATGCCTTTTTGATGAAGAACCAGCTTCTACACTCTGATGGAAAGCAAGATTCTTTTTGGCCTTAGGATTTGCTTTATTCCCTGCATAATAACATTGGATAGAGAAACGTCAAGTTTCTAATTAATAAGACCGGGATGAAGAATTACATTTACCAAGACATAGTTATTCAAACAGTAATAGGTGATAACCTACTGCATAAGGACTTTTCAAAAAGGGTAGCTTACCAAACATTTTCAACACAGGTCTTTCTCCCTTTATAATGAGCTCAAATATAAAACAATTTCCTGGCTTAAGTTCATTAGCAGCGCAGAAGGCTTTCCAACCGTCTGCAATATAAGCTTGACTACCTGATCTTCTAGATGATAAAATTGCTGGCCAAGGCCTCTCTTTTGGTCTATAAGAATGATCTTGCAACAACTATTGCTTTGAAAGTGCAGTCTTGAAAATCTTGTAGGAATATACTGCTTGGAAATAAAGATTAGAGGGTCTAATAAGACAATTACAATTATAATAAAACCCATGCATATTTTTAAAAAGCATAGAGTAGGAAATAACAACCAGATATTTCCCAAAGGCATGGCGTGTTACTTTTGCCACAAAGAAAGGGTGTTGAACGGAAGAAGAACTAGCTTTTGCTTCTAGAGCAGTCATGGGTTGCTTGTCCTTTTGGGGTTTTGCTGAATCAACGAAACACATGTATGAAACAACCTTCAAGAATGTAATAGCCAGTTTTTATGTTTAAGATTCAAAAATGCTAGGCATTTCTAAATCATGATGTAACATTTTGCAATCAGTAAGTTTGAGAGGATGTTTTAGTTGGCATATAAATCACGGAAGTTCTTAAAACATATAATCTACACAAACATGCCTAGAACAAAAAATGCAATGAACTTACTGGAGCCAAATTCTTTCGCCACTTCTTCTTCAGAGACACTCTGCAATTGATTTCCCAATGAGGATGATAATCCATAACAATTAATGAAATAATCATAAATAGTACTTACTGGTTGAGAGTTTTTTCGGTAGAAAGCCTTAATATGGGCAAGAGGATGAGATGGTTCATGTGATGAAGAACCAGCTTGTGCATTTTGATACATGACCTCCTTAATTTCAGGATTTTCTTCTAATCCTTCATCGCATTATTGATCATAACTTTACGAACAAGGAAAAAAGAAGGCAAAAAATCTTACTTTCTTATGAGTGTAGACCAAAACTTACTCCGAATTCTCAGCACAGGCCTCTTCCCATTTTCAATGAGCTCAATAATCAATAAATTTCCAAGCTTAAGATCATGAGCAACACGAAAGTCCGTCCAACCACATCCAATAAAAACTTCTTCTGATTTTTTACGCCATACTTTTGCTGGCCAAGAGCTTCCTTCTTGATCCTTAATAATCACCTCGCAACATGTCTTATGTAGACAGTGTGCTCTTGCAAAATTCATTGGAATATTCTGCTTGAATACAAAAATTAGAGGGTCTAAAAGTTAATGGGCACATATTTTCACGGGCAGAGTGAGCACACAGTACTGACCAGTTTACTTCCTCTGGCGCTGTAATTTGCCAGTTTAATCACATAGTAAGGATGTTTAAGAACTGAGGAACTAGCTTTTGCTTCTAATTCAGTTATCTTTTGCTTCTTCTTTTTGAACTTCTCTGCATTACAGAATAATGTAATTGTTCAGTCTATCTTTAAGATGATAGTGATTTCAATAACATGTCATTTTTTTCTGGTAAAGTTGATATCTTTATTTAACATGGCGTATAAAATATTAAAATAATAAGGAAAAAATATAAACTTGGAAAGTAATAATTAGACCCAAATTAATACTGAACAGAAAGAAAAGAAATTTACTACTAGGAGAATCTGTAGCAGGATCTTGTTCTTCAATTTCTATTTTCTCCTCTTTTATAGTAAAAGGAGGATATTCCCTCTCACAAGTAGTTGGGTCAAGAACCAAAACATCAAAAACCAAACCACCTGCATGTCTGAAAACCAAGAAATCACCAACATGCAACTCATGATCTTGAGCAAACTCTTTCCAACCATCTTCGAACCGCCTATCGTTGACCTTGATAGGCCAAAGCTTTCCCCCGGGGCTTCTCAGTGTAGCTTTGTTACATTCTTGCCCTTTCAAGTACTTGAAGAAAGAAACAGGAATTGACTGCAAAGAAAGAGCATCGGTTATGATCTATAAGAATATATGTAAAGAGAGACTGAGAAAGAGAGAGAGAGAGAGAGAGACCGACTTACAATTCCATTCTCAAAACCAGGAATCAGAGGCTTGAAGAAGTGTGGTTTAGTGGGAATCATTCTCGGGTTGGGAAGGTGGGAGAGATATTGGTGGATGAACTTCAGAGCTTAGTAGCAGACAGCTCTTTTTTTTCCTTACAACGTGGCATTTTCAGCTTCGTAGGATTTGTAAGGTTGACTACAAAACCTTGGAAACTGAACTCAAACACAGGAACTGCCGCGCATAATGCATTAAAAGAAGAAAGAAGCTCAAAGTTCCAGACATGAAATTAGGAATGCGTGGATAATCTTTATTACGTTAATCATCTTTCAATATCTCATAATCCAGCTTAGAACAACAAAAACTCAGCCTAAACTAAGTCGGTAATTGTGTCATTTCTTCATGATTATTTATGTATGAGCCGAAACTGAAATAGAAGCCCATTCAGAGTAGCAATCACGGGTATAATAGGCTGATGAAAGGGCCCAATCTTACTTATGAATAGCTGTGTTAAAGACTGAAACTTGAACATAATGGGCCAATAGGAGGTCTAAATTAATGAGGAAATTACCTCAATTGCCAACTTTTTTTCCCTTTTTTCAAAAAATACAACCCCATCTCCTTAGTTTTCATAAATTTCACTTTTTAAATTTTTGGTTTCATAAATACAATCCCGTCTCGTTTTTTCATATTTCTTCATCTCCCATCAAGTTGCTCTACTCTCCATTCTCTTTCGTCTAAATGCTCGAAGAAATACCTTTTTTTGCTATTGTTATGCTCATTATCCAGGTACTTTGATTGTTTTAATGTTTATCCTTTAAATCCGTCATTCAGTGTGTGCTCCTTCAATGGCATCTAATGGAGCAATGAAAGCTCTTACACTCCAACGGAATACTACAAATCTACACAAAACCCATTAAAGCATGAGAGATCATGGAGGAGAATCCAGGAGAATTTGTGTGTGATTTTAGCAGCTTGAAAGTTGGGCAAGGGATTCAAGGTTTATCAGCAGATGAAGAATTCGAAAGAAGAAGACTAGTAATTTACTTTCTACTTCCAATGGATCTTCTTTACTCAGTCCTTACCCACGAAGAAATGAGGATTATGAGTTTTAAAGCTAACAAAGCTTTGAAATATAGTTATTTAAAAAGCTTGATCATGCTAGTTTTGACGAGCCACGATCATCATCAGTTTTGTATTTTCCCACAGTCAGAGATTCAGAGAGAAGATGAGCAGACGAAGCCTTTGGATTTGGACAGGTCATTCTCGCACCAAACATCGTGGAAGCATGCTCTTGAAACCATTAATGAAACTCCACCTAGGTATCTTTAGTATTTGTATTCCACACGTAAGTGTTTCTTTCTTTCTTTTTTTCTGACTGATTTGGATTTGTTTGTTCTTGAGACTATTATGAGAAGATTAATTACCTAGCAATAGTTTTTATTTCCCGAGTTGATTTTATGTTATTCATATATAAATACATATAATCTATTTATAGGTGGCATGCAATTTATTCATAAATGAATCAAAATATAATAACCGATGCCGCTGAAAATGTAACTTCAGCTACTAAGACTGGAAAGGTACGATTTTTATTTTTGAATTTTCAATATTTTGGTTTGGTGATTATTGAAGATTGCATGGGTTTGTTTTCATTTATTTAGTGTTTGTTAATATAGGATTTGGGGTAATTCTTGCCTGTGTTGTTGGGAATTTCATTTCTTGATGATTGGATATGAGTGATTTGCTGTTCAATTTTTCTTGATATTCTTGACAATAAACTGAAATTAGTTAGTTTATGGATATAGTAAATTCTTTGAAATTGAGATTAGCACAGAACAAGAAGTGCCAAAGACAAAGTTCACCTTGTATTCTTTTGACTTGAAAATGGAGGAAAGATTAGTATTTTCCAGGAAAAAATTCATATTATTGCCAAAATTCAGTTTATGATAATGTTTGTATGTTGAATTTCATGAAGGAAACAAAACCTAACTTTTTAGTTTGTCTGTCTAAGATATTTCTGGGTCTTGTCCATATATGTACCGAGCCAATAAATAATTATTGACATGGTTCAGAATTGGATATATGAAACTAGTCTATTTCTGCTAATGCAGGTAAAGGTGATTTTTTTATGATTTTATTAATCTGACATTTGAAAAATCTAGCCTTTTTTTTTTAATTGTATGCTGTATTTTGCTAGTAGAAGAATTCAATTTATTTAAGCCCTTACATGTTCTTCAATATTTGATGAGTTCAAACTGCTTTAAATAACAAGTTCTGCTTTAAATAATTAAAAAATTATTAACGGTATAAATGATGAGATAAATATAGTTTGATTTTAATAGAAAACTCGACATATAAATGATGAGATAAATACAGTTTGATTTTAATAGAAAACTCAACATAGAACTAATTTAGATAGCTTGGTCCAATTATATATTCTAGATCAGTTTAATTTTGATTAGCAAAATAAGTAAATTTCAATTATCAATTCAGTTAATGCTGAATGGCTCCAAGATATGGTTCAAAATTAATGCTGCATTTTTCATTTTATATTATTGTGTAATATTGTAACATTGAATTATGAATTAATTAACTAACATTATAAATCAGCACTGAAAATGATCTAAAACAAAACCTAATGCACACATTCTAAAACAAAACAACCGGAATAAATAAAATTACAAGCTAAATTAACAAACAGTGGAATAATCTTGGAAAAATGATATACGTACTGTGTACAGCATGTACACACAGTGTGTACTAGATGTACACACTGTGTATAGCACATACACATGGTGTGTACATGATATACACACTGTGTATAGCATGTACATATTGTGTACTAGATGTACACACTGTGTATAATATGTACACACGGTGTGTACTAGATTTACACGCTGTGTATAGCACATACATACGGTATGTACATGATATATACATTGTATACAGTATGTACACACAGTGCGTATTAGATGTAGATATTGTGTACAGCATGTACACATAGATGTACACACTGTGTACAGCATGTACACACTATGTGTACAGCATGTACACACTGTGTACAGCATATACACACTATGTGTACTAGATGTACATACTGTGTGTACAACTAGTACATACTGTGTATATTAGATGTACATATTGTGTACAGCATGTACACATTATGTGTACTAGATGTACACACTGTGTACAACATATGTGTGTACAACTAGTACACACTGTATACTAGATGTATACATTGTATGTACAGTTAATACATAGTATATTCATACTGTATGTACACACTGTGTGTATATATGCTATACAGATTGTGTATATAGCTAATACGCATTGTATATACATCATACCACTAATTTTTCAAAATGCAATCAGAAGGGATTGATTAACCATCAGTAGATTAATGCTATCAATAAGCCGCATCTAAAAGTAGCAAAATCAGGAGGAGAATTAGAAAATTTTCCCCATTAAAAAACAAAAGAAACTACCCGTATCTTCTTAGCGCCAAATACGCGCACACATATAGGCACCAGATTGCGCGCGTAAATCCACGAAACGACAAGAAATTAGAACCCGCCTTTCCATGATTCTTGTTCCAAATTATTAATATTTTAATATTTCAATCATTTTTCATTCTCTTTCCCCTATCTTTCGCCTCCATTTCTTTAATTCAGCAATCTTGCCTTATTAAATTTATCAAGAAACGGAGGAAAAGCTAATCTAATTAATAAAATCCCATTTCGTGTTTTAATCAAGACAAAATTTCCTTATTTTATTTTTCATTTTTTCGTGTTTAAGTTTTGCTGGGTTTCAGTCGTCTTTGACTATTTTCAACCAGTCGGCGTGTCTCTTTGTTTTGGTTGTTTTATAATCATTGATTAAGGGATCAAAGACATCAAGAAGGTAAAAATGAAGATGAAGGCCATGGAGCTTCCTTTCACTTTGACAAGCGCAGACTTGCCTCAGACACATGAAATTCAAAATCAGGATGAGCAAAATCCATTAGTTCAGCTCATAGAAGAAGTGGGCATGGCGGATGTTAATAGCTGGGGGATTATTGTTAATAGCTTTGAAGAGCTAGAAAAGACTATATCTCATCCTTTGAATCTTTCTACTCTAATGGAGCTAAAGCTTGGTGCTTAGGCCCACTGTTTTTGTACGATAAAGTTGAAGATCTTGATCACCAAAAGGATTCATCTTTGTACATGCAGTGGCTATCAGATCAAATCAAACCAGACTCTGTAATTTATGTATCATTTGGAACACAAGCTGACGTGTCAGATGATCAGCTAGATAAGGTAGCTTATGGATTAGAGGAATCAGGGTTCTCATTTATACGGTTAGTTCGTTCAAAGACATGGAGATTAAATAAGAATTTTAATAAGGATCGAAAAAGTTATATATTTTAAAAATATAAGTTGTAGAATTGATATTGAAAATTTAAAATATTGTATTAATGAAAAAATAGAGATGTGTTGTATTTTTTGTTATTTTTATTTTTTTTGTGTATATTTTTATAAAAACCCCTAAATTAATCGCCACATGCCCTATTGATGGACCCAAACTTTTATCATATTCTATAAATAGCTGATGAGAAAGCTCAAGCTTATCTTCAAACAGCTATACCGCCATTATATTCTCGTGTTGGACACGCAAAACCTCAAAATGAACAGAGGAAGGTAATGGAACTAACTATAATAACACCCATAATCACTTGATTAGAGGTTTCACCACTTTTGTCTGGTTAATCACAAAAATTTGAAGTCAAATTCAATTAAAAAGACACAATCCTTTTTTAAGAGAGTCAGCTATGGTTAGGAATTAGAGTTCCATGATTGGACTGACATCTTCACAATCTTGGAAGAAGCTCCTTTGGCTTTGATCACTGTTTTGCTTCCCTGTTATCCCTTGTTTAATAGCTTCTAAAACAAATAACATATGGTAAGTGCAAAACACATAAAATAAAATAGTTTACATTACGTAAATGAAATATAAAATATTTACCATAAAAATTCATGATAGGACTCTTTCCACCTCGTACAAGTTCTAACATGAACACATCTCCCTCTTTCAGTTCATTTCCTTTTATAAAGTCCGTCCAGCCACGTCCCACTACCAGTCCTCGGGGTTTCATCTCCCTAAGAGACACTAACCACGAATTTCCTTTTTCATTTTTTATGACCATTTCTGAACCTGCAGTAAGGCTATTCCTCTCCTCGAAAGTTTTTGGAAAATTCTGCAGATATTAACTCAAGATATGAACAGTACTTATAACCATTGATGAGATTCCGAAGTTTTACGTAATTAGTTGTTACTCACTAGATAAATTCTATGACATGCTTTCATAGTGACATAAAAGGAAGGATGCTTGATTGAAGAACTTGCTTCTGTATCCTGATGAAGAACTAGTTTCTTTATGGAATTTGGATTTGCTCTGAATCCTGCACAAACATTAAGTTTCTTCTTCAGTGCCAAATAGTCTTGCTGCCTGAGAATCTTTCAACACATGACACTTACCGGACATTTTCAATGCAAATATTTCCTCCTTCCTTATGAGATCGAAAACGAAAGAATCTCCCAGCTTAAGCCCGTTAGCTACACAAAAGCGTTTCCAACCTTCCCCAATAAAGGCCTTATTCAATCCGAAATACCATAAGTTTGCTGTCCACGGCCTTCCCTTCTGGCCTATAAGCGTGATGTTCTTAGGCCTATCGCTTAGAAGGTGCAGCCTTGCAAATTTTGTAGGAATATGCTGTTTGCAAATACAAATTACAGGGCTTAATTAACAACAAAAAAGAAAATTATAATCCACTCATGTTTTTTTTTTGAAAGCACAGCGTAGGAAGTAACAACCAGTTCAGAGCGCCGTCCCACTTTTGCCACAAAGAAAGGGGCCTGTGAGGCAATGGGTTGCTTAATCTTTTTCGGCTTCCCTGAATCAGTGAAACAAATTCAAGAAATAACCTTCAAAATACATATTAATTAGCCATTGTTTAGCAATCAGCGAGTTTGAGAGAATGTTTCAGCTCCTTGCCTGTGCGAGATTTCTTTTCTGCTACTTTTTCAGGAATTTTCTGCAACTGATCAACATACGAGAATGACAATCCGCAGCTAAAAAATGAAACAATCAGGAATCGCTCAATTGGGTTAGTTACTACTAACCTTTAGAGACTTTTCAAGGTGGAAAGCCTTAGTCTTGGCTTGAATTTCAAGTGATGAGGAACCAGAGTGTGCATTTTGAATCATGATCTCTCTCTTAACTTCAACCAACACGTTATCATTGATTATAAATAACATGTAAGTGTATAACCATTAAGGCATTACGAACAAATGGAAAAACTTAATTTCTCATTAGTATATACTAACATTGATTCATCTTTGAGGAGAAAAACTTACTACTAATTTTCAGTACAGGTCTCTTCCCTTTTTCAATGACCTCAACAATCAACGAATCTCCAGGCTTAAGTTCATGATCAGTACGAAAGTCAGCCCAACCACATCCAATAAAAACTTGTCCATCTGATTTTTTGTGAAATAATCGTGCTGGCCAAGAGCTTCCCTCTTCATCCTTAACAAATATCTGGCTGCGTCTATCACTTAGACCATGTTCTCGTGCAAATTGTTTCGGAATATGCTGCTTAAACACTAACATTAGGCGGTCTGAATAGTAATGCGCAGCTAATTTTCACAAACTGAGTAGTGGGTAGTGAGTACTAACCAGTTTACTCCCTTTGGCGCAATGACGTCCCCGTTTAATTTCACAGTAAGGTTGTTCAAGGATTGAGTAACAAGCTTTTGCTTCTTGGTTCTTCTTCTTGCACTTCTCTGTTGGAAATCTCCTATAATTTAGGAGAAAAATCTGGGATTATTTTCTGTAAATTAGGAAGCTTGATTTGGTGATATTTTACATACCATAGATAGAAGATTCATTCTCTTGTATAAATGGCCTGTTAGTATGATGAATAAGATAGTTTTTTGTGAGTTTTTGAAACATGGTATCAGAGCATGTGTGTGATTCCTACGGGCACTAACACAACCCAATATCTTCTACAACGGGTCTACCTATTAATATGGCTGATGAAAGTTCTCAGTCACCTGATGCTGCTGATGTATCCTCTTCAGCAATCTTATCAGAACTCACTGCAAAAATGGCAGAGATCTTGTCTAAAAATTCGAGCACCAATATGACATCAGATACGTCAACTGGTTCTATTGGAGTTAGACTGGACGGAACTAACTTTGGGCTGTGGTCTCAGGTGGTGGAGATGTATATCTCTGGAAGAGACAAGCTGGGTTATATTAATGGAGATCTACCTCAACCTGAGCCAACAGATCCAAGCTTTAGAAGATGGCGTACTGATGATGCTATAGTAAAAGGATGGCTCATCAACTCCATGGATCCATCATTGATCGGGAATTTTATCAGATATCCTACAGCAAAACTGGTGTGGGATGCTGTGGCCACCACCTTCTTCGATGGGAGTGATGCCTCTCAAGTTTATGATCTTCGACGTAAGGTCTCGCAATTACAACAGGCAGATGGCTCAGTGGAAAAGTCTTACAATACTCTGCAGGGATTGTGGAGAGAAATTGACTTTAGAAGACCAAATCCCATGGAGTGTCAGGCTGACATTCAACGCTATAACACCATGGTGCAGGAAGATCGGGTGTATCGGTTCTTGGATGGATTGGATGAAAGGCTGGATAACATACGAAGAGATATCTTACAAATGCAACCATTCCCGACAGTAGAACAAGCTTATGGACATGTTCGGAGAGAAGCTATGCGCTAAGCTGTGATGGTAGGGCCTATGGCGGTGGAAACATCAGGTGCAGTTCTGGCTTCTAAAGGCTTAAGAATTGGAAATCCATTGTTCACTCATTCTCACAATGGAAAATCGAGTTCTTCTTCTAAAGCCAAACAAGGGGCTGATGAACTGAAATGTTCTCATTGTGGTGGAACCAAACACACTAGAGAGACTTGCTTTAAGATCCATGGCTATCCTGAGTGGTGGCATGAACTACAGGTGAAGAAGAAACGTAATGGAGATGGGAACAGGAATATCGGCAAGAGTGAACAAGGAGCCAAGGGTCAAGGCTCAACTGCTATCAGTGATGGGCATCTTTCCTTAATCCCAGCTCAAGCTAATACTGTTAACACAGTTGATTACCATAATTCAGTTGCAGGTATGAATTCTTTTTCCCCCGGTAAAAACAATGATCATAAAAATTGGATCCTTGACTCAGGAGCCACCGACCATATGACTTTTGAAGAGACCGATTTTTCACATCAATCACCACCTAGAAGAATCAGTATTACCAATGCTAATGGAAGACTCTCTCCGGTAACAGGGGCTAGGACAGTAATGGTGACAGCAAAATTACCGCTGTCCAATACTCTCCTTGTTCCATCTCTGTCTCATAAACTCATATCAGTGAGCCAGCTTACTAAAGACCTGAATCGTATTGCTATCATGTCTGCTAATGATGTTTTGCTTCAAGATATTCAGACCAAGGAGATTGTTGGCCGTGGTATTGAGAAGGGGGGGCTCTACTACCTAGCAGATGTCAAGATAGGGACTGATCAAGGGACAGTTTGTCAGACCACGGTTAAAAATAAATCCAAGGAGGAACAAGTGTGGCTTTGGCACAAGAGATTGGGTCATCCCTCATTTGCATACTTACAGCATGTTTTTCCTACGTTATTTTCCAATGTAAATGCTTCTAGCATGAAGTGTGAAACGTGTATCCTGGCTAAAAGCCACCGTGCTCACTATTCCTTGAGCTTCAATAAAAGCCCGGTTCCTTTGTCTCTTATTCATACTGATGTATGGGGCCCGTCTCCAAAGCCTAACTTGCATGGTTTCCGGTGGTTTGTGATTTTTGTGGATGACTGCACAAGAATGACATGGCTGTACTTATTAAAAAGTAAGGATGAGGTCTTTAAAATATTCCAGTATTTTTATAAGATGATATGCACTCAATATTCAGCTCAGCCAAAGGTACTTCGATCAGATAATGGGGGTGAGTTTAAAAACAAACGGTTCCAAGAATTTTTCAATCAATATGGGATGGTTCACGAGACATCTTGCCCTCAAACTCCCCAGCAAAATGGAGTCGCGGAACGGAAAAATAGGCACATACTGGAAACTGTAAGAGCTTTACTTATTGAAGCTAATATGCCTGGACATTATTGGGTGGATGCTGTCATGTATGCTGTGTTTTTGATAAATAGAATGCCATCCAGAGTTCTTGAAATGCAGACTCCCATTCAGACACTGTCTACTCTTGTTCAGGTACCATCTACTTTGATGATGCCCCCACGAGTGTTTGGATGTCTTGTAAAGTTTGTTCATGTCCAGAAGAACCAACGAACAAAGATTGATCCTTGTGCTGTGAAGTGTCTCTTCCTTGGATATGGAGTTCATCAGAAGGGATATTGTTGTTTTGATCCCATTCATAAACGAACATATGTTACAATGGATGTTACGTTTATTGAGTCAGCTATGTTTTTTTTCTAGGCCACCCATCTCACCTCGTCAGGGGGAGAATCATGATGAAGAAGTGAGCTGGATGAAGTATGAATGGTCACAATCTTAAGTGCAGTTGAGTGAATATTTGGAGACTGGCGGGTCTACTGTTGCTGGTGACAATGGCGGGTCTACTGATGAGCGTGGGTCTGCTGATGAGTGTGGGTCTACTCATGAGCAGGGGTCTGCTGATGAGTGTGGAAATGAAGGTGAGTCTACTGGTAGAACTGCTGGTGAAGGTGGTGGTGAGCGTGCCAATGACTGTGCTCCATTCCCCTCTTCTCCAATGGCTAACAATCCACCTTCTGCTGTGAATATTCCTGAGGTAATGCCATCTTCACCCCCTGTTATTTTTGGTCCTCACTCATCTGATCTTGCAGCCACTAGTGGTCCTGTGGCTGGGTTTACACTTCCAGCAAGGCAGAACCGTGGCAAGCCTCCAAACCGATACTCACCAGGGGTGGAAGAGAGGCGGTCTAAATACCCCATTACAAATTATACATCAACAGGAATGGTGTCTACGTCTCTGAAGGTTCTTGCAACTGGGTTATCATCTCACTACATCCCCACAAATGTGGAAGAAGCATTACAAGATCCAAGGTGGACTCGAGCCATGGAAGAGGAAATGAGTGCATTACTAAAGAATCAAACTTGGAACCTTGTTACTCTACCAAAGGGAAAGCGTACAATAGGATGCAAATGGGTGTTTTCTGTTAAATACAAATCAGATGGGTCCATTGAGAGATACAAAGCCAGAGTGGTTGCTAAAGGTTACACTCAAACATATGGAGTAGACTACCAAGAAACCTTCTCTCCAATAGCAAAATTAAATACTGTACGAGTTCTCTTGTCCCTAGCAGCAAACCTGGACTGGCCCTTACATCAATTTGATGTAAAGAATGCGTTCCTCCATGGTGAACTTGAAGAAGAAATTTACATGGATATTCCTCCTGGATACATGGCAAATGATAAGAGTAACATGGCTTGCAAGTTGAGGAAAGCATTGTATGGCTTAAAACAGTCACCTCGAGCTTGGTTTGGAAGGCTGAGTTGGGCAATGAAGAAGTATGGGTTTAGGCAAAGTAACTCAGATCACACTTTGTTTTTAAAACACAGGCAGGGTAAAATTACTGTTTTAATTGTTTATGTTGACGATATGATCATCACAGGTGATGACACAGAAGAGATAGCACAACTACAGTCACAGTTGGCATCTGAGTTTGAGATGAAGAACCTAGGAGAACTGAAATATTTTCTAGGAATTGAAGTTGACAGGTCTAATCATGGGATAGTTCTCTCTCAGCGAAAATATGTGCTCAATTTACTTGCTGAGGTTGGAATGCTGGATTGTAAACCAGCTGATGTACCTATAATCCAGAACCATCGTCTTGGAAACTATCCGAACCAAATTCCAGCAGATAAAGGAAGATATCAAAGGTTAGTTGGGCAAGTTAATTTATCTCTCTCATACCCGACCTGACATAGCGTATGCTGTGAGTGTGGTCAGTCAGTTTATGCACTCTCCTAGTGAAGACCATATGAGAGCAGTTACTCAGATACTTCGGTATCTCAAATCTTGCCAGGAAAAGGTATTGTGTTTGCAAAGAATGGTCATCTGCATATTGAAGGATGTACCGATGCAGATTGGGCTGAGAGTGTTTCAGATAGAAAGTCAACATCTGGGTACTTCACATTTGTAGGGGGGAAACCTGGTCACATGGAGGAGTAAGAAACAAAAAGTAGTGGCTTTGTCGAGTGCAGAAGCTGAGTTTCGTGGTATGGCAAAAGGAATGTGTGAACTTCTCTGGCTTAGATCCTTGATGACCGAACTTGGTTTTCCTCCTAAAGGTGAGATGAATTTGTTTTGTGACAACAAAGCTGCCATTGATATCTCTCACAACCCAGTTCAACATGACCGAACAAAGCATGTAGAAGTGGATAGACATTTTCTAAAGCAAAACCTTGAAAAAAAGATAGTCAGATTTTCTTTTGTAAAATCAGAGGACCAGTTTAACTAAGGCGGTTTGTAGTAAGAGGTTTTATAACTCACTTAGCAAGTTGGGCATGATGGATATCCACATACCAACTTGAGGGGGAGTGTTGGAAATCTCCTATAATTTAGGAGAAAAATCTGGGATTATTTTCTGTAAATTAGGAAGCTTGATTTGGTGATATTTTACATACCATAGATAGAAGATTCATTCTCTTGTATAAATGGCCTGTTAGTATGATGAATAAGATAGTTTTTTGTGAGTTTTTGAAACATTCTCTGCGCCCCAGAAACATAATTTGGAAACAACATTTTACAGTGTAAAAATCAATTTTGTAAAAGTAAGGAAAAAGATGTTTTTCGGAAAAAAAATGTAGCTTTTCCTACTCAAGTTGAAATTTTAATTAGACAAGGCAAATGAAACATAGAAGTGATCTTAAAAGGGGGAAGAAAAAAGCCGCGTTGGAAATAATAAATCAGACCCAGATGAGTACTGAACAGAAAGAAATGGACTTTACTAGTAGGAGAATCTGGAGGAGGTTCTTGTTCTTGAACAGTAGGAGAATCTGGAGGAGGTTCTTGTTCTTGAACTTCTATAATCTCCTCTTTTGTACTAGAAGAAGGGTATTCCCTCAAACAAGTAGTCGGGTCAAAAATCAAAACATCAAAAACCAAATCACCTTCATGTGCAAAAACTAAGAAATCACCAACTTTCAAGCCATGATCTTGAGCAAACTCTTTCCAGCCATCTTCAAACTTCCTGCCATTGATCTTGATAGGCCAAAGCATTCCTTCAGGACTTCTCAATGTAGCTTTGTTACATTCCTTCCCTTTCAAGTACTTGAAGAAAGAAACAGGAATTGACTGCAAAAAGAGAATGAGAGAGACTTACGAATTTATGCTCAAAACCAGGAATTTAGAAATTTATGCTTAAATTTGTAAACCAGTTTAATCTTACCCCGTCTTGTTTTCCTGATCTTTAAGAAAATATGTAAAGAGAATGAGAGAGAGACTTACGAATTTATGCTCAAAACCAGGAATCAGAGGCATGAAGAAGTGTGCTTTACTGGGATTCATTCTTGTAATTTTTAACTAAGTTATGTTTGTTTTGGAAAGATGAGATATTGCTAGATGAACTTCATAGCTTCAGGGCACTAGAGCGGAGAGCTCTCTATTAGAATATAATTTTCCATTTTAGCTGGAAGTGTTTGTGCAAGTCTTGTTCCATTGAAAGAAGACGAGAGAGAACCTCTTTGCTTATAGGGTTTTCCTTTGAACAGACAGACAACATTTGTACCCGATCTCAAGGACATTCTCTTGCCAAATATGGAATGCTTATCTGCTGGTTTTGACTGAAATTTTTGTTCAGGCCTCCTGTCTTAACCACATAAGACGGGGTAAAATTGATTCGTTCACAAATTTGAATATCAGTTGCAATTAAAGCCCCTCGGAAATTAGTAAATTATATGAACATGTCCGGATGATTTGAAAAGAAAGCCAAGCTCATACAATATGATTCATGGGCTGATAAACAGCCCCAAACTTTTCTGCATATATCCGAATAGAAAGCCACAAATTGCTATCATATGCAATATTGGGCTGACACGCAGGCCTGTCTTAAGAAGCCCCAAATTCCTATTTGTGCTATTAGCGGTGGGCTGACAATTAGTCCCAAAAATAACTGCGTATATCTGAAATACTGAACAGTTTTACTGTTTACAAAATAGCGTGCTAAGAGAGCCAGTTACCACGAATATCTGAATGCAGAAGACTATAAATACACAATCATTTGAAGAAAATGTGGCATGATTAGGAATTAAAATACACTGTAAATGAGGTTGCAGAAAAGCAGTAACTCAGAGTTCTATGATTGACTTAACATCTTCACAATCTTCCAAGAAGCTCTTGTGGCTTTTATCTCTGTCCAAGCACAGCCTTTGCTTCCCTGATATCCCTTGTTTAACAGCTTCCAATAAGAAATAGTTTGGTCAGTGCAAAATAGATAAGATAAAATAGTTACATACCATATATAAAATGTTTACCATGAAATTTCATGACAGGCCTCTTTCCACCTCGGATGAGTTCTAACATGAACACATCTCCCTCTTTTAGTCCATTTTCTTTGACAAATTCAGACCATCCATGTCCAAGAAAAAGACCACCATCTTTATCTGGCCTTAGTGATACTACCCATGAATTTCCCATTTCATTTTTGAGGATCATTTCTGAACATTTTCTAGTAAGGCCATTCCTCTGCGCGAAGTTTCTTGGAATTTTCTGCAAATCAACTCATGATATGAACATGAATTTGTTGTTATTGATGAGTTTCTTGTGTATTGGAGAGTTAGTACTTACTAGATTATATTTATTAATATAAGATTCTTTCATCGTAACATAGAAATAGGGATGCCTTATTGATGAAGAACCGGCTCCTTTACCCTAATGAACTAGATTCATTTGGACCTCTGGATTTGCTTGAACCCTGCACAACATCAATGGCCATAGAAACAGTAATTGGTGAAAATTTGTTGCAGAAGGACATCTCAACAAGAGTAACTTACCAAACATTTTTAGTGCAGGCTTATTCGCCTTCTCAATGAGCTTGAAAATAAAAGATTTCCCTCGCTTAAGTTCATTGGCAACATAGAAGGCTTTCCAACCATCCGCAATATAAACTTGATGACCTGATCTTTTATGCCATAAATTTGCTGGCCAAGACCTTTCCTTTTGGTCTATAAGAATGATCTTGTGACACCTTTTTCCTTGAAAGTACAGCCTTGCAAATTTTGTAGGAACATGCTGCTTGGAAATACAAATTAGAGAGACTAATGCAGCAATTCAAGTTAATAAATATTTTCAGAAGCAGAGTAGGGAGTTAAGCAATAACCAGGTTACGACAACAGAAATTGCCTGTCACTTTTGCCACAAAGAAAGGGTGTTCTAAGACAGAAGAACTCGCTTTTGCTTCCATGGAAGTCATGGCGTGCTTATTCTTCTTTGCCTTCCCTGAATCGCTGAAACATATTCAAGAAGTAACCTTGAATAATATGATAACCAACGGCTTTTCGACGATTCGAAAACATTAAGCATCTAGACAATATTTTCAGTTCTTGAAGTCAATCTTGAAATAAGAAAAGAAATCAACTAATGCTAAATCAAACATTCATAATAAGATGAAAGAAATTAACTCACTGGAGCCGGATTCTACTGTTACTTCTTTCGGAATTTTCTGCAATTGATCACCATATGAGAATGATAATTCATAACTACAAATGAAATTGTCATACACGTAGTTGGTTCGTGCTTACCAACTGAGAATTTCCCAAGTAAAAAGGCTTAGTATTGGCATGAAAATGAGATTGGTCAAGCGATGAAGAACCAGATTGTGCATTATGATACATGAGATCCCTCTTAACTACAGGATTTTCTTCCAATCCTTCATTTCAACATTGATTATAAAGAAAATCAAATGCAATCATATTTTTTTTTCGTTTTACTTTTTAATTTTAGACTATTCTGTTTCATCAAACTTACTATGAATTTTGAGTACAGTCCTCTTCCCCTTTCCGATGAGCTCAAAAATCAAAGAATCTCCTGACTCAAGGCAATGAGAATGAAGAAGAAGCTTCATGAAAGAAGCTAAAAGCTTTATTTCTTATACTCTGCTCACAAAAGAGTTTCTTAGAACAGAGTATAACAGAGCATTACTGTGTATACATACAGAAGAAGAAAACTGAAGGAAAATAACGAAAACGGTTAACACACGTGAGAAACACGTGAGCTTAAGTAACAGCTCACTAACAACCAATTAACATGCAAAACACGTGAACAACCAACTAACCAACTCAGCAGCTGAACTAAAACTAAACGAACTAAACTAACTGAGACTAACTAAGTTTCTTCAGCCCCCCCTCAAGTTGGACTCGAGTGAACATCAGAAAGAGCCAACTTGGATTTAAGCATATCAAAAGCAGGAAAAGCAAGAGCTTTAGTGAATAAATCAGCAAGTTGAAGGCGTGAAGAAAGATGACGAGGTGAAATAAAACCAGCTTTTAGTTTGTCCCGTACAATATGACAATCTATATCCAAGTGCTTTGTGCGTTCATGGAACACCGGATTAGATGCAATATGAATGGCAGCAGTGTTATCACAGTGAAGAGGAACCGGAAGAACAACTGGAATACAAAAATCCTTCAGCAAAGAACTAAGTCATTGCAATTCACAGACAGTTGCAGCCATGGAACGATATTCAGCCTCTGCAGAAGACTTAGAAACCGTTTGTTGCTTCTTTGTCTTCCAAGAAACTGGACAGGACCCCAAAAAAATACAATAACCAGTCAATGATCTTCGGGAATCAAGACAAGAAGCCCAATCAGCATCACAAAAAGCTGTTAACTGAAGAGAATTATGAGCAGGAAAGAATAAACCTAAGGAAGGACATCCTTTCAAGTATCGCAACAAGTGAACAGCAGCTTTCATGTGAGATTCTCTAGGTTGATGAACATATTGACTTAATTGTTGAACCCCATATGTAATATCAGGTCTACTAAAACCCAAATAAAGTAACCGACCAACTAACCTTCTATAAACAGAAGGATCATCCAGAAGATGACCATCATCAAGTGTGAGTTTGAGACCCTTAGGAAATGGAGTGGAATTGGGTTTAGCACCAAGCAACCCTGTATCAGACAGCAAATCCAGAACATATTTACGTTGATTGAGATAGATGCCATCAGGGGTACGAAATATCTCCAATCCTAAAAAATATTTAGCCACACCTAGATCTTTTACAGAAAACTTTGCATTGAGCGAGTCCTTTACTCTTGTGATCTCAGCAACTGAATTCCCAGTAATAATCAAGTCATCAACATAGACAAGAAGAACAAGAAAAACTTCGCTGGATGAAAAAGTAAATAAACAATGATCCTGTTGAGATTGAAGAAAACCATATGAAATCAAATGAGCCGTGAGTTCTGTATTCCATTGGCGAGAGGCTTGTTTTAAACCATAGAGAGACTTGTTGAGTTTACACACTTGGCCATTTACTGCTTTTGTGTATCCTGGAGGTAACTCCATGTAAACTTCCTCATCAAGAAAACCATGCAAAAATGCATTGTTAACATCTAGCTGATAAAGTGGCCAATTTCTAGCAGCAACAAAAGCCAAAAAAAACTCTTACAGTCACAACCTTAGCAACTGGGGAAAAACAATCCGTGT
Organism: Excoecaria agallocha; assembly: GCA_037975025.1. Lineage (NCBI taxonomy): Eukaryota > Viridiplantae > Streptophyta > Magnoliopsida > Malpighiales > Euphorbiaceae > Excoecaria > Excoecaria agallocha. Next base: position 42,796,661 of record CM075818.1, read on the forward strand.
AATCCACTCCTGCAATCTGATTATACCCCTTGGCTACTAAACGAGCCTTATGCCGATCAACAGTCCCATCTGGATTAAGTTTGAGTTTAAAAACCCACTTACAACCGATTGGAGTTTTTCCCGAAGGTAAGGAAGTGAGAGACCAAGTGTTGTTCCTTTCCAAAGCATCCAACTCAACATTCATTGCCTTAACCCAGTCTGCAGAGTTCTTTGCTTCAGCATAAGATTGGGGTTCATGATGGGCAGTAATATTAGCCAAAAAATGACAATAGTCAGGTGTAAGACTATTTGTACAATAAAATGGAAAAGTAGAAGGAATATGTTTAGAGGATGTAGGTAGAAAATCATGTGGAGAAGATGACAGAAAAAGAGCATTAGTCACATAATCCTGCAACCATTGAGGTCGTTTAAGGGATCGAGAAGGGCGTGAATTAACTAGGGAGGGAACAACTGAGTCAATATGGGATGATGAGTCAGAATGATGTGTAACATCATTGGAAATAGAAGGTATATCAGGAGCAGCATGAGAAACAGAAGATGAAACAGAAGATGAAGGTATATCATCAGAACGAGGAAAAATAGGTAGTGGCAAAGGAGTAGAATCAGCATGAGTATCAACACAATTATCTTGAAATGGAAACACAGCCTCATGAAATTTAACATCTCTCGAAATAAAAACATTCTTAGCTTCCAAATCATAGACTTTATAACCCTTTTTGCCAACAACATACCCCAAGAAAATACATTTAAATGCCCGTAAATCAAACTTAGTTTTCTGAGGTAGGAGATTGGTAGCATAACACAAACAGCCGAACACCTTAATAGCATCATAATCTGGATTTTTAGAAAATAAAACCTGATAAGGAGATTTCCACTGAAGAACAGAAGAAGGAGTGCGGTTAATAAGATAAGTAGCTTGCAAGATAGCCTCTCCCCAAAAATCAGTAGGCAAATTAGCTTGAAACAGTAATGCCCTGGCAACTTGCAACAAATGTTTGTGTTTTCTCTCTACTGTGCCATTTTGTTGTGGCGTATAAGAACAAGATCGTTGATGAAGCACTCCCAAGTCAGCAAATAGTTTTTGACATGATCGAGATAAGAATTCAGTTCCATTATCCGATCTAATTTGCTTGATTACTACACCAAATTGAGTCTTAATTTGCTGAAAAAATTTATAAAGACAAGATGGTACCTGAGACTTGTGGCGAATCAAAAATGTCCAAGTACTCCTACTGTGATCTTCCACTATGGTAAGAAAATACCTTGCTCCCGACAAAGACTCCTTACCATATGGACCCCAGACATCCACATGTATAAGATCAAACAATTTGCTAGTGTGAGCTCCATCTTCAGGAAAAACTACTCTGGTTTGTTTAGCTTTTGCACACACATCACAAACATAATCATTCAAGCAATCTGGTACAAACTTCAAAACATCCAAATGTTTCATTATAGACATCGAAGGATGGCCAAGCCTTTTATGTAACAATTGTATATTAGACTCGTGGATCTTATCCTAAGTACAAGCATTAATGGGAAAACAGTTTTTGGCTAAAAAAGAAGAATAACAGTTGTTAACAAGAGGAAGAAATGAAGAAATAGTCTGTTCACAAAACGAAAAACTGTCCAGAACATACAACTTTCCCACAATCTTTCCAATGGCTATGACTTTATTAGTCTTCAGGTCCTGTAAAGCACAAAAGGTAGGAAAGAAAATGAAGATAATAGAATGGGAATTGGCTAATTTAGTAACAGAAAGAAGGTTATATTTGAAGGAAGGAATATGCATAACTTTTTCAAGAACAAGTTTGTTGGGCAAAGTAATGTTTCCCATGCTATGTACTATTTTAACAAATCCATCAGGTAAAGAAACCGAACTAGGCCTTTTAGTTGAATGCAAGAAATCAAAAAAATCTTTATTTCCAGAAACATGAATGCTGGCTCCAGTATCAATAATCCAGCAAGTGTCTGATTGAGACACAATACCTGCAAATTCTAGCTCTCTTGCGAAATTCGCATACTCTGAATCTACAATCTGCTCTCCTTTCAGCAACTTTGACAATTCCTTCTGAATCAGTTCTTTTAAAGCTTGATTTGCATCCATCTTTCCTTTATCTAGTTCAAGTGCCTCTGTGAATGGAGTGTCTGCCATATTTACTTTGTGAACATTTTTTGCTTTGTGATTCTTCCTCTGTTGGAGCTCCATATACCAGTCAGGATAACCAATCAACTTAAAACATGACTCCTTTAAGTGCCCCTCAGATCGACAATAAGTGCAAAACTTATCCTCCTTCTTGTCTCCTTCTTTCTTTTTGCTAAACGATTTTACATTATTTCCAGGTTTAAAACTCCTAGCCAACAGAGCACTGTTGTCTACCATTTCCACAACTTGAGAACTTACTTGCTTCTGTTTCTCCACATTCAGTATCATGCCATAAACTTTGTCAAGATTAGGCAAAGGATCCATTATAGAAATCTGATTCACAACGTGATCATAGGATTCATTTAATCCAAGCAAAAACTGTAAAATCTTATCAAATTCATTAATTTCTCCAATTTTATTCATAACTCCACAAGTACAACCACACGTGCATTGAGGCATTGGTATAATACTCTGCAATTCATCCCATAACTTGCAAAGTTTTGTAAAATAAATTGAAACAGAATTATTTCCCTGAATCAATGCATTAATTTGCCTCTTAATCTGTATACGCAAAGGTCCATTAGAGTTTCCAAACCTCTGTTCCAAACGATCCCAAAGCTCCTTAGCTGAAGTTGCATAAACAAAAGAATCATAAAGATCCTTTGAAAGAGAGCTTAAAATCCAAGATACTACCATGTAATTAGCTTCACACCAGTCTTCAAAGCTATCATCATCTTCATGTGGCTGCTTAAACTTTCCATTAATGAAACCTAGCTTCCTTTTTGCTGCAAGTGCTATCTTCATCGCTCTACTCCATGTAGGGTAATTCGTGCCAGTTAATGGTGCTGAAACAAGAGAAAGACCTGGATTGTCAGATCCATGGACCGAAAAACCATTTTTCTTGATTTGCGATCGATTGTGATCTGCCATATAACTTCGATCTACTGGAACTTGATTCTGCTCTCCAACGATTCCAGTAGTTTCATCTTCCATGACTCGTAATCAAAACACAACTTTCTTCAATCGACTTAATACGATCAAACAATCAAGAAACTCAAAAAAAAAAACCGCTCTGATACCATGAAGAAGAAGCTTCATGAAAGAAGCTAAAAGCTTTATTTCTTATACTCTCACAAAAGAGTTTCTTAGAACAGAGTATAACAGAGCATTACTGTGTATATGTACAGAAGAAGAAAACTGAAGGAAAATAACGAAAACGGTTAACACACGTGAGAAACACGTGAGCTTAAGTAACAGCTCACTAACAACCAATTAACATGCAAAACACGTGAACAACCAACTAACCAACTCAGCAGCTGAACTAAAACTAAACGAACTAAACTAACTGAGACTAACTAAGTTTCTTCAGAGAACGTGCAAAGGCAATCCAACCAGCTCCAATGTAAACTTGATCATCTGATTTCTTACACCATACTTTTGCTGGCCATGAGCTTCCTTGTTGATCCTTAGAATCACCTCGTGGCTTATCTTATATAGACCGTGTTCTCTTGCAAATTGCTTTGGAATATGCTGCGTGAACATAAAAATTAAGGGGTCTCACAACACAAATTTCGTAATGCATATATATTTTCACAACCTAATTAATTAGTGTATTGACTACTAACCACTCTATGCTTTGCGCTGTAAGGTGTAAGTTTAATGACATAGTAAGGATGATCAAGAACAGAAAACCTAGCGTTTGCCTCTAATCTAGTTGTGCCTTGCTTCTTCTTCTTTTTGAGCTTCCCTGTATTGCAGAAACATAATTTTGAAGCACCATTTAAAATATAATAAGAATCAATTATGGATTATGAAGAAAAATGCAAACTTGGAAATAATGAATCGGACCGAAATGAGCACTGAACAGAAGAAATGAACTTTACCTGTAGGAGAACGTGTAACAGGCTCTTGTTCTTGAATTTCTATTTTCTCCTCTTTTATGGTAAAAGGAAGATATTCCTTCTCACAAGGAGTTTGGTCAAAAACCGAAACATCAAAAACCAAATTACCTTCATGTCTAAAAACCAAGAAATCACCAACATGCAACTCATGGTCTTGAGCAAACTCTTTCCACCCACTTTCAAATCGGCTGCCATTGATCTTGACAGGCCAAAGCTTCCCACGACAGCTCCTCAGTGTAGCTTTGCTACAGTATTGTCCTTTCAAGTACTTAAAAAAGGAAGCATGAATCAACTGCAAAAAAAAACATGGATTATAATCTTGAAGAAACATGTATAGAGAGAGAGAGAGAGAGAGAGAAAGAGAGAGTCTTACAAGTTCATCGGCAAAACCAGGAAGCAGAGGCTTAAAGAAGTGTGGTTTACCGGGAATCATTCTTGAATTAGACTTGGATATTGTTCTTGTCAAATTTTCTCCTTTGGAAGACAGTGTCAGTTAAAAATTTACCTAGAATTTTCTTAAAAAGGTACCATTTTGACTTATAGGACTGGGAGTCTGACTCATAAATGTAGTACTTTTAGGCACGTGTTGCTGTTGGCTTCTTGAACTTAAATGGATATTGGGCCCATTGAAAGCCCAATAGACACCTCATAGGAAGGCCCAAACTTAACTCGCTATATACCGGAAATACCGAACAATTTTACCGCCATGTACATAAACACAATGGTGTTTAGGACCCAGTACAGTTAAAACCTTAAAATTAAGGAAGGTAGGTGATGATGTTAATCATAAAACATGTAATTAGTGGTTTGATGTGGTACGGTTGCCCCTATTTTTGTGAGATTAATCTCAAATTTTGAAACAAAACATTGTCCCACAAAAGTCGCAATCTGGCCATCCAAATTTCAGCAACAAGACCGAGCACAGCCATTTCCTCTATCCATGGCTTTTTTTTCCCTTCCACGCTCTTGCCAGCTGTTTGTTTATTTTTTTATTTATTTTTTTTATCACTTTCTTCTCCAATCTCAGACCGGAAGTCTACACTCTACGCGTGCTGCACACTCTTCGCTCGAGCTCTCACCTCTAGCAAATTCATCTTCTTATTCGAATTCTGCATCTCTTGATCCATAAGAAGGAAGAAGGAAAATTAATTCAGGTTTTGCTTTGTAATGTAATTGTAATTGGCTATCGGTTTTACAGGTAAACTTGTTGTTAATACTTTTATTAACTGGCAAATCAGATTTTTGTTGGGTTTTCAATTTCATGTTTTGGGGATTCTTTGGTTTTGCAGGGTATTTTTATATGATTATAGGGATAGTGATTGGATTTTCCTTTTGGATGGGTTCGTGAGTGATTGGGTTTGATTGGCTGCTAGAGTGAGATTGCGGTGTTAAGAGACTGATTCTGTTGAATATTAGATCGTAATTGATATCTACTTTGGCCATGGAGAATCGAATTGATGCAGAAACTAGTTCTGTTTTAAGGTTATTCCCTTTTTCATTGATTTGTTGATACTCTTTCTTTATTTGCATGAAGTGCTTTAATTTGCTGGTGATATGGAAATGTAGTATATTTGCGGCCTTATCATATGGGGTTGCTTCCATGGCGATGGTTTTTATCAACAAGGCAATTCTAATGCAGTATTCTCATTCAATGACACTTCTCACTCTGCAGGTATAAATTTTCAAACTTGGGGCCTTTCGTGTGACTTAAGTGCTTTTTTGGTATGAAATCTTATTAATAGATGCGAGTTGTTTGTTTGATGTCATAGCAATTGGCGACTGCTTTGCTCATACACTTTGGCCGGCAAATGGGATACACAAAAGCCAAGGGACTAGACATGCAAACAGCAAGGAGGCTTCTCCCAGTTTCACTCTTTTATAATGCTAATGTCGTGTTTGCTTTGGCAAGTTTGAAAGGGGTTAATATTCCCATGTATATTGCAATAAAGAGACTTACCCCGCTTGCTGTTCTTGTTGCTGGCTTCTTTTCAGGAAAAGGAAAACCTTCAACTCAGGTTTGCGATGCCCTTTATTGAATTAATTTTTAATTACGCAATTGCAGTCTGTTTGTACAAGTAGAATGTTTTACTGTTGTTGTATCATAGGTTAATGCTGCTTCTTCTAGATAGAACTTTCACATTGTTAACTGAATTACATTGATTAGAAATTCACTTCGCAAGCTGGTTTTCTTTGGGTTTGGATATTGATAAGAACTAAACCAAAAAAAGAAGAAGCAGAGAAAGAACGCAGAAGAATTTAGCAGAGAATGGAGAAGAAGACAACTGTGAAAAATTTCATTAATCAGAATAATTCCCCAACACACTCTTGGCACACCCTTAAATCTCGTGGTGGCCTCATGCACCATCCTACTCCTTCCATTACACAAAGCAAGGTGCTAAAATAAAAAACAGAAATAACAGAAGAAATAACAAAATTACTCTACTGTAACTAATTCTACAAAAAACGCAGCGTTTATGGCTTTAGTTTCTTTATTCTGAAACGTCATCGTTCACTCTGCATCAATACCTCCCCTCTCCGATTTCCTTGTCCACAAGGAAAAATGCTGGAAAACGCAGTCAGAGATCCTGGTCATACTCCCATGTAGATTCAGCTGGTGATTGTCCCTTCCAATGAACTAAGAGTTGAGTAGCAGCACCATGTTGGCGTTTCACCATCCTGCGGTCTAAGATAGCCTGAGGGTATATAGGAGCGGCATGCAGGAAAGGAAGTGTGGGCGAAGCTTGGACATGTGCATGAACTGGTTTTAGCAGCGAAACATGAAAAACATTATGAATTTGAGCTTCTGGAGGTAGATTAACCTTGTAGGCCACCGCTCTAATTTTGTCTTGAATCTGGAAAGGGCCAAAGTATTTCGGGTGAAATTTCTGGTTACCCTAATGAACCGACAACTGCCTATAGGGCTGAAACTTAACATAGACCCAATCTCCAACCTGAAATTGTCTGTCACTTCGATGTTTGTCTGCCATGTGTTTCATCCGAAGTGAGTTTTTCTGGAGATGGTGCTGCAGGAGCTTGATGGTGGATTCTTTATCCTGGAGGTAAGAGTCAACGGCTTCTACAAGGGAGTCATGTGGGAAATAAGGTATATGGAGTGGTGGAGCATATCCATAAAGGGCCTCAAAGGGTGTCATCTGGATAGTAGTATGATAAGAAGTATTATACCAGAATTCAACCAATGGAAGCCGCTGATACCAAGTGTGAGGGATGTCTCTAGCCATGCAACGCAGGTAAGCCTCCAAACACAGGTTCACCACCTTAGTTTGGCCATCAGTTTGAGGGTGATATGCAGTAGACAATTGCAATTCCACCCTTTGCAAAGTGAACAACTCTTTCCAAAACTTGCTAACAAATGTAGGTCCTCGATCACTGGTGATGGTTTGTGGCATTCCATGGAGTTTGTAGATATGTTCTAGGAAGGCCTGCGCAATAGTGTGGACCGAGAACGGGTGAGAGAGACCAACAAAATGGGCATATTTGGTTAATCGGTCAACCACCACAAAAATAACAGATTTGCCCTGTGACTTTGGAAGACCTTCGATGAAGTCCATGGTGAGATGGGTGAAGACACCTGTTGGGACTGGAAGAGGCTGTAACAGTCCTGTTGTTGCTACATTCTCTGGTTTAAACTGTTGACATATAGAGCAACTACGAATATAATTTCTAACATCCTTCCACAATCCCTTCCAATATACACTGGAGGCTAACTTCTTTGCTGTCACCGTGACACCTGAGTGTCCACCCAATGCCGAGTCATGATAAAGTTTTAGTAGCTTGTGTTTCAGTGCTGGATCATTGCCAACTACAAGTCTACCCTTAAAGGTGAGTTTCTGTTGCCTCCATGCATAACGAGGATGAGTTTCAGCGTCCTCTTCCTTTGCTGAAATGATGCTCCGCAAGGTGGGATCAGTAGCCCAAGTACTTTCAATTTCATGTAAGAACTCTGAAGGCAAGAGGGCTATGGAGTAGTGAAAAAACTCCGACTCAGGTAGGCGTGAGAGAGCATCAGAAGCAACGTTCTCTTTGCCCTTCCTATAGAGGATATCATAGTCAAATTGCATGAGTTTAGCAACCCAAGCTTGCTGTGAGGGAGTTGTAATTCGCTGATCCAGTAAATACTTCAAACTTTGATGATCCGTCTTGATGTTGAATTGTTGGTTAGTAAGGTAAGGCTCCCATTTCTTAATAGCTAGCAAGATAGCCAGCATTTCCTTTTCATAAATGGAGAGCAACTGATTTCGTAGGGATAAAGCCTTACTAATGAAGGCAATTGGATGTCCTTTCTGCATAAGAACAGCGCCAATACCCAAACCGGAAGCGTCAGTTTCAATCAAGAAGGGTTGATTGGGCACAAGCATCACTAGGACTGGTGCTGTAACCATTGCCTCCTTTAGCTACTCAAATGCCAGTTGTGCATCCTTTCCCCATTGAAATGCATTCTTCTGTAGCAGTTCAGTTAAGGGTTTGGCCATTTGTCCATAGCCTTTAACAAACCGCCTGTAGTATCCCGTCAAACCCAAGAATCCCCTTAGTTGCTTGATAATCCTGGGAACAGGCCATTCCCTCACTGCTTGGATTTTCTGGGGGTCATTCTGTACTCCATCTGGTGTAATAATATGCCCAAGATACTCTACCCGCATACATCCAAATGAACACTTACTTTCTTTAGAGAGAAGCCTGTTGGATTTCAGTATATCGAAGACCAATTTGAGGTGCTGCAAATGCTCTTGCTTGCTCCTGCTATATATCAAGATGTCATAAAAAAAAACTAATACAAACTTCCTCAAATAGGGCCTGAAGATAGTGTTCATCAAGTTCTGAAATGTGGACGGAGCGTTGGTTAAACCAAAGGGCATAACCAAGAACTCGTAATGCCCATCGTGAGTCTTAAATGTTGTCTTCTCTATAGAATCCTGATGCATCCTAATTTGCCAATAACCAGTCCGTAAATCAATTTTTGAGAAGACCACTGCATCTCCCAATTCATCCAAGAGTTCCTCAATAACGGGTATCGAATATTTATCCTTAACTGTAATGGCGTTTAGGGCCCTGTAGTCAATACACATGCGCCAACTCCCATCCTTCTTCTTCACTAATACCACGGGGTTGGAATAGGGACTGGTGCTGGTCCTTATTACTCCGGTTTCCAGCATCTCATTAGTCATCTTTTCCACAACGTCTTTCTGTAAAGCCCCATGCCTATAGGGTCGCACATTGACAGGGTGAGCCCCTTCTTTCAAGATAATTTGATGGTCATGAGTTCTAGGAGGTGGAAGACCTTCTGGTTCCTTAAAAAGAAATGCATACTGCCCCAATAACTCCCCTAGTTGGTGCCAATTCCCTACTGTATCCGTGACCTGCAGTTCATACAAGGCTGCAAATGAATGCTCAGGGGCCTGCATAAGTAGTTGAACAGAGGCTAGTTGATGGGGTTTGGTTAACAACTTATTGAGTTGGCCTTCATCAACAACTGTCAGCCCTCTATTTTGCTCCGCACGTAACACATGTTGTTGTTTGTTAACCCAGAAAGTCATTCTCAATTCTTTGAAGTTCCATAGAATATCTCCTAAAGTGGCTAACCACTGTGTACCTAGTATCAAGTCATAGCTGGTAAGAGGAAGGGTATAAACATCACTTACAAAAGATTGACCCTGTACTCGCCATTCAAAGGCCGAGCAAAGTGACAGGCATTGTAAGTTTTGGCCATTGGCCACTGTAACCTTGACACCTTCAACTGGTTGCAGCTGACAATTCAACCTTCTGGCAGTTTCTTCACTCAAAAAATTGTGGGTGCTTCCTGAGTCTGCAAGGATGAATAGCTTCTTGTTCCTATGCGCCCCCACCAACCTCATGGTTTTGGATCCTGGGGACCTGTGTAACGCATGTAAGGATAGCTGCATCAAATTAGGTTCATCAACTGTAACATCATCTTCCTCCACCTTCTCTTCATCTTGCCCTTCCCTCGTGTCTACGTGCAATTGTAGGACAAAAGCTTGCCTGGACTTACAACGATGGCCAGGGGCAAATCTTTCATTACACCAGAAGCAAAGGCCCTTTGCTCGTTTTTCATCAAAATCTTTATTAGTCATGTTTTTTGGGTTCTTTGTAGGCTGCCAAGGCAGCTTAGGGACGGTAGGTGTAGGTAAAAGGCCAGTTTGGGTTTGGGGTTTTTGATAAGTTGATGTGTAAGGATGTGGACTGGACTGGGTAGGGAAGTGTTTGTATGGATTTGGCAATGGGTTAGATGGTTCAGGTGTTTTGGTGTTTGGTTTGGGCTGGCCCTTGATTGCAGCTACTGTGAGCTCTTGCAATTTAGCTAGTGAGTAAGCTTCAGCTAGGGTCTTCGGTTTAAACATGCATACAACATTTCCCAGTTCATCAACTAATCCAGATAAGAAGAAACTAATGGCCTGATCTTCTCTAATTTCAGCCCTGGGATACTTCTCATCAAAAGCATCAAGATAATCTTGCAGAGAGCTTACTTGCCTCAAGTTTCTTAGATCTGCCAGAGGGTCATCATAGGCATGTGCTTCAAATCTGGAACTCAAGGCTTTCACATAGTCCTCCCATACTACCGGTACTCCCTCTCTGGCCTTGATGAAGCCTTGGTGCCATTGGATGGCTTTCCCATCCAGATGAAGTGTTGCGATCTTCACCCAGTTGTCCTTATGAGTGCCATCTACTTCAAAGAAATATTCTGCCTTGAGAAGCCAATTGGTGAGCTCCTCGCCATTAAAACGGGAAATTCCAGCTTAGTCCGTCCCCATGTATGTCTATTGTCTATGTCTGTTCTTGAAGGTTCTGCATCAATAGTTTCGACACCCTTGTTCTTGGCCAATACCTCCGTGTTTTGAAGGCTTAATCCCCCAATCAAACTTCTAAGTTCTTCCATGGAGTCCTTCAACAACTGCTGTTGACGTTTTTCAGATTCCTGTACCATTTGTGCAAGGTCTCGCCGGAGTTCCTGAGTTCTGGTGTTGTCCGCCATGGTTAGAGGATCGATGCTCTGATACCAAATGATAAGAACTAAACCAAAAAAAGAAGAAGCAGAGAAAGAACGCAGAAGAATTTAGCAGAGAATGGAGAAGAAGACAACTGTAAAAAATTTCATTAATCAGAATAATTCCCCAACACACTCTTGGCACACCCTTAAATCTCGTGGTGGCCTCATGCAGCATCCTACTCCTTCCGTTACACAAAGCAAGGTGCCAAAATAAAAACAGAAATAACAGAAGAAATAACAAAATTACTCTACTGTAACTAATTCTACCAAAAACGCAGCGTTTATGGCTTTAGTTTCTTTATTCTGAAACGTCATCGTTCACTCTGCATCAGCTATCAAGTGGATTTTGTTAATTTTTATATTTGTGGAACCATTTTGCTATTACTTAGTGATCACATTGCTCATTCTTATCTTCTATGAACACTCTTACTCCAATTACTTCTTGACCTGGACTTAACACAAGATTGAATGAGTAGAATTCTGTTGATAAAGTGAAAATTTGATACTGCAGGCAATCATCCCATTAATCCCAAAGAAGTATTTTGGTGACTAATGATATTGAGTACGTAGGTTTGCTTAGCCTATGATTTGATTCTTTCCTTCATCAGGTGACTCTTTCCGTACTATTGACTGCTGCTGGGGTTCTTATAGCTGCACTTGGAGATTTTTCCTTTGACATATTTGGATATAGCATGGCCCTTACTTCTGTATTTTTCCAGGTTGGCTAATTATAAATTGTTCATGGATATGAGTAGAGCAAGCATTGTTGTTTTTCCCTTATAATTGTGGTGTTTTGAAAATGTAGACAATGTACCTTGTGCTGGTTGAGAAGTCAGGCGCTGAAGATGGACTTTCTTCAGTGGAAATAATGTTCTATAACAGCTTTTTGTCTCTTCCAGTTTTGGCATTTCTCATCATAGCTACTGGAGAATTTCCAAATTCTTTGTCATTACTGTTTGCTAAGGTCAGAATCTCAATTCCTTCTTGTTTAGATTTGAATTTTTTTCTTGGTTCCCATCATGATTCAATCATGCTGATGCTATGAAAAGCCCATATGCACAAAAAAAATTCTTGCTCACTGTTCTAGTTGCTTTTTTATAGTTGGTGATACAAAATAGAGCTGAAATTTTGCTTTCAATACTCTAAACTTATACCATGCTATGCAAAATTCAGAAGTGTTGCTGCTGTAAATTTAATCATTTGTAATCCTTCAAGTGCAATAAAAAATCTCAAATTTGAATGAAATTTTTTCATAAAATGAATTAGCCTTCATCTTATTCTAGTAGTAGAACCAAACTTGAATCCAGTAAGATTTTAGTTTCTTATAATTAATAGATGGTTTTCCCATCAATTGTGAGCATGCAGCCAATGCTTTTATTATTCTTAGCAATTGCATTTTGAAGTTCCTTCCCCAATGAAATATGTAAAATGGACTTTTGAATGAACATTTTAATCATTTTAAGTGCAATAAGAGATCTCAAATTTGAATGAAGTCTTTCCCTACAACAAAAATAACCTTCATTTCATTCTAGTATCTGCTTGATGACCCCATTAACCAAACTTTAATCCTTTAAGATTTTAGTTTCTCCCAACTGATAGTTGATTTCCTATCAATTGCGTATGCAGCCAGTGCTTTCACGTTGTTAGCAAATGCATCTTGAAGTGCCTTTCACATGAAATGTATAAAATGGACATTTGACTTGAATACTGTTTGAAATTGCAGAGTGATTCTATTTCATTTTTGGCGATTCTTGTTGTTTCACTGCTGATGGGAATTGTTCTCAATTACACCATGTTTTGTGTACAATAGTCAACTCTGCTCTAACAACTACTATCGTGGGTGTCCTCAAAGGCGTCGGTTCTACGGTATGTGCAGTTTCTTACAAGAAGTTGCTGTATAATGTCAAAACTCTTATTTTTTCCTGCACTCTGGAATTCAAAGGAAACTGCATTACAGTTTCGATTGATTTTCATATGCATAAAGTGTGTTTCTTTGATGCTCAGACTCTTGGTTTCATCTTACTGGGTGGCGTGCAAGTGCACGCATTGAATGTGACTGGATTGTTCATCAACACAGCCGGTGGGGTGTGGTATTCGTATGCCCGGTATCAGCAAAAGAAGAAGAAGCCACCAAATTAAGGTGATGTCAGATCTAGAGGCTCATCGCAGATGAGTTTATGCTTGCTGGATGATTGCTTCCAGATACAGATTTTTCTTGTTTTCCTTTTCTAAGCTTATTATTTATTACTGTACATTTTACCATGAGCTGATATATATATTTTTTTTTTACGAAGAGACTGAGAAAAAGGAATGGAAAGTCATATTCGAGATCTCTCCTTAAATCTAAGTCAGCAAGTTAGCACACTATGCTGTTGCAATGTCTCAATGGAGACACCAGCTGATAGTAACTAGCTTTAGGTGAAAAAGAGAGATTCATGAAGCAATGATCAAATGATTTTTCGTTTCCTTTTCTTGTTTTCGTTTTGCCATCTTCTCATAGTTGATGCTTCTGATGTTACTGAGTCCCATATTGAGTACTTGGCCGTGGTCCGGGCTCGGGAGAATATGGGCTCAAATATCTTGTGCATTTGTTCGACCGAACCTAGCCTGGTTACATAAAATCAGGTTAGAACTGATCTGAGTTATGGAGTTCAATGAGAAATTAATGAAATGCTGAAGTGGTGTATTGTATATATCGAAAAAAAAAGTAGAAATATAAAATGATGTAATGTATTTAATAAAAGAGCGATTTCGTTCGGTGAAGACTGCTGGAAATAAATAAAATCACAAAAAGAAGCAAAGAAAAGCAAGTGGGGCACAGTGCCCATTGGATGCGTAATGGTTGAGGACAAATATGGCTTTCCCATTAACTATCTCTTCTTTGGAGTTATGTCTGAAAATGAAAGCTGGCCATGGCTGCCGTATTTAGAGATGCATGTGGACATTATACACCCTAATCTTTTATCCTTTAATCATATATATTCAGCTTAGCACTTGGAAAATTCTTATTAATTTTGATTAATTAACTCTTCCTTTCATAATTAATCTTCCTTTCAAATATGTAGTGAAGGTAGCTTTTTATTGTCATTAATTATATAATTGTTTATAATAATTAATTTATGCATAAATATGAACTCAATTTAATTATAAAACGAAAGGATCATGACAGCATTAATTGCCAGCTTCAATAATTAAATTTGAAGGTCATGCATGCACGTGTTTATGTAAAATGACGATCATGGCACCCTTTTAATCTTGGTTTCTCACTTCTTACAAAACCAAATTACTACCCTTTAACAATATTAATCTCACGTTAATCATTTATAATTTCTTTTCTAACATTAATTTGTGGTAATTAAAAATTAATTAAAAGAGAGAGAGATAGGCACAAGTAAGTAGGCCTAGTACCTAATTCCTTAATTACTTCTCCAGCTCAGAACTGCTTTAAATAGTTCCGTCAGGATTTGCTTTCCAAAATCTAAAATCACATGCAAAAGAGAAGGCAGATCTGGAAATAATTGACAACTACCCTAAAATCGAAAAATAAAAATATGAATAATTTTGACACAAACACATGCATGTAATGTATGTATCTATAGAAAGAGACAACAAATGGGCTAAGTGGTCGTTACTAGGTCTATTCATGTTTTAACATATAGCGTGCAAAAACGTTTGATTCTTGCAGGGGAAACATGTAATAAAAATCCGGGTTCCAATTTCAACTTGAAAAAAAAAAGAAATTGGCCATAAAATAATGAATATTTATCACGTAACATCGAGCATCTTAAACAGCCGAAAACACAAAATATCCGACAAATTCATGTTATGATAGACGAATTATTAGTTTTGAAAGAAAATAATTAATTTTAGAGAGAATTATAACATAAAAACCATTTGAAGAGTTTAGATATAAAATTGTCATCGATGAATATGACTATAAATGTCGAATAAGTGACATGCAGTTGAATATTAATTAATTATACGTAATATCTGTAATTCATGACTAATAACACCTTTAATCAATGGCATGACTTGTTGGTTAGCTAGACCAACAGAGTTCAGAAAGTAAGGAATGAATTGGTGGGTAGGCAAAGAATTATATTCTTGTACTGGAACTCAAGCCATTGAAAAGATGGCGTATCTCGTATCTTAGCCCCAGCACCCAAACTAGTGGAATACAATGTTTCAAGAAATTATAAGGAAAGTAAAAAAAACAACTGTCAAAATAAGCATAATCCATACCTTTTTCTCCAAGTAAAGTTTATTTAGTTTGTTGTCCATATTTATATTACCTTAATCGTCACTTTAATCTGTTGCCAAGAATTGGACTTAGCAGTTACAGTAAATGCCAACATTCACATTTTCAGTCTTTCTTCTCTTAAAAAATAGTGATAATATATAGACAGTAAAAATTTCTTATCAAGAAATTTATTCACATAAATTAAGAGCATCAGTTACATTCTTGAATATATATAAGAAAAATTCAATTAAAGAAAATAAAATCAATTAGAAATTGTCTTGAATCAAGAAAAAATCTTTCACGATTGGACTATTAAATCAATTAAGATATTAGATAAATAATTTCTCATATACGCTTTCTTTCTTTTCTCTATATTTTTCTTAAATTAATTTCTCTGCCTAATGCTTGAAAAGAATTCTCAAATCATTATTCATCCTCGTTTGCTTTCCAGTTATTTCTTTGAATTTTTTTGATGAAATGTCATTTATTTATTAAAGTGCTAAAGTTATTAATTCACAGTCAAGAATTATTGGTGCTATAATAGATTATGATATCAATCAAATGAGACCATAACAACTGGAAGTGTCGACTTTAATTCCCAATTGTACCTCTCTACCTATTTTATATTTTTATTTTTTATTTTTAGTACTGCTTTTTTCTTTAAAAAAATAAATAAAGGAAGTTGCAGCCAAGAGATGACATAATTTCTGGGCAGGGTGGTGAAAAGAAAAAGACATTCCTACCCCTGTAGTATGAATGAGGTTCATAATCCACAGAAAGGGTAATGTTGATATTTCAGGATGGCCCCCTCCTCCCCATTTCTGCGAATATTTTCTATAGATTATATGCATTTTTTAAATTGAATTTGTTAAATGTAGACAAAATAATGATCAAAAAGAGAGTGAAAGAAACCAAAGAATATTCTTATCTGATTTTTTCACAGCATAACCGACATGTTTCAGTGAAAAATTCATGGTTACTATAAATAAATTGTCAAATTTTAAATTAATATTCTGTATATATAATAATCAATCTCAAAAATGTCCATGTGCTAGTTCATTTCTTCTTAATTTTTAGTAGAATGTAAGCCATTAAACTTTTTTTTTTGTTAAAAGATTTTAAAATTTAAATCATATAATTTGTTTAAGAAATCTTTGATTTTTAAAAGAAATAGTTTTGAAAATATAATTATAATTTATTGGACTTTCATAAACTATACTTTTCTTCCAAAAAGAGAAAAATATGGAATAAATTATATTATCTATATTTCATTTTAAAAAATAGTTAATTTACTTTACCCTTAAGTGGAGTATAAGTATATTCTTTAACATAAAATATTTATTTTGTGAGTTAAAATAAATACCTAACTAGTTAAATATAACAGTTTATAATCGACAAAAATGAATAAATATAGCAATTTATCATTTGGAGTTAAATAAGAAAAAAAAATCATATTATTAAATAACACGTTTAGCTCCAACTAAACAAGATTTAGTGAACACCTGAGAGACTCTTTTGATCTCTCTAAATTTCACTCATTGAAGTGCTTACTTCCTAGTCAAACCATGCTTTTGCTTCCTCTTGGGCTATTAAAGTTTCTTTTTTTTTTTTTCTAATAATAATTTACTGTTTCTTAATTACTTGGGCAGATTATTCCATTTGTGCCGGTGCATCAAAATTGAAAATTCAGTGGTAAAAATTCCTTAAGTTAACTTAAAGGGAAGGGAAGGGAAGGGAATGGTTGGGCATTGTCGCATTATTAGACAAATACACATGGCGTTAGGGTCTTACAGCTGCAGATGCCTTTCCTATTAATAATATATGCTTAGCCATGTTGGATCTGTTACTAAAGAGTGTAGCTTTGTAAGGATAAAGATCGTTGCTTGGTCCTTTTTTTCTTTCTTCTTCTTGCTACATTGTCTTCAAGTTTAGTTCTTTTGGTTCTTGATTTAAGGGATCTACTTCGCTATAGTTTGGCATGAAATGGATATCTCTCATTTCTTTTTTTTGGGATCTGGGTTTTGAAGATTAGCGGGTTTGTAGGTAGTTTTTGGTTTCTCCTTATCTGTTTGGAGAGAGAGAAAATGGCTCCAAGATTGGATTTTTCAGAGTGGTGGGCCAAGGATAGCAAGAAGGGAACTCCGGTGGTAGTGAAAATGGAGAACCCCAACTATTCTGTAGTTGAAATCAACGGTCCAGATGCTGCATTTCAGCCAGTTGAGAAGAGCAGAGGCAAGAATGCTAAGCAGGTTACGTGGGTTTTGCTTCTCAAGGCTCACAGAGCTGTCGGTTGTGTTGCTTGGTTAGCAACTTTCTTGTGGGCATTGCTTGGAGCCATCAAGAAGAGGTTGATCTTTAGACAAGGAGTTACAGTTGCTAGTGAGAAGTTAGGGAAGGGGAAATTGGTACTTAGAATCATTAGAGTCTTCCTAGTGACTTCTTTGGCTATCTTGGCTTTTGAAGTGGTTGCTTATTTAAAAGGTTGGCACTATTTTGAGAATGCTAATCTCCATATTCCAAGGACTTCGGATTTGCAAGGCTTTCTACACATGGTTTATGTTGCTTGGTTAACATTTCGGGCTGATTACATTGCACCTCTAATTCTAGCTCTCTCTAAATTTTGTGTTGTTCTGTTCCTTATTCAATCTGCCGACCGTATGATTCTTTGCTTAGGTTGCTTTTGGATTAAACTCAAGAAGATTAAACCCATAATTAATGGGGATCCATTCAAGTCTGTGGATGCTGAGGCACCAGGTTCTCAGTATCCGATGGTTCTTGTTCAAATTCCTATGTGCAATGAGAGAGAGGTAAAAGACTGATATTTTTTCTCTCTTTTCTTGGATTTAACACGGATTCACTAGTAATTGCAATTGTTTCTTCAACCAGTTTGTAATGACTAGGATGCAAAACTTTGCATAGATTTGAGAAATGAGAATTAGAAGATTATAGGTTTGGAGGAATAAACGTGTTTATAGAATTTATTTTGTTTATTTATAGGAACCAACTTCTGCAAGAAAAATGATAAAATTTTCTTGCTCAAATCTCTTAAATTTTAGCTCACCAGTGATTCAAAGTCTTTGTTATATATCACCAATTAGTCTTCAATATAGCATGTCCTTGATTCTGTTGGGTTTTCTCCATTTGTTTCTTTCAGGTATATGAGCAATCTATATCTGCAGTCTGCCAACTCGACTGGCCAAAGGATCGTTTACTTATTCAAGTTCTTGATGACTCGGATGATCGGACCATCCAATCTTTGATTAAGGCAGAGGTTGCTAAGTGGAATCAAAAGGGAATCAACATCATTTATCGGCATCGTGTGGTTAGAACTGGTTACAAAGCTGGGAATCTCAAGTCTGCAATGAGCTGCGATTATGTGAAGGATTATGAGTTTGTTGCAATTTTTGATGCAGATTTTCAACCTAATCCAGACTACCTGAGGTTAACCGTGCCTCATTTCAAGGTACACTGATTTTCAATAAAAAGACTTTCTATGAACGTCGCACAGGGAATTGAGTCAATATAACTCTCATATATCTTGTGTTGCAGGATAATCCTGAACTAGGATTGGTTCAGGCAAGATGGGCTTTTGTTAACAAGGATGAAAATCTATTGACTCGTCTCCAAAACATTAATCTTTGTTTTCATTTTGAGGTTGAACAGCAAGTTAATGGAGTATTCCTAGATTTCTTTGGTTTCAATGGAACTGCTGGTGTTTGGAGAATTAAAGCCCTTGAAGAGTCTGGGGGTTGGCTTGAGAGGACAACTGTAGAGGACATGGACATAGCTGTCCGTGCCCATCTCAATGGTTGGAAATTCATTTTCCTTAATGATGTAAAGGTACTTTTATCTTCCAATCAATATAAATTCATCCATTCATTTCTTGATGTTATGATCTTTCAATGTTCAGTAGGATTACTAAGCCAAACTAGTCAGAAAAACTTGCTTTGAAGTTCATGGGTGTTTGCCTGAATGATTATCATCTATGTGATTGCCACAATTTAATACATAACTCTGCTGGGAAAAGAGAGAAAACAAAGACAGGCGCATACTTGTTTGTCTAGAAAGTTACAGTTAGGATCACATATTGACAATGCAATTTTCTTGCTTATCCTTATAGGTTCTCTGTGAAGTTCCTGAATCATATGAAGCTTACAGGAAGCAGCAACATCGTTGGCACTCTGGCCCTATGCATCTTTTCCGCTTATGTCTTCCAGCAGTTATTACTTCTAAGGTAATTTTGACACCCAATTTACATTTTCCTATATATAACATAACCACTTGTTTGACTCGAGGGCTTGCAATGCTTCAACCTTGCAGATAGCAATATGGAAGAAAGCAAATTTGATATTACTGTTCTTCCTACTGAGAAAACTGATCCTTCCCTTCTATTCCTTTACATTGTTCTGCATAATTCTTCCTCTAACCATGTTTGTCCCCGAGGCTGAACTTCCACTTTGGGTTATTTGCTATGTGCCTGTGTTAATGTCATTTCTCAACATTCTTCCAGCCCCCAAATCCTTCCCTTTCATTGTTCCTTACCTTCTTTTTGAGAACACAATGTCAGTTACCAAATTCAATGCTATGGTATCTGGATTATTCCAGTTAGGTAGTTCTTATGAGTGGGTTGTCACCAAGAAAGCTGGAAGGTCCTCAGAATCTGACTTGCTGGCTGCTGCTGAGAGGGACTCGAAAGCAACAAACCAACCTCTGTTGTCCAGAGGAGTTTCCGATAGTGATCTTGGAGAGTTGAACCGATTGAAGGGACAGATAGAAGCAGTCCCCAAACCAGTTAAGAAAGTGAACAAAATATACAGGAAAGAGCTAGCTCTGGCTTTCCTCCTACTCACAGCTGCCGTCAGGAGCTTGTTATCTGCCCAAGGAGTTCATTTCTACTTCCTTCTCTTCCAAGGGGTGACCTTTCTCGTTGTCGGTCTTGATTTGATTGGGGAGCAAATGAGCTAAAGACAAGAAAGAATAAAACCTTGCATTTGTCACATTAAGCTAATCTGCATCATAACCGACTCGCATCGCCGTTGCACCTGAGGAAGCTCATTCCTTTCTTTCCCTCAGAAAACAGTGGTGAAAGGGTATCCTCCAGTTCAATAAAATGGATTTTTCGTTATCTACATCTGTTTTCAAGACTAATAGGATTCTCTATTCGTCAATCACTACCCACACAAACTATATATAGTCACAGTCTCTCTTATTCTTTTCCATTTCTCATAGGTTATCAGCCATTGTAGCTCTCCTCAAGGTTGAATTCTTGTTGTTTGTCATATGAAGTTACTATCTTTCATTTTTTTTTTTCCGGTTGACTTTTATTCTTGGTTGGTTGTGATTTAGTATTGAGATTGAAGCTATATTGTACCTGTAAAGTCAAAAGTAGAAAAAGAAAATGTTGGGAGTGAGGTCCAAGGATAAGTTTGCTTCATGCCTTTTGGTTTACAGATTCCATCTTCAAAGTGAGCAACTCTGTAAAATGACTTAATGTACATTTATGATGTTTTATTAGTTATAATTTACACAAAAAAAAAATTATGATTCTCTCCTGCAAGTATGTACTTTTTTGTTTTTTTTTATGCAGCTGGCTTATTTTCATGTATGATATCTTTTGGCGTATGCAAGTGTAAGATTGAATGATATTTTTCCGTTTTTTTGGTTGGGCCAAGAAACAATAGAAGAAAAGAAAGTGTCGGCAGGTATATATGAGTCGGGTGTTCGTGGATAAAAAGGGTCTACTGCCACAAAGGGCCAAGGGCCAAGAGATCTCTTGTGGGCATATGCTGATTCCGATTTTTGTGTGGGATATAAATAAGAACAGGCTGACTCGTTTTTCTGGCCCACTCCATTAAAAATTTGTCTTGGAAAGACCATGAAAAAGAAATCTTATGATTGGACTTCTGAACTGTTTAATGGCATCTCACCTCACATTCATCCTTTGCACATTTCTATAGCTGTCAGCGCCCGGTAAAACAAGTTGGTTGGCTCAAGTAATAATCGGAATATGAATGCACCCTTAGAAAAGTTGTGTCACTAAAATGCCCCTAAATTTCATAAAATATAAGCATTTTTTTAATATATTTCTATGGTTTAAGAAAAAGGCAACGAGTCCAAGATATTTGCTAACAGTTCTACATGGAAACAATAGTTATGAAGTATATGATTCCTTGACTTGCCTCAACTAAGATATGGCCATGAAAGTTCAAGCTTTAAAATTCGTTTTGTTCCCTATGCTGTTGAGTCCTATCAAGTTTTTAGACAACTAGTTCTACTAGGAGTAAATACAAGACCCCTGTCATTTTCAGACGCCTCACAGATTCTATGTTAACGTGGCGATTTGTCCGTGATTACTCTTGCAGCTAACATCAGAAGTAGATCTTATTGCAGGAAGCATTTAACTTAATACCTTCTCAAGATTAATCATTGTATTTACATGTTGAGTATTTCCAATAGGGTGACTGTAACAAACCAAGATCAAACTAGTCATCATCTGGTTCTGCCGAGAAGTCTGGTTCTTCAGGCTTCTGTAACTTCGGCATTTCCACATCCTTGAGTTTCTGAGCTCCCCTCCTTGTGTTAGCAGCGAACCTTGAAGCCAATATTGTGACCCCAAGGTTCTGTTTTGCTTGAGAAGAAGCTGAAGACGCCCTACTACACTCTTGCTCCTCCTGTGATGTTTCATGAACTACGTGTTCATCGACCGAAAGTGCAAACGATTCACTCATGCTCAGGCTCTTTGCCATCATTCTCTTTTTGTGTCGACGCCAAGCAGCCTGAATAAAGCAGGCGGCCCATGTCCTCCAATGGTACGAATAGAAACGGAAAGTATGTTGTAGCTTCTTGCTATGTAGACGTCTAAACTGATTCGCCACAAACTTAAGGTCTTCTGCTCGCAATGCAAATGCTTCCACTTCCTCCAATGCTCTTACTGTCCTTGTGGAAGAAGGCAAGTTGAGAGTAGATTTTGGAAGCAGTGCCCAGGCAAGCAGCTCTTCACCGCAAAAGTCACCAGGTCTCAGATTAATAGAATTAAAGAAACCTGTCCGGCCTCCATTTGTGGTTGAGCTCTCTAGCCTCCCTCTTATAATGAAAAGCATTTCTGTGACAGGGTCACCTTCACGAACTATGTAAGTGCCTAGGGTACTCAAGGAGGAGACCAAACGCTCACATATGGCATCAAGCAGCTGATCATCCATTTGTGAGAAAAAGGGAACCTAGAAATAATAGAAACCATAAGCAGAGACAATGCTGGAGTGGGAAACTTGAATGCTAAAAACCTAAAAACAAAAATAGAGAGACTTCAACAAATCTCATGTTGCACAAATTTCATGCCAGGAGGATTTCAAAAGCAATCTATATCATGGTAAAACCAGCGAGGAACTTACTCTTCGAACAAGATCCAAGCACAAGTGGCGCTGGATGTCTCGACGGAGATCTGTAGGTAATGCACGCAGGATTGATTCTTCATCAACCCCTCGAGTTGCAAGCCATTTGTATTGAACAAATCGCCTTACTCGTTCCCGCAGGTTTTGAGGGAGTTGGCGATGTCTCATCCACTCCTCCGTGTCCCTTCGCTTGAGCCTCCACTCTTCAAGTCTTACAGTGATAGATTGCAAGTAGGTCTATCCCACACCACAGAGCATGTCAAAGAAACAGCATATAGAACATTCAGAAACAAATATATACCGCAGATAATAAGATTTCACAATCAAATGATTAGTAATCGGAACATCAACAGTGGTCATGATACCTAGCACAAGGTATAACATATATCAATAGTAGCAGAAACAATGAAAAATTAAGGAATGTAGGCCATCAGAGGCCAATAGCAACAAGAAAGGAGGTATACTTCCACATTACCTGCATATTCCCAATCAGATGAGCAAACAAAACGAGGCCCAAGATGGCAATAAGTATGGCAAATGCAGTTTCCCCAATAAATGTGCTTGTTTCTAAATTCTGCCCATATGAACTGAAAAACACACAAAAAAAATAATAATAAAAGGTAGTGATTGACGCATTTTACATCGCACCTTTTAAGCTACTAGAGTTAACCTATGAGATCATATAAGAAATTAGAATATTATTTGTCAGAATTAGAATATATCTATTGTCTTTTCCATTCAAAATATTACTTGTAAAAGTTGAGTGCTCCTTTAGGAGAGCTACTTGTGAGTGTGAGCATATTAATTCATAGGTTGGCACAAGCAATAATGAAAAAAAAAAAATCTTCAATAAATTCCCAAGCATGCCAAAACATAAATATGATAAAGTTTCATTTTTCTGATCACTTAGAATAGAAATAAACACTTTTGGTCCATCTTGATGAACCTTTACCTCAAGTTCTGCAAACCCCACCAAAGACAATATAAGTACTTCTCAAGAAAGTGAGATGAGACAACATTTCGTGTCACAGCATTTGCAAATATCCCATAGTCGAAAGTGGTACTTTGGTCTGGATCACAGCTATTAAACACCTGAGTACTGTTTGCCCACGGTTTGCGTTCATCTTTATCCAAAGAACCACAATCCAAGTATCTGAGAGTACATTTTGTAGGACTTGATTCATGTCTGCAAACAGATTTCCAGCATGTTGCATGACGCTCAATTGACAACAAGTACCACGAGGCACCTAAGACCTACAAGATAAGAAGGCTAATCATTGCAAAACTGCATCAAATGACTGACAATGAAAATAACATTGATACAGAGCAGCACTAGACCCAAATGCGCATGCACAAAGAATTAGATGCTGCTGCTAAAAATCAATGCTATAGTTAACCACTGTGGCTGCAAGTCCAAGGAATTTGATATTTGCAACTTCCATGGCTAAGTATTGGTGAATAATTATGCATAAGATTCAAAGAAAAGTTATCTACATGACTCGCCAACATGTATAATAGGAGATTGTATGCAGCCCCAGCCCATGCTGTCTTTGTGACCAATCCAGTGGCTTTGATGATCTCAGAACTTAAAGGAAATATCAAATATAATCTTGGAACATACTGAAGCAGAACAATCAGTACAAGGGCATTGTTGGTATGATCAGTATGGGAGCTTCTAATCGCTGGGATGATAAACCATATCACAATCTGCCAAGAAGGGCAATCTGGAGTCATTTTTGCTTAGATTCAAATTCCACAATTGATAACCCGGTAAAAAAATAACAACGACGACTTTATATGAGAGTATGAGATGCATAGAACCAAAATTTGAGCGTTAATTCATTAATCAAACAAGTAGACAATCAATACTACACAGATATGCCTTATTTCAAAATTTTAGAAATTGCACCAATTTTATTCCAAATTCTTTATTTGATGTTTCTTACAATTTTTTCACAATGGGTCATGATAATCAAACACAATAGGAAAAGCCTTGTTCTTGAGGAATATGTATCAAAACTCAAAAGAAAGCACGAAAATGTACCTGTGGAAGGGGTAAGGCTGCAATCAGATCTATGAAGAAATCTGATTTCAAATAGCGCCTAGCAATCTTCTTGGAATCCATGACAAGTTCACCTCTTCCAAAAACTCTGGAACTAGGTGCAACATAAGCTGTCCTGAACTTGACTACAATATGTAAGACATAGAAAATGTCCGCAAAAGTTCGGAAACATGTCACAGTAATCCCCAAATTCAAATCAGTATCCATACAAGAAGTAACATCATTCTTTGTCACTGATGGAAGATAAAAGAACAATGGATCAACAAAAAGTGCTACCAGGCAAGAGAAAAGGAAAATTCTGTTCCATTGCAAGAAAACATCACTCCCTGGATCAAGTATTCGCTTCCTCCATGGTTCATGATTCTCTGGAAATACCTTAAATCTTCCAAATTTAGGGATTTTGCTGTGGCCTTTTGGATCACTAGCACCAATTTCAGTTTTCAATATTGGACCAGACACTTTATACAAAGGTTTCTCCAGGTGCTGGTTTTCATTAAACCTATTAAAATTCAAAAACCCATTAATAAAATCACCTTAAAAAAGGCATATAGCTATTAAGGGGGAAAAAAGAAGTTCTTTATGCGACTTACCTCACTAGCTTCTCTTTCTTGAACTCCATGACTGGAAATATCAATAGCTTACATACATTCCAAAAGAAAAACAGGAAAAAGAAGAGAATGGAACTTCTCAAATTTGGCTGAAGCAAAGAGTAGAGAGTGCCCCATCTGTAAATTGAATAGCATCTTCAAGAAATGAGGAAAAATCAAGCTTGAAAAACCGCATAAAGATTAGGGTATTACATTTACAATTACAAAAGAGTATCGTAGATAAGAAGCCTTGGAGGTCCTACAAGAGAAAGAAATGAACTTTTTCTTTTTGAGAAAGAAGGAATAGCTGAGGAAAGAAAATAGAGGGCTTTGACTTGCATTAAAAGATGAGCAAATAAACAAGTAATTTTAAAAGAAAAGGAGGACAGCTTGGATTTTCAGTTATTTTCTTTCTTTATTGTGCATGTATTGTTTGCAAGTAAGGCAGTGGACTGAAATCTAATTTTGATCACAGCACTGAAAAAGAAAAGGACGTGAAGGGCATGAACCTTTATAAAAATTACAAAATAAATTATTTCGAAACAATCGAGTACAAAGAAAGATGCAAAGAATAATGTAAAGATGGTTTCGAAACAACCGAGTACAAAATTGTATGAACTTTGGCAATTCCGGTAATTAATTATGTCATATTATTATATCAATACAAAAAAAATTTTGGAGCAATTTATTAGTTCCATTCCAAAAAATTAAAAACGCGCAATTTGTCACAGAGCGGTCAAATGGAAGAGTTTTGCAGGGTATGGACAATAAATATAGATTGAATGACGACAGGCGCAGCACCCCCTTGCCAAGAAAAGCCAGACGTACATAAGCTTAACTATCTGAATAATTTTAATTGTTTAAAGTAAAATCAGTCCAATTATATTATAAATAGCTTTAACTACAGTCTTTTAGCTGTTAAGCCGACCGACCACATCCTTACCATCACTAAATGGAGATTTTTTGACGCTTACATAAGCGGCACGTGTGTCAAATAAGATTGCTAAAAGGGTGAAAGATGGATCCTACTCACAACAAGATTTACGGTGACAGACAACAACGTGGACCTCAAGTTGCCATCACGTGGGGCCCTTTTTATGCTACCACCCAATTTCCAATCTTCTTTATAGTTAATTAATTGGCAGACTTTTCGGAGTATTTGAACATAAATTATCCATTACGGAAACACAATTATAAATTTTTACCACCCAGATCCTTTTTTAATAATTTATTTATAGGGCCAAATATATTAAAAACAATGTTTTCAGAAGCGACTCGAAGATCGACTCGACTTGTCAACTGAATCGAGAATCAACTGGTTGAATCGGATTGACTCGAAGTTTTTTATTTTTATAAATATAATTATTTATAAAAAAAATTAAAAATATTATATATCAAAATATATTCAAAAAACTTTTAGTTATCAAATATCAATATATAACTATTTCAAACTTTGAACATTTATTGAAAATGTCGTTGCTAGTCTATTAATTAAATGTCATTTATTGATAAATTGTGGAGAGCTTAGGAAGACACATATAATTATAAATTTGATTAAAATAGCAGAAAAGTGCAGTTTAGCCAGGTTAGCTAGTATATGGGCAATTTTTCAACTCCAATCCATTTAGATTGGTTTTACAAAAAATTTAACAACATAACATTATAAACTACATTTGAAGTGATGCAAATCCAATTAAAAAATATAACACAACCATCACAATGCAAACTCAATATGCAGAAGTAGAGCAGTAACCGAAGCATTCTCAATTCAACAAATAATTAGGCCATGCTTATGTTTGAAGAAATAGATCATCAAACAGAGGAATCTCTTCACCATATTATTAACTGAATTCTCACTGTATCTGAAAATTGAACTAACCCTAGGTTTTAAGTTGAGAATTTAGGGGAAGAGGAGGTAAAAGTATGACTTCTAAATCAGATTAACTCACTTTACCATAGACATGTATTCAGTGCTTGTTTGAAAGCTTGCAAACATTAAAAATCTTTTTTCAGAATAGCTAACGCACAAAAGGACATTCTTGAGAATTAGGTTAATGAAATATTATTTTCTTTTTGAGGAAAAAGTTATCAGATATCAGCAAGCTAACATAACCCATTAGCCCTCAAAAAACTTTCAGCGAACAAAATACTACCTGAGAATCTAAGAAAGATGGTTCGGCGAGGGTGAGATGCAGAGTGGCCAACGATGACTATGAGAGAGAGAGAGAGAGGGTGAGCCGTTACCTCCCAATCGTGCTTTAGGGCAGAAAAAAGCTCCCAAGTGTGATGAGAATTGCTGCTGTCCAACCTTCGACGAGAATGGCTGAGTCGTGAAAGGCAAAGAGGAGGGCGACGTGAAAAAAAGAGATGAAGGCAGAAAGTGAAAAATTTCAGGGATTTATTTTAGGGCAATTTTTCCCAAAACTCAACGTTTTGGCATTGAACCGAAGTCTGATCCGAGTCGATGAGTTCCGAGTCAATCCGATTTTTTACGAGTCAATCCGAATTTTTATCATTTCCGATTTTAAAGTTAAATCAACTCGAATTGCTTGCCGAGTCACGATCCAACCGGTCCGACCGGCCGAATCAATCCGAGTTTAATAACCATGATTAAAAATAATATGCTCATGTCCATGGAATTATATCCATTTATCACGCCCATAATCCTCAAAAGGCAAATAAGTCAGTCAACCACTAATTCAAGTTTCAACATCGCCAGAACCCATTTTGCACGTTGATACCACTGACGCAGTGCCCAATAACGTATGTTTACCATGGCTGTTAGATATTTAATTTGTTGACATGATACCATCAAAGCTTGCACCACCTTTTGACTTCGACCCCTTGTAAAACCATATCGCCATATTATCCCTTTAACAATGCAATGCCCAAACAATACATTTGGAGCTGAATGCTGATCGTATAATTTTAATGAAACAAAAAAATAAGTACTCTTATTACAAATGGGTTGGATACCCAAGACACCCACTTTACAAAAGCATTATATCACCTGAAAACTAGAGAATTAACACTTTACCATAGTTTATTGAGATAGTAAATTGTATCCAAACGATTCTCGTCTCAAATTGTAATCATAAGTGATGGAATCAAAGGCTTAATCTACATCACGGAAACGTAGATGCATAAGAAGAAAACCATTCAATTGCTTTTATTTTATTATCCAAATGTCACTAATTATTCTTCATTATATCCGAGATTATAAGTGAGGACCGTAAGCTGAAAAGGTCATAGCAGCAAACATTTCCACTGTGCGAGAAGCAAATAATGTTATAAACACAATCAACATATTCAAACAAATTAAAAAGCAAAAAAAAAAAAAACACTTAAAAAAACTTGTCAGAACTTAAATAACAAAACAATGGAGAGACATCAGTACCCCAAGCGCTTGCCGAAGTAAAAAACCCCGATCACGATAACCCATCCAATGTTCTTTGATGCATATATAATTGCAGACACTCAGACAAGAAGCTTATGTTCCCATCCTTTGCTGTCGAACCTCGACTAGCTATGAACCACACCCACAAAATAAACCTCATGAGGAGGGAGGTGTATTAAAAAACTAACCACGGCACATTAGAAAATGCAATCTTAAGATGTATAGGCCAGTAGAATCTGCCGACCAGATCTCCCAGCACAATCATGAAAAACAGAACCAAGGCATTTCAAGAAAGTCAAAGGTCCACAGGGTAGTGAAATATCAATGCCACCCACTTGGAGCCAACGACCATCAAGCAAGACCTGCAGCTAAGAGGCTCATATGCGCTCAAAATGTTCAAAGCGAGGTCCTCCAGCAGCCCAAAAATAAATTTAAGCGCATGCTAGACTAGAACACATTAATAGCCCACATTACCATCTAGATGTGATGAAATTTTCAGCAGAAAAAAGAGTACAGCTTGAACTGAATATACAAGACTCGAGCAAAATGTGAAAACTGTTCAATAGTCGCATGGTTCTATTTGCAATCTGACTATATCAATAGGTACTTTCAGCTTGCAAGCATGAAATATAAAATCTATTAAGATAAATGAAGCATTAAAATATCTAGGACACTTTAACTTCTAGGCAGAGAGAATTCATTCAATGCCAAATATAAACAAATCCCTCGCACATAATTTAGTTGATGTTCATTCTAAAAAATGAATAGTTCGGAAAACAACACCCCAAGCCCCCAGCACCACAAAATGTTCTATAATGGTTCAAGTTTTAGAAAAATAAAATAAAAAGGGTTTCAAAATAAAATCCATTCCTTTTCAACCAAAACAACTAACAAGACCACATTCCAAAACTCAACCATCAAAAATTTCAAGTTCTCTAACTTCTCTTTAATTAAAAGAACAGTGAGATCCCATTATTTTTAATAATCCTAAAACCCCAACTTCTGTGTAACAGATCAAAGTACCTGCCAGAAGCGTTTGAAGCAGCTCTCTATCCTTTTAACTTAAATAAAATAGAGATTGAGACAGGCGTATCACAGCCGGAGAGTTCAATCACACAGAAGCTATGAAGGGACCCCAAACATTCAAATTGGAAGATCCCAACGCAGAGCAGCCAAGAATGAAACTTGAAGTGTAGAAGCACAAAACCAACGAAGCAGAACCAGAAGACACCTCAACACAAAAAGAAAAGCATAAATTCTTAGCACCAGTCTTAGGGACAATCTGTTCTAATGAACTCACAATAAATACCTACAGAAACTTTTGCCACAAAACGTCCTAAAACTATCCTGCATAGATTAAAGAAAACAAACAAACATAGTAATAAGTATAAGGAACTTATCCAAACCAAAGAGGCTGAGGGCGTTGCCCATTTTAAACAGTCGTACTGAAGTCCCAACAAAATAAACACACTTAATCTTAGTATCATCCCAACAAAGCCATTTATGCTGATGATCCAACTGCTTAACTCCTGCTTCGGCGTCGATCCCTGACACCATTTCTGCATTACACAGGCAAGCAGAAACCATAAGCATTACAGACCAACATATCAAAAAAAAATAAAAATCAAAATTTCTCCCATTCATTAAAATAATGGTCACCAATGACTTCTTAAATGACAACAAATCATGGGAAGTAAACCTCACCCATTGGCATATGGCAGCTCTTCACGAGCGCGGTATGGTGGTGACCTGCTGTAGCTGCGTCCACGAGGTGAAATGCTGCGCCGTTTAGGGGATCGCCCGTGGGGGCTGAAACTCCTGCTCCGCAATTAATGATGATGAGAAACTTATTTAATTGCAAGAAAACCAAAATTGACTGAAAATCTAGGCCACTAGAAAGATTAAAAAAATAAGAAAATAGAAGGCTGGCCAGCTTCACCTTCGACCATAGCTTGGACTTCTACGATATCTTGGGCTGCGGCTACGCCGCCTTCCTGAACCACCACCAACACGTAAACGGCATTCACGGGCAAAGTGACCAGGTTCCCCACACTCATAACACTTCAAATCAGAACCACCAGAACGACCACGACCGCCACCCCGGCCACCACCACCTCTGGAGTTGTGAGAAAGTTCAACCCTCCAGCCATTCTTGCCTGTTTCACAAACAATAAATCATCACTAAAAATGTGTAGTATAGAATCACAAAACAAAATATGATACTAAAAGATATATTTCAAAGGGCAGATAATCACCATAAACAATGTGGTCATAAACAAAACACACACTGCAGCACTCAACAGAGTTTGCACCAGAAGCCTTCTACCTTTATCAGAAATGATTACTGGAATTTTTCTTAAGGTTCAATTAAACATGAGAACAGTATTGAGATCATGGGAACCTAAGATTTTCAAATAAAATTGACCAAAATATTCTAAGAACTATCTTTTCTGACAATTCATTAGTCCCAGCAAGGCAAGAAACAGAAATGCATGGTTTCTTAGGTTAATATGACTGCCAATGATCTGATACTCTCTCCCCTAAGCAATCAAATATGGCAGCAACTAATGAAGACATTTTACGCCATGAATGTTTCTAACTTCGGGAAAAGAAGAGATTTACATTTTCAACAAACTAAGAAGCTACCATTGCAACAATTTGCAGCACTCTTTCAAAATGCCATAGGATGGTAAATGAAATAAGAAATACCATCTAATTCATGAATTGCATCATCTGCATCCCTTTTGTCATCGAAGTCAATAAATGCATAACCTGGTGGCCTCCGAGCAACCCATACACTACACATAGAAAAGTGACCACATCAATAACCATCCCCAGAAAAGGTACTAGCAGATTTCATAAGACAAATTCAACTTTGCCTGAAACAAAATTTTCATTCAGATGGTATTATCAGCGGAATGCAGAAAATCCCAATTTTAGTTCACCTCCATAAACACAGACAGCTTATACAACAAAAGCACAACAAAATAAACAAACAGGATACCTTCTTATAACTCCAAATTTACGGAACTCATCTTCAAGATCACGCTCAGTGACTCGAGGGTCCAAGTTACCCACGTATACACGAGACATTTTATGAAATTACCTGCCACACAAGAATAATTAAAAACAAAAAATTAAAAATAAGTTAACTGACCAAGCTCTAACTCTATTATCCAGAATACTAAAACTCGCATGTAGATCAGAAATATAGTCTCCAAGTCTACTCTATTAAGCTTTGTGGTGAGTCACGACTCAGAAGAATACGCAACAGCTGCCTCAGCAACTATTAATGTCGCTATACAAAAAACTAAACAAAATCAATAAAAATTCAAAAGAAACAATCACAAATTTCATATATAGAAACCTTAGCCATCGATTCTGAAACTAGCTCAACACCCATACCTATATTATATTGCTAAATAACTTATTGCGCGACGTTAATAGACATAAATTTGTATCAACAAATCCGAAATGTATACATAACATCAAAAAGAATACAGAAAGTAATAAAAAATAACGAGATCTATACCGAAGGGAATTTGCAGAAGCGATAAAGAAAAACCCTAGCAGCTATTCCGCTGCTGCTTCTTTTTGGCTGCTTTTGTTTTCTGTCTCCACCCCTTGGGCTTTTTGAAAAGTTTATAGAATAGAATTGCAAATTAGGAAAGACCCTTTGAAAATTTAATATTTCTAACTTTGCCCCAAATTCGGTAACTAGCCTCTCTCCACTATCCGTTTAATGGGCTTCATGTCCAAGCTCACAAGGCCCATATTGGCCGAATTTGAGAATATATAATTATTTTTGTAATTCTTAAAATAATAAAAGAAAACTATTTTTTCGTAACTTTATATATATATACAAATGAGTAAAAAAAAATAGTAATCATAAAATACATATGATTTTTGTTTTTTACTATGAGGTTGCATATGTTTGCATACCAAATTTTGAAGCAGAGGATGCTTTTACTAGTTGACATTAACCACTTGGTCAAGAAAAGGAACCGAATAACACCCACAAAGTAAGCTTTAATTTTGATAAATATATAGATTATAAAATGTATAATATAAATAAAAATAGGCCCAAAATGAAAGGAATTGGTCTGCATTACGTGAACAAATAATTAACTTTTTATGACAACAAAGGAGATGGAATTGCATTATATATATATATATATATATATATATATATATATATATATATATATATATATATATATATATATATATATATATATATATATAAAAGTAGTTTTATTCAATTATTAAGTATGAAATATGGTTATTAAAAAATAATAATAATAATAAAGTGAATAATTATTAATTTGTAGTCAACTGCACAATATATTAAGAACGGCCATGCCATGAAAATAAGGCTACGCATTTTCCGCTCGCGATAACATTCACAGCGTCAGCATACATGCCTTTCCATCGATGCTGCGACTTTTCCTCTAAAAAGCTGCAAAACTCAATGCATGTCTTAATTATACTAAAATTTGTTCTTTGATCAGGTCTAAATAAGTGTTTTAACTTGCACCGAGTTGTGCGATCATCTTGGTTAGGGTGCAATCAGAGGAGCCACCATTCTGCACAGCCCGTATGGCCACCCGGCCTAAGGCTTCAGCTCTTTCCCTTGCGCGTCTTCCCTTTTCTCCTCCCATAAGATCTCTCACACCTTCACATATCGCATCTCTTGAAACAATACTCTCATATCCCCCACAATTCTTCACCCTTCTAACACCAACCCCAGCTCCAAGTCCTTCCACTATAAACTTCGCATTCAAACCTTGCTCCGTAATATTAATCATCGGCCAAGCCAAAATCGGCACACCAGCTGCTACACTTTCAAGTACCGAATTCCACCCACAGTGACTCAAGAACCCTCCTGTGGCTCGGTGATATAATATTCGCCGTTGATCAACCCATCCCTTAACGATCAACCCTTTCTCTTTTATCTTCTGTTCTAATTCACTAGGTAACCTCCATGTCTTTGAACGAACTACCCATATAAATGAGAACCCTGATTCCTCTAATCCATAAGCTACCTCATCTAGCTGATCATCTGACACGTCAGCTTGTGTTCCAAATGATACATAAATTACAGAGTCTGGTTTAATTTGATCTGATAGCCACTGCATGTACAAAGATGAATTCTTTTGGTGATCAAGATCTTCAACTTTATCGTACAAAAACAGTGGGCCTAAGCACCAAGCTTTAGCTCCATTAGAGTAGAAAGATTCAAAGGATGAGATATAGTCTTTTTCTAGCTCTTCAAAGCTATTAACAATAATCCCCCAGCTATTAACATCCGCCATGCCCACTTCTTCTATGAGCTGAACTAATGGATTTTGCTCATCCTGATTTTGAATTTCATGTGTCCGAGGCAAGTCTGCGCTTGTCAAAGTGAAAGGAAGCTCCATACCAGGCAACTCTAAAGGCTCAAAAACTGACGTCGTTTTCAACTGTAGTTTATGAACCCATGTCGTTTTGCAAATTGCCATGGGCAAAACTCCCATGCCATGAAACACAAGTCTTGGTACACCAAGAGATTGACACGCGGCCAGAGTCCAACCTAGAAAGAAATCAGAAATAACACAGACTGGAGGAGTTTTAGATTCTAACATAGTTTGAAGGATTTCTTTGAAGGGTTGTTGGAGTTGTTTTGTGGCTAAGACAAAAGGAAGGTGATAGTCCATTGAAGGAAGCTGAGATGTGTTTTCGCAGCCAGCAGGGAGGCCATCGATGGTGGGAAATGGGATTTCGATGATTGATATATAAGGGTAAGAGCTAAGATTTTTTGAGATTGATTTAGAATTCCCTGGAGTTGTGATGATGCTTACTTTGATTTGTTTACGTGAAAGAGCTTTTGAGAGGTCTAACAATGGCAGAGTGTGGCCTTGAGCCATGAAAGGAAATATTACTACATGAGTTTGAATTTGAGAAGCCATCTCTTTGTCTTTCTATCGTCTTCAAGATTTCTAAGCTGGAGTTTGGGTAATGTTTATGAAGAACGGACAGCTTATAAAAAAGGAAGCTTACAAAGTTTTATTGTAAATAATATAATTAATTGTAATTATAACGCAGTTAAACCGCATAAAAATTATTATTGATACTAATAAAAAAATTAATGAGAGAGGCGAACAAGTCAATCTAGGGCGTCGTGAATGAAGACGAAATAATGGTCCGACAATCCACGTGAAATCCAATTATGAACTGGTAACTTTGGTTTCAGCATATGAACCAAACAGCTGTTCATTTGCTTTTATTGTATGACAAGCAACTGGTTGTTATAAAAATTAAAATAATAAAAAACGATTGACTTGGTTTTATTGAATGAAAGCAAACTTTTAGTAAACCCGGGGAGAAAAAGGGTTAATTTCGGCCATACACACTCAATTTATTTTTAAATAACGTTATATTAATTAAATAATTTTTCGTAATAAAATTATCATTAAATTTAACAATATTTTATATAAAATTTATTATAATCAATTTTTAATTAAAATTATCTCTAGAATACTAGCATGGTACATTATATGTGCATAAATAAATTGACGTAGCATGTCATATGTGCATAAATAAATTGATGTGGCACATCATGGATGCACAAGTTGCCAAGTCAATACTTCGATTATGATTTTTACTAGAAATTAGTCATGATAATTTTTATTGTTAAATTCAATAACAATCCTATTATAAAAAATTATTCAGTTGCCGTTGCGTTATCAATTTAAATCAATTAATTATGAGTAAAATTAACAAAAAAAGAGAGAGAGAGAGTACCATCCCAAACTTAAAAAATACTAGCACAGAAACTCCACGCATTATCAACACAATGAGTAGTCGAATTAGCTTGTATCAATGTTATTAAAATCAGATCGAATAAAAAACCGAAAAATTCAAGGATTTGTAATTCGATTGGTTCGTTAGGGTTCAACTGGATTTTTCTATTTTTAAAAAAATATATTATTTTTTAAGTTTTATATAAATATTATGAAAATATCATTATATAAAAAAATTAAAAATAGTTTAGAAAAATATATTTATCATCAAACATTAATAATAAGACTATATTTTCAAGTCATTCAATATTTATAACAAAAATTTAAGATAAATATAGTAAAAAATTGTAATTTTTTAAAGAAATTCTTCAAATATAAATTATAAAATTTTGTTTTATTCTTAAAAAATTCATTAAATTATTTGAATTTTAATTATTTTGTATTTCTAATTTTATTTTATTTTTTTTCCAAAAAAAATAATATTGTATGAATATTTTGGACAAAAAGTTGATTTTTCTAAAATTAAACCGGTTTTATCATTTAACCCGGTTTTTCAGTTTTATCCCGGTTTAACCGGTTTTTTGGCGGTTTGAAACAGTATTTTTCGGTTTTTATCCAATCCTGTTTTAACCCATTGAACCAACCGGACCAGCCGACGGTTCGCGGTTAACCCGGTTCGACCGCCCGGTCCGGTTTTAATAACCATGGCTTGTATCCAAACCCAAGCAACCGGAAAATCCGGTCTTTGCTTGAAGAATATCCTACAGTCCCCCAACAAGGATCTATCCTAAATTCTCTTTCGAAAATAAAAATTACATATAGAAAGATTGTGGAATGAAATTAGAGTTTTTTGGGCTTACTTTTCAATCTCCAAGTGTTAGCTAAACATGACAATTCGTGATTCAGACCCTACCTTCAGATATTTCTGTGGGTCAGTAGGAAGCATAAGAAAAATCTCATAGAGCGATGGTATGTGACTGTGCGTGTTCAACTGAGGACCAGAACACTGTTCATTCTGATTAATTTGCTAGCCGCCAGTGATGGTATGGTCGGCATATATGGATTCCATTTAAATAATATCTCATGGGCAAAAACAACAAAACAAACTGATTAGGTGAGGGAGACTTCAACAAATATGAATTGGGCCTGGGGTCAAGGTTTTTATTTGTTATTAATATTTAATAATATCAAAATGACATTATTGAAATCGTTTAACCATCTAATCCCCTAATTGAAAAGGAGTAAAAATAATCAAAGCTGCAAAGAGACAAAGACCAAAAATGCACACGTGTTGAACTTTCCTCCACCCCAAGGGTTTAGGGATGATCACGGGATATGAATTCTCCGGCCTCGGTAGGGACCTGCCCCGTTCGAGATGGAAAATTTTCAAAATTTTTCTGCGTGAGAACGGGAACGAAGAAAAAAAATCCTCGTCCTAGAATCGGAGGCGGAGACAGGGAATGGGATATCCGACCCGCGAAAATCCCTGCCCCGTAAAAAATATTTTTTTTATTTTGAAATATAATATTTTATAAATAATTAAAATTAAAATATAACTTAATTTTATAATTATTAAGTTTTAAATTATACTTAATTTTAAATTTTATGAATGGTTAAAATTTATATTAATATAAATTATTATTGATTTTAATTTTTTATTTATTAAATATTATATTTTAATTATTTATAAAATATTATATTTTAAAATTAAAAAAAATTGGGGGATAGGAAAAATTTCCTCCCCGATATTGGTGGCGGGTGCGGGAAATCTCCGCCACTGGCGGGGGAGTGAGTGGGGGTAAATTCTTGGGCCCCGCCCCGTCCCGTGATCACCCCTACAAGGGTTTATTAAAATAATAATAATAATAATAACAAATAAATACAAGTTGTCCCTATTTAGTTGAAATTATGGAATAATTACAAAATAATGCTCCAATAATTTCAAAAGAAAAAAATATTGTTCCAATAAATGACGTTCACGAGGTGGACCTAAATAATTTGATGACTAAAGCATATGATCTCTTAATTCACAAATATCTTTTTTTTTTTAATTGGTGTAAAGAATGATGATAATTGTCCAATAATGATGATAGAGCACATGAATTCCTAATTTGGATTGTTAGTTCAAGAATAAATTTATAAATAAATAAATAATTAAATTTTAATATTTAGCGACAGAATTACGACAACAATTTAGTCACTAACGATATACAAAAATAGTGAATTTAGGCTATTAGCAACAAAAATTTGGCTATTAACGATGATATTACTTTCGCTAATTCCCTCACATGATACGCATGTGGAGTGCCACGTGTCAACTGATGTGTCCCACCATCCATCACATTTTGCCATGTATCACTTAACTAGCTACATCATCGGTTAAATGAAGCCGACTAGTCAAACTAACGGCTCCTTGACGGTAGGGGTAATATTGAACCAATTTTCAAACTTCAAGTCCAATATTGCACAAAAAAAAAAGAATTTAAGCCCTAAATTGCACATTTTGAAAAATTTCAGAGATCAAATTACACCTTCAGCCAAAAAAAATGAACAAATAAATATAAGTGGTCCCCATTTAGTTGAAATTATGGAATAAAAAAATAAAAATACTTACAAAATAATGCTCCAATAATTTCAAAAGAAAAAATAATGTTCCAGCAAATGAAGTTTAAGAGGTGAAGACCCATTCTCAAAGACTAAGACAGGTTTACAATGGCCAATGTCTACCCTACCTCTAGTATACTCGGATTCTAAGCCTTATTAGCTGGGCCTGAATTTATGGGTTAAGCCTCATGCCCAATGCACGGTGATGGTTATTCAAAAGGGTCTAAAATCCACTCTAAATTCGCAGTGGACAAATAAATAAAAAATGAACGGAAATTCGCTAGAAGGAGGGCTTGAACCTCCGACCTTGAAAAAAAGAATTTAAGCCCTAAATTGCACATTTTGAAAAATTTCAGAGATCAAATTACACCTTCAGCCAAAAAAAATGAACAAATAAATATAAGTGGTCCCCATTTAGTTGAAATTATGGAATAAAAAAATAAAAATACTTACAAAATAATGCTCCAATAATTTCAAAAGAAAAAATAATGTTCCAGCAAATGAAGTTTAAGAGGTGAAGACCCATTCTCAAAGACTAAGACAGGTTTACAATGGCCAATGTCTACCCTACCTCTAGTATACTCGGATTCTAAGCCTTATTAGCTGGGCCTGAATTTATGGGTTAAGCCTCATGCCCAATGCACGGTGATGGTTATTCAAAAGGGTCTAAAATCCACTCTAAATTCGCAGTGGACAAATAAATAAAAAATGAACGGAAATTCGCTAGAAGGAGGGCTTGAACCTCCAACCTTGTGGTTAACAGCCACACGCTCTAACCAACTGAGCTATTCCAGCCTTCGATTGTTTTTATTTTTTTATTCTTTTATAGAAAGCATCTATAAATTTGTTGCGTTATAAGAAAAAAAAGATAGTAGTGTGTTGTTTAATACGAGTCTGAATTGCTTGTTTGATTGTATTAGGCACCTCTTTTTCCACGTCTTAGAAATATAAGTTTAGTAGTTATTTCACGAGTTAATAAGATTATATACTATGTTATCAACTTTGCCCTCTAAGTCATTATTTTCCATATCTTTTTTTGATAATATATACAGTAGATGCCCACTTGTAGTTTGTTTTCTAATAGTAAAAGATTGAAAGATGGCTAATATACGGCCATGATTGCATGTGCAGCCAACCATGCGTGTCAAATTTTGGGTATAACACCAACTATTGTGAATAATTCTATTTAACAGTATCTCCATTTTAGAAACTGTAATAAATTAATAATTATCACTGGTAGTGCAGTACGTAGTGGCGCATTTGGACTTTCTTCTTTATATGGTGGAGTTCATAGAAGCATGAAACTAAAACAATTATTAAACAATTACTCTAGTTTATATAAATAATGAAAGCAAGAAGCATGGTTAGAAGTTAGAAGACAACAAGGAAAGGAGTGGTCCAAGGCTTGAAAATTGTTTGACAGTACGTGGCCCTAATTAATGGACGGTGGAGAATTTGAAGAATCAAATCTCGTAGATTCCCAAACACTTGCTGCTTGGTAGTATTTGATAATATAACTCTTTCCTTTTCAATAATCATTTCATAGTGTTTTTTTCCTGTTTTCAACTAGTTACTGCTATAATGGTGGCTCGTGCTTTTCTTTCAAATCAATTAAGCTTCTTCTTTGTTTGTTTGTTTGTTTTGACAAATTAAGAAGATATGCATTTCGCAACAAAACGCTAAACTCTTTTGTAATGCAGTATAATCGAACGTAGAAGGATGAATTTCACAGTTAAAAGGTAATTCATATTCTTGAACAGGAAATAACAAAAACTAAAGGCAATTGTTAAGCAGTCCAGGTACGGTATTTAATGGCTCTAAACTTGTAAATTTGCAGTCATTTTTTGTGTTTTGTTTTCCTAAGAAAGGACAACTCAGTTTAAGCATAGAAGGACATTGAATTTTTTTTTGATAAATTAGAAGGACATTGAATTGAACGAGTGGCAGACACCAAATGAAAAAGTTAGCACGTGGTTTTGATGCTACAGCACTTTCACCTTATTAATAACGACACAGCAAATCCCAAACTCCCTCACTCTGATCCAATCTCAACTTCAGAACCATCCAATCCTCCACTCTCCGAATGGATTATTCCGGCGAAGAATTCGACGTAGTAGTCATTGGTGCAGGCATCATGGGCAGCGCCACCGCCTATGAATTAACAAAAAGAGGCAAACGAACACTTCTGGTAGAGCAATTCGATTTCTTGCACCACCGTGGTTCATCCCACGGCGAGTCTCGCACTATACGAGCAACTTACCCAGAGGAATACTACTGCGCCATGGCAATCGAATCATCACAGCTTTGGGAAGAAGCTGAGTCAGAAATCGGATTCAAGGTTTATTTCAAGGCTCAGCAATTCGATATGGGGCCATCTGATAACAAAAGTCTTCTCGCCCTTATATCTAACTGCAAGAAACACTCCATTCATCATCAAGTTCTTGACTGTCAACAAGTCGCCGACAAATTCTCCTGCAAGCTTAACATCCCGGAGAATTGGATCGGGATATTAACAGAACTCGGCGGAGTATTAAAACCCACAAAGGCAGTTGCAATGTTCCAGGCATTAGCTTCTAGAAAGGGTGCAACTTTAAGGGATAACATGGAAGTCAAGAACATAGTGAAGGATGAGGTTAAGGGAGGAGTATGGGTGGTGACGGCCACCGGAGAGATATTTTGGGCCCAAAAATGTATAATCACGGCGGGGGCTTGGGCTAAAAAGTTACTTAAAAGAGTTAGCGGACTTGAATTACCCATAGAAGCCTTGGAAACCACTGTGTGTTATTGGAGGATTAAGGAAGGGCATGAAAGTAAATTTGCCATAGG
The DNA here is from genome assembly GCA_037975025.1 of Excoecaria agallocha. NCBI lineage: Eukaryota > Viridiplantae > Streptophyta > Magnoliopsida > Malpighiales > Euphorbiaceae > Excoecaria > Excoecaria agallocha. The sequence continues at coordinate 42,837,612 of CM075818.1, forward strand.
AGGTGATTTTCCTTCTTTTGCTAGCTATGGGCAGCCGTACATGTACGGAACACCGTCGCTGGAGTTTCCCGGTCTGATTAAGGTGGCGGTGCACGGCGGCTACGCCTGTGATCCGGATAAGAGACCGTGGGGCCCGGGCATATCATTGAGCAGTTTAAAAGAATTTATAAAGGAGAGATTTTTGGGGCTGGTTGATGATTGTGGGCCAGTTGCAACCCAATTGTGCATGTACTCTATGACCCCAGATGAAGATTATGTGATAGATTTTGTGGGCGGTGAGTTTGGGAAAGATGTGATGGTCGGCGGCGGGTTTTCCGGCCATGGGTTCAAGATGGGCCCTGTAGTTGGGAGGATATTGGCGGATATGGCCCTGTTTGGGGAGGCAAAAGGGGTGGATTTGAAACACTTTAAGATGCAGAGATTTGAACAGAATCCTGGGGGAAATATGAAAGAGTTTGAAGACCAAGTTGGGTGGTGTTCTTCAAATTATAAGTAGATCAATCCTAGACTAGATTCCTAGTTCCTTGTTGATGTATCTTTTTCTTTGTTTAGTCTGTGTCGCAATAATGTTGGTTTTTATCAAGAAATTGTGAGAACTTGTAATTTGTGATCATGCCCATTAGGAGAAAATGTCAATTTCAAATTTCAATAAATACATATTCTACCTCTTTCGTATAGTTGGCATTATGTTACCTTTGGAAGGGTTGGCATGGAAAAAAAATAAAATTATTCTAATTTTTTTTGAGTTTTACAAGCATTTATTAGAAAAAAAAAGGTTCCAAAAAAAAAAGTTTAACTACCTATATCTTGAAAGAGAAGAATATGCATATCTTGATATAAGGTCAAGATATGTATTATTGTATTTTATCAGATAAAAAATAATTAAAAATTTAAAATATATATATTTTTAATTTATCCCAAAAATTTTAATAAATAATTAAAAAAATCATTTTAATTTAATAAACACTGCCATAAAAAATTAGTATAATCGTGAGAACTTGTAATTTGTGATCATGCCCAAAGGAACAGCCTTAAGAAAAGTTTCTTAGTAAAGTGTTTATATCACAACAGAATTATGATAAGGCCGGCCTTGTAATTGCGGCCATAAATAGAGCCACTTGAACTAAAATTTTGAAGGAATTTTTACACAAACGCCACAAAGAAGTAAAAAAATTTCAGATTTGCCTCTTTTTTCTTTTTCATTTTCATGAACGCCGTTTTTGAAATGGGCTTCACGTTTCCTTTATGGGCTACTCCAACTATAATATCCATAGTTTTAATAAATTAATTCTTAAAAATGACCTTAGGAATAAAAAATAGAAATAAAAATAAAATTATTATATAAAAACCATGTAAATATGGCAATTAGGTTAATTATAAGTCTTTTACTTTTGTAAAAGTGTTTCATTGTTTTTTTTCAAAGTTATAGCTATACCAAATTTACTATGTACGGTTTTTTTATTATTATATTCACTTTATTTCTCGAATAACTAAATAAAATACTCTGTATAATTTTCAAATATTATAGCAATTACATTTATTAATTATAAAATAATTAAAGAAAAGTAACCGAATAAAATAAATGATAAAAAGGAAACAATGTACTAATAATGTAGTTAATTAGAGCACAACAGATTTTTCTAGATGATATGGCAGACATTATTCAGAGGGAAACGAATTTGAAGTCCATAATCACGTTACTTAGTTACTGATAAAGCTATTTTTATCTTTATCTATACGAACGAGAGTCGGCAGCTGATGATTCGATCGGTTGAATAAATCTATAATAAAGAGTACCCAGTCGGATCCGGACGTTAGTACTCCGAAGCTTAAATTAGCAGCTTTTAGACAGAAAGTATTTAGAGAGAATTTTAGATATTCAATACCTTTAATCATTGTATTTTAAGATATTTATATGAGTTTTTTGGGAGAGGTACTTGAGTATTAGGGATGCTTACGGGGTGGGACGGGGGCGGAAAAGGAGTCCCCACTCCCCGCCCCATGCATTTCGAGGATTTCCCGTCCCTATCCCCGCCCCCAGAACGGAGAGGAAATCCCCCCTGTCCCCCGTCCAGCGGGGATCCCCATCTCCCCAATTTTTTTTTTATTTTAAAATATAATATTTTATAAATAATTAAAATTAAAATATAATATTTAATAAATAAAAAATTTAAAATTAATAATAATTTAAATTAATATAAATTTTAACCATTCATAAAATTTAAAATTAAATATAATTTAAAACTTAATAATTATAAAATTAATTTATATTTTAATTTTAATTTTAATTATTTATAAAATATTATATTTTAGAATTAAAAATATATATTTTTTTCGGGACGGATACCCCGTTTCCCGTCCCCGTCCCTGATTCTAGGACGGAAATTTTTTCTCCCCCTTCTCCATTCCTGCGAGAGAAAAATTCGGGAATTTCCCGTCCGAACTACATTTGAAATTCGGGGAAATTCGTAGTTATCAGCATCATGGAATATATTCGTAATTTACTATCCACTTCCATTTTCTTTTTAATACAAAGTCAAACGATGCGTGCTTGTTTTTTATATCCTTTCATGTTTTCTTCAATTCAAAGTGTTGAAGATGCAGGAGATGGAGATTTGATGTGATTTATATCTACAATATTATTCTTACCAAAAACATATATAATATAATATAATAATGTTATTCCTTTTTATTGGAGAACATTAATTATATCCGTATCAAAAAAAAGTTTATTATCCTGCTACGACAAATTACGGTTTAACATTAAATTTTATTCACCCGATTAACATGCGATATTCACGGACTTTTCAAGTATTTAAAATTTAAGATGTTTCATATATATTATTCGAATTTAAAATGTCTGATTAAATAAAAAAATAAAATTTTGTTTCGTTTCTTGAGTTATAATTTATAATCAGACTGATATTATTTGACGCATCAATTTGTAATATATATATATATATAATAGATTGGGTTTTGATTCCGTTAAATATCAGTATTGTTTAGAGCGAATTTTAATTTATAGATGAACGAACGAAAATTTATTTTGATAATGGAACTCATACTCTCTAGTGTCGCCAATGCAAACGATAATGCTTGCTTAGTTGAATAATCATTAGTGGAAAATACATTTTTCTTTGAGATTTGGCAAGATTTTTAGCCAAATGTTGGGATTCGCTAGTGATTTGATTTATATAAATCCATAGCGAAATGTCAACTGTGTTATACTATTTTTATAATATTCCAATTTCCAACTGGTGGAAATATATAAATATATTAATTTCTTTAATATCTACTTTTGTTTAAAAGGGCATCGTATGCATAAAATATAATGCGACAGCTAATATTATGCCCATTCATTGATGCACTGCCATGGACAAGAACAAAAAAATAAATACCCAATAATATATATATATATATATATATATATATATATATATATATATATATATATATATATATATATATATATATATATATATATATATATATATATATATATTTTGGTTAATGCTGTTTAGTTATAAAAATTATTTATATAGGGGGGAATCGAATCATTAAAGGAAATCCTCTCAGCTTGCAATAAATATTTGTTATTGGGTTGCCTTTGCCTTTGGTATACTTTTTATATTTAATTAGAAGAAAGAAAAGTCAAATTTGTATTGTCAATTCATATCATAAGTCCATCTAATGGGCTTTGAGATTCATGAACGTCATGATTTATATTTTTATTATTTTCAGTATTATAAAATAAAAAATAAAAAAAAGAAAAGTGAAGTGAAAGATATATTCTTGGTAGAATCCTTTAAAATATAAAATCAAATAAAATAAATTAATATTATCGGCATCTTTGACTTACCTTCTCCCACACGATTACTGCCCTTTTTTTTTAAAAAAATTCCGATTCTTAAATCAAATTAAATAACAACAAAACTGTTTATCTAATAAATTTGGATAATTAATTTACATTTTATATTTACATTTATGGTCAGCTCTTGGTTTAAAATAAATAATTTTTGTTAATCCATTTGTGTTTACCTATCCATTTTTTTTCTATGGTAGCAAAATTGATTCTCCACTTTCCTTGCAAAATTCAATTTTACTTTCGTTGTTTTTGTTTCCATTCTATGACTTTTAAATATTTTGTACTATTTTTAAAAAAAAAAATTATGAAATTAACTAATTATATATAAAATAGTTCGGACTCATAATTAAAAGTCATTTTTCAAATGACAATATTCATACACGAAATATAAATTAAATTTAAAATTTTATTTAAAAAAATTCAAACTATTTACCAGTATTTTATTTTCCACTTGTCCATTTTTAAACTCTACATGAACTTGGTACATTAAGAGAGAAATAAATTTATTTTGACATTTTTTCTAATGAATTTTTTTTATGCAAGTTGGAAAACTGATGTTCAATGACTTCCCAAAAGAGAAGCGAGGTCAACTCTTTCTTTCTTTTTTTTTTTTTTGGAAATAATGGATTATTGCATCAATATGTTGAATTAATTAATATAATTTACCCAAATTACAAATGCATCCAAAAGTGTAGTCCATTTGCTATAATTTTTTTGTTTCCTTAAGGACCAAGAATTGATTATTTTTGAGGGGAAAAAAAAAACATGATTCTATTTTTCCAAACCAAAACGTGGGTCGACCACTAATCTCACCCGGTCCGGTCAACTCCACGTTTTTCTCTATTTTTATTTTTTGTTATCATTAATTCCCTCAGTTGACATATATAATCTATATACATTGTTTAACTGAATAATTTGAATAATAGTTTAATTGAGATTTTACGAATTTTCTTTAAATTGATTTTGACATAGTTTAATTCAAAGAGTCATTGTAAATAATATACTCGTGTAAAAATTATGTTAGCTTACCTAATACATTTAATTTTAACATCATTTTCAAGCTTTTTAATTAAATATTCGTCAGAAACAATATTTATGTGCCAATAAACAACAAATCTAATGACAATATCATTATAATTCTTATATAATATAATCGTTTTCTTATTAGCATAAAAGCATGTGAACCTATAGTTCAAAACAATTGAAATTTTACAATAAGAAATGTCACTTAATTTCAAATTTATGCATATACATTTATAATACATTTTTCATCACTATTCCGGGTATTTCGTTAGAATAATCGAATTTAATTATTAAGTTAAAAATATTTAATTTTAAATTAATTGAGTATGTAAATTTGAAAAATCATATATAATATCGGGAGATGAGATAACATAATACATTTTTCGTGTACCCCAGTGCAAGAATATATATAATTTTTTAAACAAAAATGAAATCAGAATAAAAAATTAGAAAATATCTTTTCCACCTGAATGGGCACCAGCTAATTTCCACGGCTAATTAAACAACCAGCAACGTGTCGAAATATTAATAGTCTTACCACTTCGAGGTTCTCGACAATAAATAAAGTCTTAGTCAACTCTTGCACTTTGGTAGTAACCGTTGGATTAAATTCGAGAAATCGGACGTTTCAGATGTAGGATACCGGAAGTACCCGGTGATTAAAGACAATGTCAGGTTGGTCAAAATTTTCGATTATATATATATATATAAAAACATAGCACCACGTGATCCCCACATTGATGGTCAGCTTTTTCCTTTTATTTTTTCCTCCATTGCTTTGTTAATTATTTTGATTATCTTATCATTAGTTAGTCAATAATATCCCATTATATGCTTTTTTTAAAAAAAAAAAACGAAAATGACGATTTTTTAATTTGTATTATAGGCCAAGTGTTCTAGAAAGGTATTTTATTTTTTTAATGATTATTATTATCACTTGGGCATTTTGAGTGAAGCATAAAAAAACTTGACTTTTTAAGGTGGCTTGACTCTTTAATGTTTATAAAGTAGGATTTTTAATAGTAATGATAGTATATTTAAGCGTTAGTGAACAGTATTAGTGACACAAGCTAAAAATAAAAAATTTTCAGCTTTTAACATTTTATTCCCTTTTCTATTCCAAGCTAAAAATCAAGATGTCAAACTCCCTTTCCATTCCACGAAAAATTCAAAACCAGGGCCACATATTTTTTTTTTCTTACAATTTAAATACCTAATTTGGTAATGATTATAGTTAAAACTATAGCTATTGTTAAAAATATTATTTTTTATTTATAATTATTTTATTTAATTTTAATTATAAAAAATTCAATAAATATGTATTTTTTTTAAATTTAAAAAATAAAAATTATGACCTATCACAATAGAATGGATTGAGTAAAATTTGTAGACATGATTAATGTCCACCATTTCTAATATGAATTTAGACTATTAAATTGTGTTTATTATGTGATTTTATTTTAAATTACTTTATACATTTGAAATTTAATTAAATTTTTTATAATTTTATATTATAAATTATAAATAATTAGTAAAAAAATATTATTTAATTAAATAAAAAAATTAAATTAATAGATCAGTTAACCAAATATAATTAAATAATTAATAATTTAAAAAAAATTGATATTAAAAAAATGATTAGTTTTTTTTCACCCGGCACATTTCAAGTATGGGTCCACCATTTTTTACTTTATTATTATTATTTTTTACCGTGTTTCTAACATGGGCCCACCACTACACTTAAAATATAGTCTTTTGTTTTTGGTCTTCTATTTCTTTCTTTCTTTATTACCCATCATCTCATAGAACTTTTCAAACTCATCTTAGCCGTTGGATTGTAACCGCTCTTTGACTTGAATCTCTCTTGTTTTTTCCTCTTATCTCAGCCGGTCATCCGGTCACTCCATTCCCCTATATCAGCCCCCTCTTGTTCTCTTCATCCCCTTACTCGCCTTCTTCATTTCTGTAATCTAACCCTTATATTCCGTTAATGGCTTGTTGAGCTCATAGTTTTCTCTCTTCAAATTACTTTCCGCTTCTGAATTTCCAGAAAAATGGCAGTTCAGCTCACGAGCTTTACAAAAATGGAAGACCAATTGGCTTTACAAGAAGCTGCATCACAAGGCTTGAAGAGCATGGAGCATCTCATACGCCTTATGTCTCACCAGTCTAACCACACGGATTGCACGGAGCTCACGGACATCACCGTATCCAAGTTCAAAAAAGTCATCTCTCTCCTCAATCGGACTGGTCACGCCCGGTTCCGACGCGGACCGCTTAATCATTCATCGTCAACGGCACCGTCTGGTTCTGCTACTGCAAATCTCACGCCTACTCACGCTCCACCTCCCTTTACCGTAAATCAGGCCGCGGTAGTTCAGACTGTGACACCTGTTCCGGTTCAGATGGCGACTCCGGCGAGCTTTGTCCAGTCACAGCCGCAGAGTTTGACTCTTGATTTCACTAAGCCTAACATATTTAATTCCAGCGGTAAAACAACGGAGCTTGAGTTCACAAAGGAAAGCTTTAGCGTGTCATCAAGTTCATCTTTTATGTCCTCGGCGATTACTGGAGACGGCAGCGTTTCGAATGGGAAGCAAGGATCGTCGATCTTCTTGTCGCCTGCGGTTTCCGGTGGAAAGCCCCCTCTCTCATCGGGGCCACACAGCAAGAAGAGGTGCCACGAGCACGATCACTCGGACGATGCTTCTGGAAAGTTCTCCGGATCCGCTAGTGGCAAGTGCCATTGCTCCAAGAGAAGGTATGTGGCGTTCTCCGTTCATGGCGTATTTTAGCAGTTTAATATGTGGCGTTCTCCGTTCATGGCGTATTTTAGCAGTTTAACTCCTCGTTTAAACGTCTGTTTTAGTTGACTAAAGTGAGTTAACTCGCCTAACTCGAGGAGAGTTGCTTAATCACTTGAATTCTGTGATATGTTAGAATAACTCGGTCGAGTTAACTCAGAATTGGAACAGTGAATGGTTGGGGGTCAGAGTCAACGAGTTAGGTCGTCGTTGAACTGTGTTAGTTTATATTTAATTGGCACAGCACGCGTGACAGTGACTCAGTAAGCGTTTCCAATGGAATAATGCGGTATTTAACTATTTATTAGAAAATAATTTTCAAACAGCAAAACAAGAATTAAGAAATATAATTTTTTTTTTAATGGATTGATGCATATCTGTGCAGAAAATTTTTGTATTTAAAAATCTTTTGTCCTTATGTGTAGCTGCTTAGTAGACATAGTTTGACCTTTGACCGTTGGCCCGTGGGCACATAATTATAAATAAATAAATAACAGAGTGTTAATTAATGGTATTTGTTAATTTAATTTCAGGAAAAATCGGGTGAAGAAAACAATTAGAGTCCCGGCGATCAGTTCAAAAATCGCCGATATTCCACCGGATGAGTACTCATGGAGAAAATACGGTCAAAAGCCGATCAAAGGATCTCCATATCCACGGTAACAACCATGATCATTCATTTATATCCATTGGATTTGCATTAATAAATCGAGCAGCACGTTGACTCTTGGATTTGTTATTTTCAGGGGATATTACAAGTGTAGTACTGTTAGAGGGTGCCCGGCGAGGAAGCACGTTGAGCGGGCCACCGATGATCCGGCGATGCTAATTGTAACTTATGAAGGGGAGCACCGCCATGCACGAGCCGCGTTGCACGATAACGTGGCCGCTGGTTTGGGGTTGGTGTTCGAGTCAACGTGAGTGATGACAGGGAAGAATGTAATAAACAGATAGAAATAGGAAAAAAAGAAAAAAGAAAAAAGAGGACAGTTAGAGGATTAGTTAATGCGGTTGAATTGGATTGTAAATTTTCGGAATTGGAAGAGATAAGAGGGGTAGAATCTCAATCTGCCAAAACCTTTGTTCAAAAGTAATTACAAAAAAATTATTTATTTGGATATTTGTCATTATTTTCCTTTGCCTCATTCATTGGTTTGGATATTACTATAAATTATATATTTGGAAAGGCTAAAATTAAAATACCTCTCATTTTATTGTAATGGCTTTTAGTTTATTCAAAATAGTAAATGTTTACTCTCTATAAAACGTTACAATTGATCATCAATTTTGCCTTGCTTCTAATTCTCAAAATTCTCTCAATATTTTAGTCAATTATTAGAGTGAATGTGTAACAATTTCTTATCCCCCAATTCATTTTTCAGCACAATAATCTTCTCTTTCTTTTTATGTTTTTAGAAAAATAGTAATTTGGAGATTTAGTGCAATTTAAAAAAAATACAAAACTCCGAACTTGATAAAGCATAATATTTTTAAAATAATTTTATATTAAAAATGCAATTTCATATAAAATAATAATTTTACTAAATTTGAGAGAATAAAATTTAATTTGAAAAAAAGGAATATAATAAAAAATACTACATGATATTATGGATTAAAAAATATATATATTGATATATTAAAAATTGCATATATATTTATAGTTACTTATATATAAATTCTTCCCTAAAATATTACTTCCTCAATTTCAAAATATATGATGTTTGAGAAAAATGCACAATAATTAAGAAATGCAATTAATTCACTATTAAAAGACTTTGTTACCCTTACTATATTAATTGCATTCACAAATAAAATTTTATCTTTTTTTAAAATCAATTAAGGATATATTTGGTAAAAATTAATTAATGTGTCTTGATTATATCAAAACGTCATGTATTATGAAACAAAATTTTTTTCCTTAAACGTCATCTATTTTGAAACAGAGGGAATATTATTTATCAAATTTTCTCCTTAAATTAATTGTATGTTAGATTACCCCTTAAACTTGTTGAAAATATTAGATTAACTACTCAAATTTTTTTTGAAATGTAAAAAATATATACTATATACCATTAAAAAATTTAAATTATCTCTTAAAACTTATTAAAAATGTTAAATTATCCCTGTTATTGTTTGGACATGCATTTTTTTGAACTGACACGTGTTTTATAAGGGGTAATCTTACATTTTCAATAAGTTAAGGGGGATAATCTGACATGCAATTAGTTTAAAAAAAAAATCCGATAAATAATGATAGTTTAATGGGAAATTTATATATTAAACCTAAAAATTTTGAGTTAACATACAAAATAATCAATATATTACCCTTTTCATTACATTATAATTTTTTTATACCAAATATGGCCTTAGAGTTGTGCAAGATGGAGATGGTATTGGTGCAAGTGGAGTTGACCGGAACTGGGGAAGAATGCAAAATTAGAGGAATTGACTGGAACCAGGGGGGAATGCAAAACGAAGGGAAACGTGATGCCATAACATAATATGCATGCGACTAAAATCTTTTTGGGAGATCAAACTTAAAAAATAAAATAAAATAAAGGAGATTTTATGAATATTGCGAGGAATTTAAAAATATAAGCAGCCAAGGCCTTTTCACTATAGCTTTGAACGGCACTTACAAATTCGGATTTTGTCTGGGAGATTTGGACCTTAATTTTGGAGAATACAAGTTTTTGAACGTTGCAGTGTTGAAAGTTAACCTCCTTTAAAAGGTCACAGTCATACATAAGAACTGAAGATTTCGTGAAAGACCGAAACATTAACAAAATGCATGATTATGATTATGAATGTGGACTTTGATTTTGGAACCTTGAATTTGTCAATTTTTCGGATGGTGGGATGTTGTTTATATTAGTGACACAAAATTCAAGATTGTAAATTTGTTTTCTAGTCCTACTCTATGGCCATCACCCCATTTTTACTCTTACAATCCAATACCTTCTTTACAAATTTCGCCCACTATTTATCATTCAATTTTCAACAGTTTTGATTTGATTTGGCTGCTTTTATCCTCTTTCAAACTAAAAAATACATAAATTTCAAACCCGTCGATTTATGATATAATAATAATAATTATTATTATTATTGTCTAATTGAAGTCGAATCTATTCATAATAGGAATAAAATTCTTATAATACTAATTGTTTACATTCATAAAACTTAATTTTGGAACTTTATTTCAAGAGAACAAGTATTAGCACAAAGAATAGATTTGTCAAATTTATTAATTTTAAAAATAATTATTGAAACTTTATTTAGAAATAATAAGTGTCGAAACATCTCCAGTAATGGCAGAATGTTTGGCGATTTGCGAAGAGTTAAGTTGGATTAAGTCACAAGATTTGCATCATTCGCAAACCATCATTCAGTTTTTGCATTCAAGGTTTCATTATAGTTCAAATCTGGAATTAATTTTGGATGATTTTATTAGTTTTTGTTCATATTTTTCAAACATATAGTTTGGTTTTGTCAAAAGATCATCAAATTCTGTCGCTCATAGCTTAGCTAGGGCCTCATTTTTTTTTATCTAATCTTTATGTTTGGCTGAATTCTCCACCAAACTGGTTGTATACAGTTTTGAAGCTGATTTTAGTTAATGAAAGTTTTTTTTTTTTAATAGCTCCAAAATGTGGTGCTATGGCCCATGTGAGCAATCAAACTTGAGGAAATTATACAATTTGCCCTACTTTTTTATTTTGTTTTCAAAAATACCATGTGCTTTATTTTTACTTTTCATTTATATATTTTTACATTCAAAAATGCTCTTTTTTAATTTTATATATCAAAAAATGCCCCTTTTTCTATGTGAAGGCCACCACTCTATTTGCAAGCCCAGTGCTAGGGCAAGCTCTCCCGTCGAACCCAAATGGAAGCAATTTATATGTTCCAACATCTGAAATTCACTATTATCATTCTTTTTGCATCCGTCGCTGCTAATTACATTATGTGATGGCATTGGTTAAGTATCCGAATTTTGGAGTTTGCACATCTGATGTTTAATGAAATGCTTATGAGACTGAGGTCTCGCGGAGTTTAGTGGTGATAGAACATTCATTGCCGTGGTTTGCACAAAAAACTTTCGGCAATGATAGTTTTCTTCCTTCCATCTTGTAATTTGCCTCCTCCCCAATTCTCATCCACTCGCGGATTGAATCAAAGACTTCCTGTGTCTGTCCTGGAACTCGGCCTCCTTTTTGGATGCATAAAATGGAATTAACTTATACCCTCCACCTTCTTTATTTTTCAAACCTTTCTGCCTTGAATTTTTGATGCATTTGTCAACAAAGTCCCTATGACCAATCAACAGATTAACCAAGAGCATTGTGCATGGCACATGAAGACCACCACAATGCAATTTTCGGACGATTCAGTCCAATTATCCACTATTCAATCCTGACCTTACATCAGTGCTGAGGTGGGAAACTTTTGTAATGGTGGTTTTTTTTTTTAATTGAGAATCTTTTTCATATCCGACATATTTCGAAACGATTTTATTTACGAAAAAAATCGAGAGCACTGCGACCATTGAAGTACAAAATGATGTCTGATCTTCTGAGCAACATGAACTATTTGTAAAATATTAAAGAATTAGTGTAAAATTATTGAGATTAACGAGCTTATAAAAACCAAGAAAAGCCAAAAGGAGCATTATAATAGAAACCGTGATCAGAATCACCTGTCTGCAAAAGCTATTACTCCATGTGCTGAACATTCCATATTTTATCATAATTTTTATTGGTCGCTTTCTAAAAAGTAGTTGCAGGAAAATAAATCATGTTATTTACATTGTTAATGTTGTCCTGGGTAGTAGGAGACAGAGAAATTTGATCAACTCCAACTCCTTTTGCTGCAGATAGATAGTCTGATATAGTAGTGACATTAACAACTATATCATTTGCCTGATTGACAATAAAATTTAAAGTAGTTGTTGAACTATTGTAAAATTTGAAAATATATTGTATCATTTGCATCCTCAACATCTTGAGCCTCTTTTAAACTGTGAAACAATTGATAAAAATTTAAAACACATAAAATAATAGGAAAAAGAGAAAAATCAGTATGCCAGACTCACCTATACACTGTATTTTTTTATTTTTTAAAAAATTATATATTGTATATTTTTTTTATAAAAAATTATATATTGTATATTTTTTTTACAAAAAATCATACAATATATTTTTTTTATTTTCAAAAGATCATATACTATATTTTTTATTTTTGAAAAAATTATATACTATATATTTTTTTACAAAATATCAAATACTGTATTTTTTTTACAAAAGATCATACAGTGTATTTTTTTTACAAAAAATCATATATTGTAAAGGATCATACACTATATTTTTTTATTTTTGAAAAGATTATACACTGCATATTTTTTGTATAAAAGATCATACACTGTATATTTTTTTTATAAAATATCATACAGTGTATTTTTTATTTTTAAAAAATCATACGCTGTATATTTTTTTTACAAAAGGTCATACGGTGTATTTTTTTTTTGAAAAGATCATACATTGTATTTTTTATTTTTAAAAAATCATACAGTGTATATTTTTTTATAAAAGATTATACACTATATATTTTTTATTTTCAAAAAATTATAAACTGTATTTTTTATTTTTAAAAAGATCGTACACTGTATATTTTTTCACAAAAGATCATACAATATATTTTTTTTTGAAAAAATCATACACTTTATTTTTTTATTTTTAAAATATCATTTACTGTATTTTTTTTTATTTTTGAAAAGATCGTACACTGTATATTTTTTTTTACAAAAAATCATACACTATATTTTTTTATAAAAGATCATACAGTGTATTTTTTTGTTTTTAAAAAATCATATACTGTATCTTTTTATTTTCAAAAGATCATACATTATATATTTTCATTTTTGAAAATATTATACACTGTATATTTTTTTACAAAAGATTATATACTGTATATTTTTTTTTTACAAAACATCATACAGTATATTTTTTTGTTTTGAAAAAATCATACACTGTATTTTTTATTTTGAAAAAATCATACACTGTATTTTTTTATTTTCAAAAGATCATACACTATATATATTTTTTTTACAAAAAAATCATATAATGTATAATTTTTTATAAAATATCATACAGTGTATTTTTTTTATTTTGAAAAGATCATATACTGTATTTTTTTATTTTTAAAAAATTATAAACTTTATTTTTTTATTTTTGAAAAAATCATACACTATATATTTTTTTACAAAAAAAAATCATATACAACATATTTTTTTGCAAAAAAATCATACAGTTTATTTTTTTTTGTTTTGAAAAAATCATACAATATATTTTTTTATTTTTAAAATATCCCATACTGTATTTTTTATTTTTGAAAAAATTATATACTGTAAATTTTTTTTTATAAATGATCATATAATGTAAAAGATCAAGACCACAAAGCAAAGCAACATACTATATCGAACGATTTTTGGAGCACAAGTACAGGTGAAATGGACTATAGCAAAGAACAATCTCAAAGAAGTTTTTCCTCAATTAGCAAGATGAATTAGTCCCATGATCCATTTGTTGCTGCTGGCAGCACGAGCAATCCTTCTGAATTCGTTAATCATTGCAAGTTTTTAATCATTGGCTTCTTGACGTATTGCATCTTTACTGTACTTGGCCATTACAATCTTTGCATAGTCATCCCATGCCAGGGTTCAGGATCAATTAGTTACTAGTCGTTTGCAGTTTAAAGCATTATGCAAGCCCTTTTCCTTTGCTTATGCATTTGAAAAATGATGCAAGTCATCTTCTTTGGATGGAAACAAGATAGCGATGGGTTGCAAATAAAAAGCATCCAAACAAGACACGAGTTCGAGAACCTGCAATAAGGTAAAATATCTTTCTAGCCTGCATTTTGATCACCAAACCATGGAAACTATATATAGTTGGCAACAGAAAGTGTAACAGTAACGTTAACCGAGTAATAAAAATAACTATCTCATTTGTACAAAACTTAAAAAAAAAAAAACTAAATGTTCGTAAAAAAATTAAAACGGAGATGTTATGTATTTTTAATTACAAAGCTAAACTCCAGTGATTGCAGAATCGAACATCTTATTGAGGTAAAATGATTGCGTCGCTGGTTTTGACTTATGATATCATATTATATTTCCATTTACCTATTGCTTCAAATGATCAGTTGAAGCCTACACGCCATTCAATGCTCATATAGGAAATCAGTCAAAATTCATCAAAATTTATGGGCAAAACTTACGAAACTTGCCAGCAATATGTATATATGTTAGCATTTTGTTCAATATGTAATGGTTGTGCTGTTGTTGATTGATCATTTTCACTTTTTTTTTTTTTTTTTTGTAATATTTACTGCTCAACCCACAATACCAAATTCAGCCACTTAAAGAATTGCTTAGCCTCATAAGTGGGAAGAGACTGGAGAGTTTTTTCCAATTAATTATTCACATTTTTTTTAATTTCAAACTCGTATATACATTTAGGATGATTTTTATTATATATATATATATATATGTTAAAAGAAAAAAATAGAAAGTTAATAAGTTTAACCTTTCCTAAACTTCCTCTTGCATAAGGAACTGCTCTTTGGTATCCAACAGAGGTTGGAGGAGACTTGCTACTTGTTTCCTCTCTACATACCAATTTTCCATTGCTTTTACTAAGTGTTATTACTGTCGAAGAATTTTGCTATTTGCGATTCATCAATGGAGTTGGAAGGCTTGATTCCTTAAACTGATAATACCCCCACAGTTATAAGGCTATCAATTTCATAAATTTGATCAAAAGTTCATATAATTAAGAAAATAATATTAAGAGAAAACAATATTTAAAAAATAAAGTATTTTTGAAAGGTGAAATATAAAAAATAGCAATTAAGAAAGAAAAAATAGTATTTATGGAAGATGAAAAATGTGGTGGTGCAAACATGAAATATTTTTCTGTTTTGTGGCATTTGTGAAAAAGCCCTATCGAACTTTTGGGGATGTGAATCTGTAGTGGGCCAGCCGTTAATAAACCTTTTTGTTCCATAGGTTCTCCTCATCATTTATCAATCTTTATATTGGGCTTCTGCTTCCAATTAATTTGGGCCTGTAACATTTTGAATGTTGTTTGGCTTAGAAAATGCAATCGCAATTGAATTCTTTTTGTAGAGATTGAAAATTCTAGAACTTTCTAACCAAGTATTGGTCTTTATTTTTGGTGTCAATCATGAATTTTGTCAAACTCATTTCACCAATCATCACCTCACACAATTAACATAAGAATTATAAGTTGTCCTCTTTTAATAATTTCATCTGACCTTTACCTCTCAACTGCACTCTAAGCTAATCAAAATGCAATCCTTCAAGTTTTTATTTCATATAATAATTATTATTTTTTAAGTTTGTAACTATTTTTTGATTTTTCATAAGATATTTTATCTACCGATTGATTATTTTTTTTAACAACTATGCAACAACAGAGCAACAAATTTCGAAACTAAAGATAAAGTGCAATAAAATTACTATAAATTAAAAATTGTATGTTAATTTAATTAAATTAATTTTTAAGATAAATTGATTTCGCAAGGATAAAATTGCTCTTTCAAAAATGTGTTTATTTTTAACTGATATCTAAAGGGAAGGAGAGAAATAAATGCTATATATATATATATATGAAAAAAATCTAATTTGAGGTGAATATAAATATTTTTTTAAATAAATATATACGAAATTACTGATCATTATGAAATTTTATATAATATTAGAAATTAATGTTATTTTTATTAAAAATTAAATTTGATGAATATAAAGATAATATCAAAATTTTTAATAGGTGATGGATAATAATTAAAAAATATATATTATATTTTATGGACAAAATTTCAGGAAAGACGATTCTGGGCCTATTCTTATAAGGTAAATTGTAATAAAAAGTAAATTTAACTCCTCAAACAACTGATTATTTTTAGACGTTTTTCTGTACAGTTTCCAATTTAGAAAAATATTATTATTTTAGACCAAGTGTTTTAGGGACAATTTTTTAATTAATGTTTTTTTAAAAAATATTTATAAAAATGGGGTGTATGGAAAAAGTTTTACCAAAATGGGGTGGTTTCTGACAGGGGACAGTTTTTGTACCGAAACCGCTGGTCCCACCAGCGGTTTCGGTACAAAAATTTCCGTGCATCACTTATTAAATTAATAAACTTTTTATATAATTTAATTTAATTTTTAATTTTATTTTTTAAATAAAATAAAATAAAATAAAATAGATACCCGCAATAAATTATCATCCCAATTTCCATTCAATATTAGAAAAAAAAGTCCAACGTAACACACAACCTTAACAGAAGATTAATTTTCCGTGCATCGATTATTAAATTAATAAATTTTTAATATAATTTAATTTATTTTTTAATTAAAATATAATTTAATTAAATAATTTAATTGACCACACTAAAAAAATTGAATAAAATTAAAATTTAGATACAATATCCGCAATATAATTGAATAAAATTTAATTAACCACACTAAAAAAATTGAATAAAATTTAGATACAAAATTTAAAATTAAATAAAATTTAATTAAATTTTGTATCTGTAATTAAATAAAATTTAATTAAATAAAATTTAATTTAGTATCTGGGCATTACTTTTTAATTAGGAATTCAATATCCGCAATATATGAATTATCAATATATGCACCATAAAATAAATGCTGCTCACCTCCCTCAATTTCACTTAAAAATATATTTTTTGTAAAAAATAATTTAATTTTAATTATAAAATTTAATATTAAATTTAATTTAATAAGTATATATTTTCTTTTGTTTTTCAAATTGAGGCAATTAATTTTGTTTTTATATTAGGCTGTGATGAACACGAACATATAAAAGAAACAGTGGAGTTCCATTTGTTATTAGCAGTGGAGTTCTATAGGGGAGAATAAAGTGGAGTTTCATTTGATCTAAATGAAAAATTACAATGCCAGATATTAATTTTTCCCACATAAAAAAGAAATCAGTTGATGTATGCATTTGAATTAATTCATTTTTTATAATATATTATTAAAGTTAAATAAAAATATAATTATTTTTTCACTTAACCAAATTTGAAAGAATCTCATTTTTCCACCATTAAAAACTATTGTAATTTGAGATAAATAAAAAGAATGGACCTTTTTTTTTTGTAATTGAGGGAGTATTTGACTTTAATGATAATAATTTTACTGTCAAGCAAGTTCTAATGAGGATCTCAAAAAAAAAAATTGAGGATATTTAATTAATTATAGATCACGTAATAATTTATGAGCATTCAATAAATTAATAATATAATACATTATTTGTTCTGTTTTTATCTACGGAGCCTAGCCTAGGAAGTGGAAAGTAAAATATTTTCAGGTAAAATTTGTCTTACAGATTATAATCATCGAAAAATATAAGTCATGAATAAATGGCGAAAAAAATATTAATTGGACACTGAAAGGGAAATAAGCATGTAAAAAGCAAAATACACCAACAACTACAACGAAGCCATACAATTTTTTTAGTGTGGTCAATTAAATTATTTAATTAAATTTTATTTTAATTAAAAAATAAATTAAATTATATTTAAAATTTATTAATTTAATAATCGATACACGGAAAATTAATCTTCTGTTAAGGTGACGTATTATGTTGGACTTTTTTTTCTAATATTGAATGGAAATTGGAATGATAATTTATTGCGGGTATCTATTTTATTTAATTTAATTTTATTTTATTTAAAAAATCAAATTAAAAATTAAATTAAATTATATAAAAAATTTATTAATTTAATAAGTGATGCACGAAAATTTTTGTATCGAAACCGCTAGTGGGACCAGCGGTTTCAGGTCTGAAACCGCTGGTCCCACCAGCGGTTTCGGTACAAAAACTGCCCCCCGTCAGAAACCACCCCATTTTGGTAAAACTTTTTCCATATACCCCATTTTTGTAAATATTTTTTAAAAACACATTAATTAAAAAATTGTTCCAGTGTTTTATGCATGAAAATTACGTGTATAGCAAAACCTCATTACAGCTCTGCATACCCAATGGTTTATTGTGCCTAATACCAATACGTCTTTTGACCTAAATAATGAATAAAAAACCAAAATAATTCGGAAATTTCTAATAATTTAATTTTAGTTTTCAATTTTTCTAATTTTCTGCAATCTCTTTCTATTTTCCATAATAAATTAATGAACTTCTTTCTTGTTAAGGAATCCATCAGTAAATCCAAAAGTTCAAATAAATAAATAATAATTCTTCAGATGCAATCGTACAAAGCTGGACTGTGATTTTGTGTGTTAATAAAAAAAAAGAGTTTTTAATTTATAATCAACAAAAGAAATGTTTTTCCAAGTACAATTCAGTGGAAAGAAAGAGAAGGCAGAAGCTTTTTCCTTACTGTCAACCCCTTTGCCATTTTTCTCACAAATTGCAAAAAACAGCTCTAAAATTCTCGTTCTCTCTCTCTCTCTCTCTCTCTCGATCTCGATCGAGATTTTAGGGTTTTTCTTTCTCTCTCTCTCTCTGAATCCATAACACTCCGATTCAGATTCTTGCTCTGTTCATCTTCTTCTTTCCAGTTGGGTCGCTTGCTCACTCTTGCTGTGTCGATTTGCTCTTTCAAGCTGTCAAGTTAAAGCTCTCAACTTTGTTTGACTTGTGAGTTTTCTCTCACTGCTTTTGCGTTTTCCCATCTATCTCAATAAAATCCTGACTCTGGTAGCTGCGGATTTTAGCATCAGTTTGTGTTTGCTTGTTGGGTTTTGGGTTTGGTTTGATTTTGGTGAAAGCAGTTGTCCATAGCATAGACATGAAGACTTGTTCTTATACCAGTCCAGGCTGATGCGAAGAGACTATTTTGATTAATTGAAGGGCTAGATCATAGGATCATTCGTTGATTAGAAAAATCAAATCTTGATTCACCCATTAAGTCTAGGCCAAGACTACTCTCAATTGAGTTAGTTTCCAGCAGAAAGCTCTGATTTTGGAGGCAAACGTTTGCGGGTTGGAATGGGGGATTCTGTTAGGGATAATGCTAACGAGGAAGAAAGGATTCGGAAGTTGATAGCTGCCGGAAAATCATTGAAGCTAAGCTTGGAGAAATCAAAAGCTTTGGGGTCTGCACTTGAGAAAGCAGGGCCTAGATTGGATGAGATTCACAAGCGATTG
This sequence comes from Excoecaria agallocha, assembly GCA_037975025.1. Lineage (NCBI taxonomy): Eukaryota > Viridiplantae > Streptophyta > Magnoliopsida > Malpighiales > Euphorbiaceae > Excoecaria > Excoecaria agallocha. The sequence continues at coordinate 42,857,519 of CM075818.1, forward strand.
CCTTCTCTTGAAGCACCTGTGCGCCCCATTCGTGCTGATAAGGAAGCTCTTGCTGCGGTTGGTGGCCATATTAACCGTGCTGTTGGTCCTGCTGCTGCAGTGCTTAAGGTTTTTGATGCGGTTCATGGGCTCGAAAAATCGCTTCTATCAGATCCAAAGAATGATCTGGGGGGTTACTTGTCTGTATTAAAGCGTCTTGAAGAGGCATTGAGATTTCTGGGAGATAATTGTGGATTGGCAATTCAGTGGTTAGAGGACATAGTTGAGTATTTGGAGGACAATAGAGTGGCTGATGAGCTATATCTTTTGAATTTGAAGAAGACATTGAAGAGTCTTAGGGAATTGCAAAATGATGATCAAAAGGCTCGCCTTGATGGTGGACTTTTAGATGCTGCATTAGATAAATTGGAAGGTGAATTCCGGCGGCTCTTGACAGAACATAGCGTGCCACTTCCTATGGCTTCATCTACATCATTGGGCCAGCAGGCAGTTATTGCACCATCACCATTGCCTGTGGCAGTTATTCAGAAGTTGCAACACATTCTTGGGAGGTTGATTCAGAATAGTAGACTTGAAAAGTGTATATCCATCTATGTAGAAGTTCGTGGTTCAAATGTGAGAGCTAGTTTGCAGGCTCTTGATTTGGACTATCTTGAGATCTCGATAGCTGAATTTAATGATGTGCAAAGCATAGAGGGGTATATCGCTCAGTGGGGCAAGCATTTAGAGTTTGCAGTGAAGCATTTGTTCGAAGCAGAGTATAAACTTTGTAATGATGTTTTTGAGAAGATGGGATTGGATGTGTGGATGGGATGCTTTGCCAAAATAGCTGCTCAAGCAGGTATTCTTGCATTTCTTCAATTTGGAAAGACTGTTACAGAAAGTAAAAAAGACCCGATCAAGCTTTTAAAGTTGTTGGATATATTTGCATCTCTGAACAAGTTAAGACTGGATTTTAACAGGCTTTTCGGTGGCGCTGCCTGTATTGAAATTCAAAACCTTACAAGGGATCTCATTAAGAGAGTGATTGATGGGGCATCTGAGATTTTCTGGGAGCTTTTGGTTCAGGTGGAGTTGCAGAGGCAAATTCCCCCTCCTCCAGATGGGGGTGTTCCAAGATTAGTGAGCTTCATTACAGATTACTGTAATAAGCTGATTGGGGATGACTATAGATCTATTCTGACTCAGGTTCTTATTATCCATCGAAGTTGGAAGCACGAGAAGTTTCAGGAGAGGGTATTGATTACGGAGGTGCTGAAGGTAGTCAAAGCCATTGAGCTCAATTTGGAGACATGGACTAAGGCCTATGAAGATCGTATCCTATCCAACCTTTTTGCTATGAACAATCACTATCATCTGTACAAGCACTTAAAAGGAACGAAACTTGGGGATCTCCTGGGGGATTCGTGGTTAAGAGAACATGAACAATACAAGGATTACTATGCTACAATATTCTTGAGGGACAGTTGGGGGAAGCTTCCAGGCCATTTAAGTCGGGAAGGGCTCATTCTTTTCTCAGGGGGGCGTGCCACTGCCCGTGATCTTGTGAAGCAAAGGCTGAAAACTTTTAATGAAGCCTTTGATGAAATGCACAAGAAGCAGTCTAACTGGATTGTGCCAGAGCGAGATCTCAGGGAGAAGACATGCCAGTTAATAGTGCAAGCAGTTGTGCCTGTTTATCGAAGTTATATGCAGAACTATGGACCCTTGGTTGAGCAGGACGGAAGTTCCAGTAAATATGCAAAATACTCGGTGCAGGTTTTGGAGCAAATGCTTGCCTCACTATTTCAACCAAAGCCAGGAAGATATGGAAGTTTCAAAGTAAGGCAGTCTAGTGACAAATTAAACAATGGGGTAGCTGATCTTCGACGTACAGCATCTGCGGTTGTTTGACTGTCTGTTTGTTGCTTCTTCTCTATGATGGTTGGCCTGAAATGAAACCACATCCAAAAACCCCCCTCAGCTGTAAGGTGGTCTATTCTTGTCTGTACATATTTATAAACTCAAAAGGAGCTGGACTTGTTTAGTGGAATCTTCCTTTTTGTGAAAGGAATTGCTCTGCTAGATGGAGGTCTGAGGTCTACTTGTTGGGAAGGAATTTTACATATGCTTTTATGCAAGTCTGTGGCCTGGAGGGTAGCACTAGACATTCTGCAAAAGTGTGCACGAGCCTAACCAAAAATCGTAGGATAATACTTGGAGGTATAGGTATTCAATTTACTTTCATTTTTATTTATTTAAATATTAGAACGTTACAGTAAAAACCTTTTGTGCTAGATTTCATGTTTAATTCTTTGATATAAAGAGCAATTAGTGGACTAGCTGGAAAGAATTATATACTGATCAGACTGCTGAAATGGTCATAAGTGTGGGGGGTCCTTCTGGATGATGATCCTATGCCATTGTTACAATTGTATTACAGCCTTGAATCTATTAAAAGGCAAAATCAATGTTGGGCAATAAAATGTTGGCTATTTTATGCTGTTCTCATTGGATGTGATAGAATTCTTCATTTGTTCAACTTCGATTACATTTACAACATCTGTTTTGTGACTCGGTGCATCTGCTATTCTATATTTATACAATAATGTGCTATAGCTTTGAGTGGTATTAGTACCACGGTAGGATCTTTTTTCCCTTTTTTCTTTCCCTACCAATTTGATATATATACAGATTTCAATTAATTCGGATGAACACCAGTTGAAACTCTGCCTGCTAGGCTTAATTCAGTGCACCTGGACCTGCAATCAGTGATATTACTTGGCCATCCCTACTAATTACTTTCTAGGGACAATCGTTTTTAGTGGTTCAATGGCAGCAACCTTACCTTAAATTTTCTCTCCATGCTGTAACGATTTAGGGAGATTTTTCTTGATTACCTGCAGCTTAGCGCCAACATCACTGATGTTCATTCGTTGGCTGGGTACTTCGGAGGAGCAAGCTTCTCCGATTTCAAATGTTGAGATTATGCACTCACGAACTACATAATGTTCCACTGCGCTCTTTTTCTTTTATTTCTTGAAGAAGACTTGGCTGCAGGATGTTTTCAACTTGATCTGGTAAAGCTGCTTTTGCATAGTGATGAAAGGTTAAAGCCATCTCCAAACCCTTCATCGGTTGGTCTCATTCCTGTAAATATCTCTAATAGCAAGATGCCATAGCTGTATACATCGCCATACGTCCACACCTCATTCCCCATTCCATATTCTGCTATTTTGAAAGCATTTTCACATTCTAAATCAACTCATTAAGAAATAATTAAGGTGGAAATGAAAGGGAGTTTATATTATTACCTGGGGCAGTGTAACCAATGGAACCTCTTACTCCTATGTTGCTTGACCGATAGCAGGAATTTTCTGAGGTTGTTTCTTGAAAGAATCTTGATAGTCCAAAGTCTCCCAAGTGTCCCACCATTTCCTTATTCAAGAGAACATTGCTGCGTTTGAGATCACAATTGATTATAGGCGTTTCATAACCATGGTGAGGATAATTCGATTGGATTAGCAACATCATTGGCAATGCTCAGTCTCTGCAAGAATTTCAAGCTCCTAGTTGATTTGTGCTGATCCATGGGATACAACCAGTCATCTAGACTCCCATTAATCAAGAATTCATAAATTAAGGCCTTGAAATAATCTCCTTGTTGATCTACACTAGAGCATGCAGTTAGGAGCTTGACAAGATTTCGATGTCTGACATTCCTTAAGACCTCGCATTCTGCGTTAAAACTTGAAGAAGCTCCTGGTTGGAAAAGATTTAACACCTACACTGCTATTTCCGTTCCATCACTGAGTGTGCCTTTATACACAGATCCAAAACTACCCACACCAAGCAAATTAGATGAGGAGAATCCTTCAGTAGCTTTAAGCAGACTTTGATACGATATTAGAAAAGGCGAATTCTCTAAAGAAAATCTTGAATTTGAATTGGGTTCTACTCTTTTTCTCTTAACTAACAAGAAAAACAAAGAAAATAGAACCAAAACTATGCAGGGTGCCCCTGCAGCCGCTATTATCAGTTTCACGTAAAGCTTCAAAGTTCCTTCTTTTGCCTCTTCGAATTTGCATTCGGGTAACTGGAACTCTGCAATACCGCCACATAGCTTATTGTTTCCTTTGATAGAAGTTGCACTCGCGTTCTTGAAGACTCCGTTGCTCGGTACCATCCCTTCAAGATC